>JAANYP010009250.1:0-386721 GCA_020465985.1 Centrapalus pauciflorus
ATATATATATATATATATATATATATAGGGTCAGGTTCTATGGGGAACCTGTATGCATTGTGCAACTTGGGAACCTCCATACACCGTTAGATCTATAATTTCAATGGATCATATTTTAGTGGCAAAAGGGTAATTAAGTTGAACTTTGTTGCACCGGTGCACAACATATCACGCGCGGAGGGACAAAATTGGAAGAAGGTTCCCTTAGCTAAAATTCACCATCCTTCGTTGCATACCGCGATTCTAGCCCTCCTTCGCCCTCCTTCCATAATCGGTATTTGCTCCGGATTTCCACCCTCCATCTTTATCCCGAAAATCGCTCATGCATACTCAAATAGATTAAGCTTTGTTCTTCAAGTACACAGATACAATGCATACGATTCAAGAGTTTTCAAAAAAAAAAAGGTGAAAAGCAAACATTCACATGCAAACAACGGGATTTTTTCGCCGTTGCAACTTCGATTATTTTGTTAAATGGAAATGCATTGTTGCATATTTCGTGTTCATTGAGGTGTTTAGTTCATAATCGAAGTGCGTATTTCGTATTTGGGGGTTTTTTATGCCCTAGTTAGTTTTGGGTTCAATCGGTAGGGTGTTTAGTTCATAATCGAAGTATGTGTTTATAAAGGTTTGAGTTGCATCTCTTCTGAAACGCATTATGCGTCGACTTTAAGACTTAGCGGCCGCAGATTAATTGTAGTTCACAAATGCATATTTCAGTATGCATATATATTCAATTTCAATAATGTTTATGCATTGAAGATATGCATATAAATTCAATTTCAATCGGATGTCTAGCTACAGGTGTGGAGATGAAAACCGTATGAAGACATGCATGGATA
The DNA here is from genome assembly GCA_020465985.1 of Centrapalus pauciflorus. NCBI lineage: Eukaryota > Viridiplantae > Streptophyta > Magnoliopsida > Asterales > Asteraceae > Centrapalus > Centrapalus pauciflorus. The sequence continues at coordinate 843 of JAANYP010009250.1, forward strand.
GAAAGTCAAAACATATGCAATATATCCTAACTAAAGACTCTACAATTTTAGCAATTACCATAATATATATCCGGTTATTTAAATATTGAATATTGTAAATATTTTAATCTAACTAAATAATTGTTTAAACTTCCAATTATGCCATTATTGCATCCTTATTTAAAATATTGTGCATTTTTGGTTCCTCCGGTTCACAATGCATCGTGGTGCCCCATAGAACCTCAATCTATATATATATATATATATATAGATTAGATGGCTTTTAACCATTTGATTTTTGTCTAAAAATTTTATTTATTTATTCGGGTGGATCTTAAAAGTAATATAAGGTCTTCAAGTTCTCAATTAAAGTAATATTATACACATGTGTTACTCGGTTGTTCTGTTTAAAAGTTTTATAATTTTTTCTAATAATATAATGTATGTTTGTATATTTTTATAAATATATTAATTTCATAGTAGTTTTTTTATTGTGGACCGTTATCTGATCTCCAACGAAAGTAATACATAGTTATAGTTTTTTAATATTATTAATTTAATCAAATTTTGATAATTAAACATTGTAGCAATTACAAATTCTAAAACTAATTATTAATTATTAAAGTTTTTGAATTCGTCTATTTAATAATTTAACACATTTAAATATTTATTTATCAAAATTTACTATACTATTAATAAATTTGTGTCTTTAACTCATGAATTTTATTAGTTATTGGTATATTTAATATTATGTAACTATATTACATATTTATTATAGTTATCATTTTTTTCCATTTAGGTTTTATATATATAATAAATTATATTTATTTTTTATTTTAGATTATCATTTGGTGTATATATATATATATATATATATATATATATATATATATATATATATATATATATATATATATATATATAGATTGAGGTTCTATGGGGCACCACGATGCATTGTGAACCGGGGGAACCAAAAATGCACACTATATTAAATAAGGTTGCAATAAGGGCATAATTGAAAGTTTAAGCAATTATTTAGTTAGATTAAGATATTTAAAATATTCTATATTCAAATAACCGGATATATATTATGGTAATTGCTAAAATCGTGAAGTTTTTATTTAGGATATATTGCATTTGTTTTGACTTTCTATCCATGCATGTTTTCATACGGTTTTCATCTCTACACCTGTAGCTAGACGTCCGATTGAAATTGAATTTATATGCATGTCTTCAATGTATAAAAATTATTGAAATTGAATTTATATGCATACTGAAATCACCTTAATATGCATATTGAAAGTCGACGTATAATGCATTTCAAAAGAGATGCAACTCAAACCTTCATAAACACATACTTCGATTGTGAACTAAACACCCTACAGATTGAACCTAAAACTAACTAGGCCACTAGGGCATAAAAACCCTCAAATACGAAATACGCACTTCGATTATGAACTAAACACCTCAATGAACACAAAATATGCAACAATGCACTTCCATTTAATTAACAAAATAATCGAAGTTGCAACGGCGAAAAAAAACCCAGTTGTTCGCACGTGAACGTTTGCTTTTTCCCTTTTTTTGAAAACCCTTGAACTGTATGCATTGTATCTGTGTACTTGAAGAACAAAACTTAATCAATTTGAGTATGCATGAGTGATTTTCAGGATAAAGATGGAAGGAGGAATCTTGAACGAAATCCGGAGCATATACGAATTATGGAAGGAGGGCTCGAATCACGGTATGCAACGAAGGAATGTGAATTTTAGCTAAATGATCATTCTTCCAATTTTGCCCCTCCGTGCGTGATATGTTCTGCACCGGTGCAACAAAGTTCAACTTAATTACCATTTTGCCACTAAAATCTGATCCATTGAAATTATAGATCTAACGGTGTATGGAGGTTCCCAAGTTGCACAATGCATACAGGTTCTTCATAGAACCTGACCCTATATATATATATATATATATATATATATATATATATATATATATATATATATGTGTGTGTGTGTGTGTGTGTGTGTATATATATATATATATGTGTGTGTATATATATATATATATATATATATATATATATATATATATATATATATATATATATATATATATATATATATATATATATATATATATATATATATATGGTCGGGATCAATGGGGTACCATGTTATACTGGGGAACCGGAGTCCATCCATGTTTAGTTATAAGTTTAAAAGGGTAATATAGTCAATTATATTTATCTTAATTAATAAATGACAACTAATGAATTAATAGATACCTTAATTAGAGGGATTTACTTCCATAACAGTATCTATAATAAATTTCGAATTGGGGTTAGTGAACATGTTCAATCGGATTCGACAATATGTTTTAGTGAACATGTTCAATCGGATTCGACGATGAGTTTTAGTGAACATGTTCAACCGGAGGTGTCAAATAAAGGTATTTATTATTTTCTTCAAACCGTTCGTGAATGTTCAATTTCATTTACACGTTATTGAACATGTGCAATCGATGATTATCATGCTTTTAGTCTTTGTTAACCATTATGATGATAAACCAATATTGACGGTATTCAACATGTTCAATCGTGGTTTATGGAGTGTCATCATTGCACATGTTCAGTATGAGTGTAAGGAATGATATTAACTGAAATGAAAATTGTCATGGGATACACAGAATCTTTGATTCTAGTTTAAATTTGATAATACCATTTTTACCCCCAACATTAATTAATGTGGGAAATAATTTTAAGCAAAATTTTATTATATTTCAATGATTTTAATGATAAATGAATGGCTATAAATGGTTCCCCGGTACCCCAGTCTAACATTGTACCCCATTGATCTTGAATCTCTCTCTCTCTCTCTCTCTCTCTCTCTCTATATATATATATATATATATATATATATATATATATATATATATATATATATATATATATATATATATATATATAGAATATGGTTCGAGAGAGTACCACCCTTATGCAGCGCACCAGAAGGTACCAGCTTTAAAAAAACTTTTTTAAATTTTTTTTTTCATAAGCATGTTTTAATTAACATTATGAAGAACATATATAAATTTCACATACATTCACATCTCCTAGCTCCTAAAAAATGATGTGAACACACACTTACATAATTTTGAATGTATGTGAACGTGCATTTATGTGGTGCGTGTTTTCATGCACTTAGAGTGCTCGGATTTGCGTGAAATTCACATATGATCTGTGTAATGTTAATTAGAACATATATATATATATATATATATATATATATATATATATATATATATATATATATATATATATATATATATATATATATATATATATATATATATATATATATATATATATATATATAAACTTGACGCTTTATGTGAGACCCATTATTTCTCAAAGGTCTCAAGTCTAGGCCCAGTAGCAACGCAATATCAATCATGAAACTAAGATAAAATTAACAATTGCGGAAATAAAGTTAATTACAAACAGAGACAGAATTTAAGTAGCAAAGTACAAACATCTAGACTATTACATCAAATCACATAATATAAACTAAACCCAAACCCCAAAGTTCTATTATCATCCAAATACCAAGATGTTGAAACAAGTTCTAATGCACTTCAAGCTCTTTCAAAGTCCTGACCTATGAACTAGGTCCAGCCAATCCTTTGCCTTTACCTGAAAAATAATGCAACAACGGGGTAAGCTTAATTGCTTAGTGAGAATGTAGAATTTCACATTTAACATGCAATTATGAACGCGGAAGCACATGCACTGCACTCGGCTCATGCACGGCTCAGCTCTATATGCATTGCACTAGGCTCATGCACAGCTCAATCTCGAAGGGTCATTGGCCAATTAATGCTCTTTTGATGCGCGACTTTTGCTCAGCTCCCAGTTGTAAAACTGTTGTTGCTCTTGAGACTTTTAGACAAAATCATAAGGAATGCTCGGATGATGATAAATCCATACACACGCATCATTAGTGGGGATCAGCCACGTACTGGGCTAGCTACCAGTAAAAGCTTTATATGGATATCATCGGAATGCTCAGCTCTAGCTACCCTCTGTGCTTTCATCACGTAAATCAGCACATCATAAGCCTAACATTAACCCAACACTGAGCAATAGTGATGGTGTTAAGCTTAACAATCAAGTGACTCGTCAAAGAATCGAATCTAGAAGAAGAAATACTCAGCTCAACAAATCATAGTAAATATACTATGACAATATTTCAATAAGCTCAAGATCAGATTATCAATAAATCAGAATCATGCAACAAAAGTCTCAATTCACATAATATGCAGTTAAAATGAAATCTACAACTCACAGTTACTGGCTATTTGTGTTCTTTTAGTTTCTGGCTCTGGCTCTGTTGCTCTCAATCTGTTAATCATATCATTATTGATATTTATTAGCCTCAGAATCATTTGAATAATAAATTCAATGTTCATTCGTTGGTCTTTAATCTCAAAGTCTCATAAGATTGCATTTTCGGAAATCTGATCATATGTGATCGTGCATATATATATTCATATGCTTTCTATTTGATGGTATTTCTTAATTTTATAGATCTTGATTTCAATATTTGATCATTCATATTTATATAAGGAATCTGTTGTATATATATATTTTGAATTATAAATACTGCATTCAGATTAGGACCATCCGAATTCGGATTATCCAGATTCGGTTCTAAATCATCCGAAATGACACATCCGAAGTTGGTCCGAATTGATTCATCCGAAATATGAACCGAGATGGGGCACCATCCGAAATTTTGAGACTTCATTCGAATTGTACAAGAAGCGCAGAGAACTCGCCGAGTTGGCTTGGTGAACTCGCCGAGTTCACGTCCGAAGTACGGACCCAAAACCGGATTCCGGACACATCCGAGTTCGGTTCTATTTCAGGTCCAAAACTTATTTCGGTTCTCATCCGAATTCGGGTCCCAACCGAATTCGGATACAATACTTATGAATTTTTGAAGAAATATTCAAGTGTTCTTGGGAACTCGCTGAGTTCCCCTATGAACTCGCCGAGTTCACATGCAGATATGCAGGTCGCAACTTACGGATTTTTATTAAAATTGCCCAAAAACACTTTTTAGTAACATGCAATGAAATATAAAGTGGTGTTATCATTAATTAAGTGTTTTTATACAATTTTCCTTATCCATAACATCATAATTCATTCAAGATCATTCAAAATAGATTAATTTTTTTGTCAAAACACATTTTTACTTAAAATTTCAGATTTTGAACTTATTTGAATGAATTAATCCGTAGATTTTGTTTCTGATACTTCTGTTAACTTAAATTTACCATAATCTTCAGAAATTTTAAACATGCAACCTAAATTTCTTACTATTTAATCCTAGGTTTCGGTTTCTAATAAAAATTGAACCAAACTCTTGAAATTAGGGAGTTTAGTCAATAATTACCTCAAATTCGTGTGTAATCCTACATGCAACCGTATATTCTTGTAGTATTCTTCGAGATCTTCCCGATGACGTATAAATCTTGATGATCCGACGGTCGGTTTAGAAGAAATCTTAGAGAGATGTAGAGAGAGAGTAGAGAGAGAAAATCTTAGAGAGAGAGTCTAGAGAGAGAGAGAAATCTGATTTTCTAAGCTTAAATTCCGTTTATATACTCTAACTAGTTATGTTTGCTACTTAACCCACTATTACTTTCGTATCTTATATATCTTTTATTTAATTATCTTAATAATTTATTAAATCATAAATCATAATTTAAATATTTATATAATTTAATTAAAATATTTCAAAGACTTAATTAAATTATAATTCAAAGTAATGTAATAAAATTACATTTTTGGTTCGATAATCAGATATTTATTTGGGCTAAAAGTTGGGTTGTTACAATTTTAAATAGTCATAACGTACAAAAATTATTAATAGACAATTCATTATTTAATTTATCGACCATATATGTTAATAACTAGTTATTGAAGACCCGCGCATTGTTGCGGGGTCTAAAATATTAACTACAAAAATAAATATAAAAAACAAATGAATAAATATTTTTCAAACAATTCAAATAACGAAACCCAACTGAACGAGGATCAAAGAGTGAAATTGAAAAGCTGATATAGTAAAATATATCCAAGAAGGAGGCCAAATGATATTGTTAGTTGGTTCATATCATTGGTTTTTTTTTTAGATTTTGCAATATCAAAATTACAAACCATTTCTTATTAAATTTGATCAGAATTAAATAATTAAATGTTCAAAAACATAATTTGAAATTGTTGCATTGATTAGTTTTAATCACCAATTTAATTTGTTGGTTATACGATCAAATCAAATCAACTTATATTGTTAATATCTCTAACACATCGATTAGGGTCTGCCAACGTTATAATAGTAATGTTCAATGTTAAAAATAATCATATTTATTACAAAATTTAATAATAGTTTTTTTTTTTCATACAATTAAACATAACATAATAGTTTCAAAAGACAACTTCAAACATATGTATGATTAAAATGATAACTTTAATTGTGTAAGAAAATATTATAATAATAAATATTAAAAGAGGACTAAATAGAAATTTATTAAAATAAAGAGATTAAATAAAAGATATCACAAAGATAATGGTATATTATGAAAAATTTAAGTTAAAAAAACAACAAACAATCATGGTCGGCAAAATTGGAAATTTTCATTGGTCTTTTTGATACAATTAAACATAACATAATAGTTTTAAAAGACAACTCCAAACGTATATATGATTAAAATCATAATTTTAAGTTGAGAAAATTACATAAATGGTCCCTGTGGTTTATATGAAATTACGGTTTTGGTCCCTGAAAGAATTTTATTACACCACAAGTCCCTAAAATCGAAAAGTTGTAACATTTTGGTCACTGAAACTAACAGCGGTTAACTTGAGCTGTTAGTTTCAAGGGCATTTTTGTCCTTTTGAATTTCAGGGACTATTTATGTACATATCATACTTTCAGGGACCAAAATGTTACAATCTTTTTATAATTTTATTTAATTTTCACAGTTTTCATATATGTGTGTGTGTATATATATATTATTTCTTTTTCTTTTTATAAATTAATTATCCAAATATAACATTTTATTTTTTATTCCTTTTGTTTTAAATATTAATTTTTTTCGTATGTTTATTATTATTATTAAGGTTAGCTTTTTATATGTATTACTATAATTATTTATTTAAGATTATATATGATATACATGGTTTATTTTTTTTTAATTATTTATTGAGAATCCAAATCTTTCTCTATTCTTTTTTTCATTAAAGAAAAATAAAAACTAGTTGTAGTTTTTTTCGTCGGAAAATCTAAAATCGAAATGATTTTTTTTTCTTTTCTCCATTCAAAAAATTTCAAAAAAGGACGTTTTGAAGCTTTTTTCGTTTGGAAAGAAAATATAATCAAAATGGTTCGTAGTTTTTTCATTGCAAATACTTAATAAAATTTTTAATTTTAAATGGTTTGAAAAAAACAAGAATTGAAATGATTAATCGCTTTTTAAGTTTTTTGTAAAAAAAATTAAATTTCGAATGATTTGCTGTTTTTTATTGAAAAAATTGAAGTTTTTTTGACTATTTTTATCCATGTTTAATTAACAATTAAAATGGTTTTCTGCTTGAAAAAATCAAAGATCATAATGGTTCACCGTTTTTTGATCAAAAAATTAAAATAAAAAATAACCATTCTTAATTTTTTCTTTTTGACTAAAAAGCGATAAATCATTCCAAATCTTGATTTTTTTCAAACAAAAAAAAGCATTCTTATTTTTAATTAAACGTAGATAGAAAAATCAATAAAGCTTCAATTTTTGCAATAAAAACAACAAACCATTTGGAATTTAATTATTTTTGACTAAAAAACGATGAACCATTCCAATTCTTGATTTTTTCAGACCATTTTGAAATAAAAATTATATTAACTATCTGCAATGAAGAAACTACAAACCATTTTGATTATATTTTTTTTTCAAAGGAAAAAAAGGTTCAACACGTCCTTATTTTGAACTTTTTTGAATGGAGAAAAGAAATAAATCATTTCGATTTTAGATTTTCCGAACGAAAAAAACTTCAACTAGTTTTTATTTTTCTTAAATGAAAAAAAGAATAGAGAAAGATTTAGATTCTCAATAAATAATTTAAAAAAAATGAACCATGTATATCATTGTTAGGCACAAAAAGGCCTCAGTCGAACCTGCTCTGCATCTGAGTGGGAGATTATTAATCAAACCTGTTGATGCTTTTGAAGGTTGAATTTAAGGCCTGTTATATGCCTTATTGAAACGTGAAAAAGATTTGCAATATCAGCCTAAAGCTGCTCTATGTGTTGCAACAAAGACAGTTTTGCCCAAGCTGTTCAGTCTGCTGAACAGGCTGGACATAAACTGTCTACGCTGCTCTACACTGGTGAGCAGCTTGGGCAGTTTACAAGTGTTCTGTTCTTTGTGAACAGAACCTGTTCTTTGTGAACAGGCTAAACACTTTATGGAATGTGTTTCCAAGTCCTCATGTATTGTTTTTTACTGCAAGATCAGTTTACAAAGTCGAAGACAAAGTGGAAATCAGAACTGCTCAGCCTGCCCAAGCTGTTCTGTTACATGAAGACAAAAGGTTATTTGAAAAAGGGTGACAGACCTTTTTCTTATATCAAAATAGGCCTTTACAAGGAAGAAAGACGCAAAGTTGACATTCCTTATTTAGTTAAAGGCAATGCAACAGTAGACAAAGTGAAAAGACAAAAGTTCTGCACACAAGAAGACAAGTCTGCTTTTCAGAAAGTGCAGAAAAGGTTATGTTGTCTTTTCAACAAGACTTCTCCTTTTTCATTTCGTCCAATGAAGAAACTTCTCTTAGATCCTCTGAGTGAGTATAAAAGGAAGCTTCTAAGGACAGAAAGATTAAGCCAAAAAAGCTAAGTGCTGAAGCCAAGAGTGAACGTGCAAGTGTGTTTTTCATGCATGCAAGCCTGCCTGTGTAATACAGTTTCTTTGTGTCTAAGCTGTTCTACATAAGCTGTCCCTCTGAGTCTTGTAAACACAGTGAGTGCTTCTTAGTGAGTGTATTCATTGTAAACTAGTTTGAGTCTGTCTTAGACTAGTGAACATACTGTTGTATCTGTCATCTCAGCTTGAACCTTTCCGCATTCAAGCTTGTTTGTAATTAACAATTTGTTGATAATACATACAAACATTGAGAAAATAGTGTGTAGTTTTTAAATAGCTGTATTCACCCCCCCTCTACAGCTTAAAGCTATATACTTTGGGAACCTCTCGGGACCTACAACTGGTATCAGAGCAGTTTAGAGTGTGTGTCATTCTAGATCTCTCATTCTCCCAAGTTTCCATGGACAACAGTGCTGCAGGTTCCTCATACTATGACAATGGCTCTATGGGCAAACCTCCAAAATTCAATCATCAAAACTTCTCTGGCTGGAAGTGCAGAATGATGCTCTATCTAGAGAATCTGGATGTACAACTACCAGAGATAGTGATGGAGGGCCCCTATGTGCCAACCTCTGTTACTACCATAACTCCAGCGGTTGAAGGAGCTGCTCCTGAAATCAGGACCTTTGAGAAAGCTAAAGCTCAGTGGTCTGATGAAGACAAGATATTGGTAGCTCTGGATGCAAAGACCAGGAATAACCTGGTTATTTCTCTCCCTGATGATGTGTTCAAGCAGGTTGAGAAAATGAAGACAGCAAAGGAGATGTGGATACTTTGTGTACCGTCTATGATGGACCCACAATCACACTGGATAACAGGATTAACAATCTTGTTAGACAGTATGAACTCTTCTTTGCAAAACCAAAGGAGACTCTCACAGAAACCTACACCAGGTTTACTGCTCTTGTGAATGATCTCAAAGCTGTTGGGATCACTAAGGACAGCCTTACTCTGGTGAACAAGTTTTTGGACATCCTACCTGAAGAATGGAACTACTTTTCAACAATCTTAAGAAATTCAGGTACCAAGAAGTATGGATCTTGTCAACTTGTATGGATCTTTACTAAATGATGAACAATCAAGGCAACAAAAGAGAAATGCCTTGGAGATGTCTAAAAGAGGTACCGCCTTTGTGGCTAATGTGAGACAACCTGTGAATCAGGTGAGTGATGTGTTCACTCAACCTGATCAACAGGATGATGATAAGGAGGAGATGTCAGATGAGGAAGATAATGCAGATCTTGCTGAACAGGATGATGAGCAAATGATAGCTATGCTTGTCAAAAGGTTCAACAAGAAAAGGTTTGGAAGAAACATGCTGCAAGGAAGTTCAGGTGCTGGCAAAAAGAAGGCATTTGATAAATCCAAGGCTGAGTGCTTCAAATGTGGCAAAACTGGCCATATAGCTGCTGACTGTGTGTCAAAAGCTGTTGGTCAGTCATCCAAACCATACAAGACAAACAAGGATGATGGTTATAGGGTTAAGTACCTTATGGCCATGGCTAAGCTGAGGAAGTTGGAAAACTCAGTGGGTTCCAACCGCCAAAAGGGACTCATGGCAGAGACTTGTGATTGGGAGGAATCTGATTCATCATCTGATGAAGAAGACAATCAATGTCTGATGGCCAACACTGATGTCCCATCAACAAGCAGTTTCAAACAGGATATGGCTGAAGCTGAAGCTTTCAGCAGCTTAGAGAACTGGAATCCTACAATGATGTATAAGGTACAAAATTTTATGGCTTACAGTTCTGAAGAAAAGATTAAAATGTTTGAATATATGCTAGTTGATTTGAAAGCTGCTGTTGAGAAGCATGATGCTTTAATATCTGAAATCTCTAAGCTTAAAACTGATCTTAAAACAAATTCCAGTAAACTGGACAGTTTTCATAAGTTGGAAACTGAGCTTGATGAATTAAAACACATCAACTCTATTTACTGGAAGAAAAGAGAGAAACAGATATAAAGCATGCTAAGCTTCAAAAGATAGTTGACTCTTGGTGCCAATCTGCACAAAAAGTCAGCCATTGTATAAGCCAACAGATCCCTGCACAAATTCAAGCCTATCTTGGAGGGGATCTTGACACAGCAGCTTCCATTGTTGAGATTAATAATCTGAAAGAAGATTTACCCACTCTTGGTGAGCTTCCAAACACTTTTATTCAAAAAGTGAATGGTAAACTAATCTCAACAAACAGGTTTGTCAGGCCTCAAAATACTGACAGCTCGTGTGAACCTAGCTCAAAAGCTAGTGTTGGAGTATGTTATCCATCAAACCAGCTTGCTAAGTGCTCTGCTAATTCACACAAGCAAAAGAAAGGAAAACATGTCCAAACTGCAGCGGTGGATACTAAACCTGTTGACAAAACAGGTTCTGGGTCCAAAGCTGATGGTAAAAGGCATGATAATCCTTTTGATGCTAAACTTTTTGAAAATAAGTTTTCAAAAGTTAAGCAGCCTGTTTTCAACAAGGGCAAGTCTCATGTTGAAAGCAAACCTGCTGTGATTTCTAATAAGTTTTCTAATCATAGTGCTAAACTAGTTTTAAATGAGAATAAATTTTTCAAAACCAGAAATAATGATTATGCCGATAGGCAGCATAAATCACATCTCAGTAGGGGCAAAGGAAAAGCCATTGCTCACCCTGAGAAACTTGGGAATAAGTTTCCCAAACCTGTGGAAGTTCAAAAGTCAATTAAGTTTCCTGTCTTTAACATCTGTCCTCCTAAAAAGAGGAAAGAAGAGACAGACAAAGCTGTGGCTATTGAATCCTCCACTCAAGCTGTTGATTCATCAAATAGTAATAAGTTTGCTAAACCTGCTAACAGAAAACAAAAATAACTCGGAATGTGTTTCTAAAAGTTCTTCTTCCAAAAATCCTAAAAAGAGAAAATGTTATAAATGTGGGAAGAAGACACATCTGGCCAAGGACTGTCCTGAATCTGAGGACATGAGGCCTGTTGACTCTGATAGTTCTCTCACAGCTGTTAGAAGCAGTGTTGGAAACATCTCAGTCAATGAAAGTGGTATCCAAGCTGATACCATTCAAATAGGAAATATTAGTGTGGATGTTATAAGTCCATCAACAAATGTTGATGAAGTAGGAGAACTCATCTCTGTGACGAGTTCCCCTAAAAATGACTAATATTTCTCTTATCACTTTGCAGGAAAAACAACCTTCCCAGGTTTGGTACTTGGACAGTGGCTGCTCAAGGCACATGACAGGTTGTAAAGAATTGCTGAGTGATCTCAGGCCTGAAAAAGGGCCAAAAGTCACATTTGGTGACAATGTACAGGGATCTACTGAGGGATATGGAACCCTTAAAGCTGGTGCTGCAGTGTTCAAAAGAGTAGCCTATGTGGTTGGGCTAAAACATACCCTGGTTAGCATAAGCCAACTGTGTGATGCTGGCTACAAGGTTAATTTTGATGAGCACCTGGGTTACATATTGGATCCCCAAGGTAAAGTTGTGCTATGTGCTTAACGAAAGAAAGGTGTATATGTTGTGGACATGCAATCTGCTGATCCCACAACTGAAACATGTTTTCTCACAAGAACAAATGCTGATCTAAACTGGCTATGTGTGACGTCCTTGTTAATTAATGATATAATTGTAATCTCCAGGATCGACAAACAACCCAATGAATAATCATGATAATTGAAATTGAATACTTAAGATAGAGTTAAGCAATTACACGCTAAAGCAATGAAAGTACATGTCTACAATGTTTAAGTCTAGCTATTACATCATCATAATTGTATTACAAGTCATAATAGCCCAGCCCCAAGTCACATTATCTGTGTACCAATAACTTCTAAGTCTCCGGGATGTGAATTGATTTGCTTAAGTGGAAGGTCCAGCTACACTTTTGCCTTTGCCTGAAAACATGGTGAGTCAACAGTAAGCTAAATGCTTAGTGAGATAACAGATTATGCAAACAACAAATATTTCTTTACATGCAATGCTTAACCATGGGCAGTGTAAGCCCCATGTATGTGAAAACGGCAGTGAAAGCCTCAATGTGTAAGTAAACCATGCAGTGCTAGCATGGGGTGGCAGTTCAATATGCTGATCGGGGATGTGCCGAACCTGATGGGATACGAGTGGGATGATCAGTCCCCGACAGTGGCCTGCTGTCAGCCCCAGTCCAGGTCGCATCAGATTGTGAAGTAATGATCATGCAGTGCAAGCATGATGTAAATAGATGCACTTTCAAATGAACGCTGGCTACATGTGTGTTACATGTCAAGTACGAGTGTGCATCATAACAACAAATCATGTACGAGTGCCAAATGATGTATATGAACAATGTGAACATGCCATTGAATATATAAACATGAATGCAAAAACAATAAATGTTAGAATGACAATCTGTTACTCACAGTGACTGGTTTTGTGACTTGATCCTGAATCAATGTGTGTTTTGATTAAACCACAATGATCTGTAATGTAAGTGTAATAGTGAACATGTGTCAGTAATTGCTTAAATATTGTATTCTGAAAATAAGTGTAATTGGTTCTGATTTCGGACCACATCCGAATTCGGATGGTCCGAAATATAAGTGGTCCGAAATTGGTCTTTGGTCCGAATTGGGGTGGATCCGAAATGGGCGATCCGGATTAGTTGGGTCCGAAATGGGGGGATGTCCGAAGTTGTGGATCCGAAATAGGTTGGGGTCCGAAACACTGTAGGTCCGAACTTACTATTGATCCGAAATGGGGAGAGGTCCGAACTGGGTGGATCCGAATTCGGATGGATCCGGACCGAGTTCATACTTGGTGAAATTTCCAATATTTTCCAGATTTACGTTTTGACCATTTTTGCATGTTTCTGAGCCTAATATTGCAAATGTGAACTTATATACACTATATCAACTTATAACATGTCATATTGTACCAAAATAATCCATTTATGTCCATTTTTCTTATGAGTCTCGATGAACACACACACTAAAACACACACATATCTTGAAATCACACTTATAGTTCGAATCTGATTCTGAAATTTTGTATGTTGCATCATCAATACTAGATTTAAACATTTCAACAATAATATACTACATGCATTAACATCTTAAATCAAAATCTTAGGATTCGGTTTCTATAAAACCCGAACCAAAAACTTCAAAAATTCGTGATATAAGGAGATTGTTACCTTAAAACGTTTGTTGCAACTGTTATAGTTCCTTAATTGCTACTTGAATCCAGATTTTGCACTTGAAATTACTGATTCTTGTGTGTTCCTTAGATGAAATCCGAGAGGTATAGAGAGTGAGAGGGAGAATCGGCTAGAGAGAGAGAGTAGAGAGAGAGTGAATATTTGAAAATGAAAGGTTTCTTTTCTATTATTCCCCTTTTATTTCTATTTTCACCCATTTGCACATTATACCCCTCAACTTCGTATTTTCTCATTTAACTGATATAAGGATCATAATAACTTAAATTGACATAATATTTCATTAATACAAATAATTGAGTCTTAATAATTGCAAATTACATGTACTTAAAATTTGGGATGTTACACTATGGCACAGAAGGCTGTCACATCTGAACTTCAAGAACATCAACAAACTCTGTAAAAAAGAGTTAGTGACAGGTTTGCCTTCTATGACCTTTGCTAAGGATAGATTATGCACAGCTTGTGAGAAAGGCAAGCAAAGAAAAACATCTTTTAAATCCAAACATAATTTCTCTATTGATACTCCACTCTTCTTAATCCACATGGACTTGTTTGGACCTGTAAATGTCCCAAGTCTAGGAGGAAGAAGATACACTCTAGTAATGGTTGATGAGTTCTCCAGGTACACATGGGTGATCTTTCTGAAGAGCAAAGGAGAGGCTGCTAGAGAAATTATTGGATTTGTGAAAAAGATGGAAATGCTAAACTCTGCCCAAGTGAAGCAGCTTAGAAGTGATCATGGTACTGAATTCAGAAACAGTACTCTTGAAGACTTCTGTGAAGAGAAAGGAATCACTTAAAACTTTTCAGCTGTAAGAACTCCACAACAAAATGGAGTTGCTGAAAGGAGAAACCGAACTCTCATTGAAGCTGCTAGAACCATGCTGTGTGCATCAGGTTTACCTTCATCATTCTGGGCTGAAGCTGTTAACACTGCCTGCTTCACCCAACACAGATCCTTAGTGGTGAAAAGGTTCAACAAGACTCCCTATGAGCTGCTCAAAGGGAGGAAGCCAAATGTCAGTTACTTCCATGTGTTTGGGTGTCCCTGTTTCATTCTGAATCAAAGGGATCAACTGTCAAAGTTTGAACCAAAAGCTGATGAAGGTGTGTTTGTTGGCTACTCTGCTATCTCTAAAGCCTACAGAGTGTACAACAACAAAAGAAAGGTGATAGATGAATCTATCAATGTCACCTTTGAAGAGTCCAAGAATGCTTCCACCAAAGCTGTTCCTGAATTAGTTTCAGGAGAACTATATTTGATGATCTGATGCATTCAAACAATGAAGAGGACTCAAAAGCTTCCACTACACCCAGTGTGGAACCTGTTAATCATGATGGGCATGATGATGATTATGTCAATACACCCTGTGTGAATAAGTGTACTGACTTAATTACAACTGCATGTCCTGAACCTATCAATGCTGATTTTCCTAGTTCTACTGCTGATATGTTCAACAGTGCTTAGACATGTTCAACAAGTGAACAGGCTCAAGACAACAATGTGTCTGAAAATCTTGAGAGCTGTTCAACAGGACCTGCTGAAGATGTTAACAACTCAGGTGAATCATCATTGAAAAATGATCCTAAGTGGATCAGGTGTCACCCCAATGATCAAATAATTGGTGACATCAACAAAGGGGTACAAACACGGTGGGACAGCTTAGGGAACTTTTGTATGTTCTCTAGTTTTGTTTCCTTGATGGAGCCAAAGAAGGTGGATGAAGCACAAAAAGATGCCAATTGGATCACTGCGATGCAAGAAGAGCTTAATCGGTTTGAAAGAAACAAGGTATGGAAGCTGGTCCCTGCTCCTAAAGGTAAAACTATAATTGGCACTAAATGGGTTTTCAGGAATAAAATGGATGAGCAAGGTCATGTCATTAGAAATAAGGCAAGACTGGTTGCTCAGGGCTACAGACAGGAGGAAGGAATTGATTATGATGAAACATTTGCTCCTGTGGCCAGGCTAGAAGCAATTCGTTTGTATCTAGCCTACGCTGCTCATAAGAGCATTAAGGTATTTCAAATGGATGTGAAGAGTGCATTTTTTAATGGGAAGCTGCAAGAAGAAGTTTATGTCAAGCAGCCTCCACGTTTTGAAAATGAACAACATCCAGGTTTTGTCTATAAGTTGGACAAAGCTCTCTATGGTCTCAAACAAGCACCTAGAGCCTGGTATGACACTCTTATTGATTTCCTTATGAGCAATGGGTATTCCAGAGGTAAAGTGGATACTACACTGTTCATAAAGAAGGTGAAATCTGACATTATGCTTGTTCAAATTTATGTGGATGATATAATATTTGGTTCTACAAATGAGCAGTTATGCAAGAATTTTTCATTACTCATGAAATCTAAATATGAGATGAGTATGATGGGAGAACTTACTTTCTTTTTAGGATTACAGGTTAAACAAACCTCAACTGGAATTTTCATAAATCAAAGAAAGTATACCTTAGATCTCTTGAAAAAGTTTAAATTTGATCAAAGTTCTCCTATTAAAACCCCAATGGCAACCAATGTAAAATTGGATGCTGATATCAGTGGCAAAGCTGTTTCAGTAACAGCTTACAGAGGTATGATTGGGAGCTTGCTATATCTAACTGCTAGTAGACCTGATATTATGTTTTCCATCTGTCTGTGTGCTAGGTTCCAAGATGATCCAAAGGAATTTCATCTAGCTGCTGTTAAAAGAATCTTCAGATACCTGAAGGGTACACCAGGTTTGGGTCTTTGGTATCCCAAAGACTCCAGCCTTGAACTAACAGGTTATTCAGATTCTGATTTTGCAGGCTGCAGGCTAGATAGGAAGAGCACAACAGGTGGATGTCAACTCCTTGGTGGTAAGTTCATAAGTTGGTGCAGCAAGAAGCAGAACTCAGTGTCTACTTCTACTGCTGAAGCTGAGTACATTGCTGCTGCAAGCTGCTGTGGGCAGATTCTGTGTATGCAGCATCAGCTTGAAGATTATGGGCTTGTGTATAGGAAAATTCCTATTCTGTGTGATAACACAAGTGCCATAGCCATTTCCAACAATCCAGTTTTTCATTCAAGAACAAAGCATATTGAAGTCAGACATCACTTCATCAAGGATCACATCCAGAAAGGTAATGTGGAGGTAAGTTTTATTTCCACAAATGAACAGCTTGCAGACATTTTCACCAAACCTCTGGATGAAACAAGGTTTAATTACATTGTCAGCAAGTTGGGCATGTTAAACAAAAGTGACTAAGTGTCCTAAAAGGTCTAAAACCTTGTATGTCTCACACTGCTCAAGTTTCTTAGAACAGCTTAGGCAGAACAGGTTATACATGTTCTGTACTTAGCCATTTCAGAAATCCTTGAACAGCTTGAACATACAACAGGCTGAACAAAGACAGTTTACTCGTCCAGCCTGGTCTGATGGTCCATTCTTTATTCTGCTCATTCTCTCACACTGATTTACAAGACATTGTCTTGTAACCTGCTCAGCTATTGAACACAAACTGTTTCTACATAGTTGAACAGGCTGAGGGAACAGCTTGTGATGACCCTGCTCATCACAGGTTTGACCAACAGCTTAGACCAACAGTTTTTTAATTACCTTTCTTCACAATTAAGTTAACTAATTTATGTTTTTATTTAACTTAATTACTGCGGATAATGTGGGTTACGTGTGTTAGTGATTAAAAAGGTCAAGTGGTCTGACAAATGTTTATGACATGGACAACCGTTCCGTTTTCCGTTAACTAACATTTCAAATCAAACCGCCCAAAGCTTCTCTCTCATACACACTCACATTCAAATCCTATAAATACCCAACTACTGTTTCATCTTCGTCTTCCTCATCATTTCCAGAAATCCTCAAGAACCCTAAAAAACGACTAAGTGTCTTTTGCTTCTCCAAACCTCAAAACTTCCCAAATGGCTCACAGACCTAATCCCCTTCTTCCAGTGTTCGTTGGTGATGAAATTGTCAAACACTCATCAGTCACCACAATGCTAACCCTCAAACCCACAAACTACATTGCCAACCTTACAATCCCCAAAAACTATGTGGGGAAAGGTTATGATCAAATGGTGGAGTTTTTGCAAGTTCATCCGTTGAACTATGCTATGACTGCTACTCCTGGTGTCCTGTACTAGGAGATGGTGTACGAGTTCTGGTACACTTGTGCCTACAACCCCAACACCAAAGTCATCAAGGGGACTATTCTCAATGGGACTCAGACCATTGAGATTATTGTTGATCTTCTCAGGGAGGTTCTTCATTTGCCCATTGCTGAATCATATGACATGCCCCAACCTGAAAATGAGCAAATGGGAAATTTGCTACGCTTCTGTGGTGTAGCAGAACCCAAAATTGGAGCAACATTGTATAGGAAGGATTTGTCTCCTACCTACAGCTTTCTGTTTGCCTCAGTGATGATGAGCTTCAGCAGCAAAGTTGGTTCATTTGACCAACTGACTCGTGATGAAGTCCCAATGGTCCTACAGCTGGTGGATGGGACTACCATTGATATGGCTAAGTGGATATTTCTGAATCTGAGGAACCTGGTGCAGCAAGAGCCCAGACCAGCTGATGTTCGATACCCCAGGTTTCTGAACCTCATATTCAGACACATTTGTGGTGAGTATCTGTACAACTCTCAGCCATTACTTCATACTGCTGCATTCCCTGTAATAGGGAATAGAGTTTTCTACATTCCTGTACTCCCAAATGAGCCTCCTCTATCCACACCACTGAGGAGGTTGTTAGGATTGGTGGAAGGACCCTCTGCTGTGAGGGTGGATCCAGAAGCTGCTGCTCCCACGAGAAAATCCAAAGCCAGGTCCAAACTTGTTAAGAGGACCCTGGCAACCGCTGAAGCTGGGCCTGTGAAAAAGAAGGCCAAAACAGCTCAGTCTGAGCCTGAACCCTTAGCCTCTGTGGCTGAGGGGGAGCAGGCTCCTCACCCTGGTTCATTTGTTGAACCTCAAGCCTCTGTGGCTGGTGCCTCTGTGGCACCTGAGACTATGGAAAAGGCCAACCCACCTGTTTCTGACCCAGTCTCAAAACCTGTCCAGTCTGAACCCCTCATCACCTCTCCACAATCATCCACTTCATCCTTTCACTACCAACGAAAATCCATCTCCAAAAAGAAACCAGCCAAAACAACCACCTCCTCTGTTCCCTCCCAACAGGGTTCAGTTATAAGAGAAGCAACCACAGCTGCCTCTCCTATATTGGGAGAAGGTTCAGCCCACTTGGAGCATGCTTCACTCCAACCTGAGTCTACCCAGAGTAAGCCTAGACCCTCTGGTTCCTCCCAACAGGAACCAGTTGTACAAAAGGAGATCACCACCTCAACTATTCCAGCCTCCCAACAGGCTGAGAATATTGAAAGACAGGAGCCCTCTCCACTCCATACTGAGTCCACACTGTCCCCCACTCAAATCTCTTCACACCCTGAGTCTGCACGAGGTGCCCACGCTGCTGGTATAGACCAATCAGCAGCTCAGCCTCAAACTTCTGCTCCCCATGATACAGTTGTTCTACACCAAACAGCTGCTGAGGGACCAACAACCCAAGCTGATGAACCTCATGGATCATACCATCCCTCTGGTGAGGCTGCTCCTTCCATGCAAACTCCATCAGGAGGTTTCACCACTGCTGATGTTGAAATGCATATCCCATCTCCCAATGATGAGGTGCTTTTACACCAAGGCACTGCAGAGGGAACACCCACTGGTCTTCATGAAGATGTTGCAACACAAGCAGCATCTGAAAGGCCCCAAACATCAACCCCTCTTCCTGGTGATGCAGCTACAGCCGCTGCTGAAGGACCCTTTGACCCCTCCAAGCTGGGCCACATTACTTTTGCCCAAGCTATGGAGCTTCTATCCAATGTTCCTCTTCCCTCTCCATCACATCCTCATACACCAGCCTCATCATCATCTTCTCCATCTACCCAATCTAAACAGTCAACCCATACACCTCCATCTCCTAAAGACCTGCCTTTGAAGGATCAGCTTTCTTTGCTGACCAACAAAGTTAGTTCTTTAGAAACCTCTATGACCTCTCTACCCTCTCTCATTTCAGACTCTGTGTCTGAACAGCTTAAGGGACTCTTTGATTTGTTCAAGGATTCCTTCCCTGCCACTCCACAACCAGATAATTCTCCACAGCTGCTTGCACTCACTGCACAGCTGCAAAATGTGTCCACCTCCCTATCCTCAATTCTTTCACTACAACAGGACTCTGTGTCCTCAATGACAGCCATTTCTCAACAGCTGTCATCTCTCCTAACTTATTGCAACACTACTCTTCCTACTACTCTGGCCAGCTTGAACAACCTCATTAACTCCCTTTCCAATTCTGTGTCATCCAACCTTGCTGATGTGCAAGATTCTCTCGAATTACATCTTGCACAGCTTCAAAGTTTGTTGTTCACCGAGTCTGATAGGGAAAACATTGTTAAGCTGACCTCCCTTGCTGATACCCAATCCTCTTCTCTTCAGTCCTGTCTTACCCAGCTTGCAGAGGTAAAGGACAACTTGGCATTCTTAGTGAATAACCTTGTTGGGCCCAGGCCTGCTGCCAAAACTGCTGGCAAGCCTGATGACTTTGTGTCTTCAGACAGACCGGGTGTTGAAGGTGCTGGTCCTTCTCCTTCAAAGGGGGAGAAGTCGTCTGCCTCTAAGACTAAGTCTAAGGGGGAGAAAACTTCTTCTCCTAAGGAGAAACCAGTGCCTGCAGCACAAGCTGGTCAACAAGCAGGAGCTTCAACAGGTACACTGGAGGGTGCCTCCCATGCTGCTCAGTCTACTCAGGTTGAATCTCCAATCCCTGCTCAATCTAAGGGGGAGGAATCTATTCCTGAGGGCAGGCCAAGTAGCAGAAGGAGGCATCTGATCTTAGAAGAAGAAGAAGAGGAGGAGGAAAGTCCTGAAGCTGCTATCACTAAAGCAGCTAAAGGTAAAGCAATAGCAGCAACTGATCCTCAACAGCAGAAAGCAGGAGAAATCCAATTTCACAAAGCCAGGGCCAAAGAAATGGGTCTTCCTATGCATAAGTATTTTGAATTTAGAGAAGAACAGCTTCAAGCCCTGGAAGCTTTAAGAAAAGAAGAAGAGTCTGCAAAAGCTGCTAAGTCTTTTGCACTTCAAGAGGCAAGGAAAGTTAAGATGTCCTCTCTTGTTGTGCAAGAGAAAATTCTGGAAGCTGCTAAGGGATCAGTAGAGGAAAAGGAAGCTAGAAAAAGAAAAGGGTGCTCTGGCCTCAGTGACCAAAACTCAAGTACCCTCTGCTAGAATCCAATTCCATTTTGACAACCTGGCAAGAAAGAAGTTTCATGATGTTGCTGACCGAAGACTTGCTAAGGAACCAATTGTTAAAGCTGTTCCTATTTCAAGAAAAGGCAAACAGTGGAAACTGCAAATTACCAGGATGGGTTCAACAGGCCCTGAGCTGGAATCTTATGATCACACTGATGTTGCCCAAATGGGATACAGGGAATGGGTGGAACTAGCAGTTGCCTGGGCCAGTCAAAGTCAGAAACGGCTAAGACTATCAGGGCATATGTGAAAAAGTTAATGGAGAGAGTGAAAGATCTTGGCCTGATCTCAACTGATATAAGTTAGGGTGTCTCTGTGACATATCCCAGATAAAAGCCAGGAGGACAAGGAAGGACACTGAAATGGAACTACTCCTTGCACTGATTGAACAAGGCGATTATGCCATTGAAATGAAGGGAGTTGATCACAGCTTGCCTAGTGGAATAGAGTTTGAAGATGGCAAGATTATTGAAGAGCCTGAGCTGGGGGCATTTTTTGTAGATCCCTTAACTCAGAAGAAATGCTTTCAAAGAGCTTCAGATCTATACAAAGTGGATCTGAGACAACTTGTGGCCTTCAGACTTGCAGTTTCATTCAGGCAGTCTAGTAAGTGGAGAGCAGCCGTCTGGGATCAGCTCAGAGGCTTCTTTGATAGAGGTGAACTTGAAGATCCCAAGTTCATGATAATAAGAAGTGAAGTTCAAGAACTTGAGGAAACAAGGGAAGAGCTGGAAAAGATGTTTCAAGATCCCCCTCCAGTGTGATGAAGTCCATCTACCATCTAGGTAGGTGAAGAATGGAAGCTGTTCATCAGTTGGACAGGCTTACCATTATTTGTTCCCAACAAAAACAGTCCAATGTACATTAGTTGTACTTTATTTACATTTGTTGTAATTTTGTATGTTACATTAGTTGTAATATACATCAGTACATCAGTTGTACTTTTGTAAGAACATGTGTTGGTCTAATGTAATAAAAAATCAGTGTATATAAACTGATCTTTTACTTTATGTTGATGTTGTGATTTTATTTCAACAAATGTACTGTAAATATATATAGTGACTTTTGATAAGGCCAGCTTAGACTGGTTATTGCAAATAGGGGGAGATTGTTAGGCCTTTTTGTACATTAGTTGTACTTTATTTACATTTGTTGTAAGTTTGTATGTTACATTAGTTATAATATACATCAGTACATCATTTGTACTTTTGTAAGAACATGTGTTGTTCTAATGTAATAAAAAATCAGTGTATATAAACTGATCTTTTACTTTATGTTGATGTTGTGATTTTATTTCAACAAATGTACTGTAAATATATATAGTGACTTTTGATAAGGCCAGCTTAGACTGGTTATTGCAAATAAGGGAGATTGTTAGGCACAAAAAGGCCTCAGTCAAACCTGTTCTGCATCTGAGGGGGAGATTATTAATCAAACATGTTGATGCTTTTGAAGGTTGAATTTAAGGCCTGTTATATGTCTTATTGAAACCTGAAAAAGATTTGCAATATCAGTCTAAAGCTGTTCTATGTGTTGCATATGTTGCAACAAAGGCAGTTTTGCTCAAGCTGTTCAGTCTGCTGAACAGGCTGAACATAAACTGTCTACGCTGCTCTACACTGATGAGCAGCTTGGGCAGTTTACAAGTGTTCTGTTCTTTGTGAACAGGCTAAACACTTTATGGAATGTGTTTCCAAGTCCTCATGTATTGTTTTTGGCTACAAGATCAGTTTACAAAGTCGAAGACAAAGTGGAAATCAGAACTGCTCAGTCTGCCCAAGCTGTTCTGTTACATGAAGACAAAAGGTTATTTGAAAAATGGTGACAGACCTTTTTCTTATATCAAAATAGGCCTTTACAAGGAAGAAAGACGCAAAGTTGACATTCCTTATTTAGTTAAAGGCAATTCAACAGTAGACAAAGTGAAAAGACAAAAGTTCTGCACACAAGAAGACAAGTCTGCTTTTCAGAAAGTGCAGAAAAGGTTATGTTGTCTTTTCAACAAGACTTCTCCTTTTTCATTCCGTCCAATGAAACAGCTTCTCTTAGATCCTCTGAGTGAGTATAAAAGGAAGCTTCTAAGGTCAGAAAGATTAAGCCAACAAAAGCTAAGTGTTGAAGTCAAGAGTGAACGTGCAAGTGTGTTTTTCACGCATGCAAGCCTGCTTGCGTAATACAGTTTCTTTGTGTCTAAGCTGTTCTACATAAGCTGTCCCTCTGAGTCTTGTAAACACAGTGAGTGCTTCTTAGTGAGTGTATTCATTGTAAACTAGTTTGAGTTTGTCTTAGACTAGTGAACATACTGTTGTATCTGTCATCTCAGCTTGAACCTTTCCGCATTCAAGCCTGTTTGTAATTAACAACTTGTTGATAATACATACAAACATTGAGAAAATAGTGTGTAGTTTTTAAATAGCTGATTCCCCCCCCCCCCCCTCTACAGCTTAAAGCTATATACTTTGGGAACCACTCGGGACCTACAATTGTGTTATTATAATGAAAATAATGTATGTTTTACCAATTGTGTATTGTTTGTAGGTTAACATTTATTAGTCGGTCAACATTCAATATAATTAATGCAAAAATTTATTACTAATATTACCTTATTAATGTACAATAATAATATTAATATTTGTATTAGTAAAATATAATCATTTAGACACCTATTTATTTGATATTTCAAAAATTAGGGGCATAAAGAACTTGGGGACTGCACCGAACCTGGGAACTAGACAGAAAAACAATATCGAACTAGAAAACATGTATTATCAAGATTAGATTTTTGGTTCATGTTAAGAAAAATTCTATCAGTTTTTCGAAACACTCCTGACTTCTGCTAATCTCTAATTTTAAAATATCAATAGAAAACAGTCATGTACTACTTGTATATCATTTGTAGGTTAATAATATATTTATTGGCAGTCAAAAAAATATATAACTAACTAACGTCAAGAATATGATAACACTACAAAAAAATATATATTTTTATTTTTATTTATAATTATGTGTAATACATTCCTTATTTTCATTTGATAGTTATACTTTTGTTTTTGTTTTCATTTGATAGTTATACTTTATTTTTGTTTCCATTAAGTAATTATACTTTTTTTTTTGTTGTTTCCAATAAATGTTTCGTTAATCTACAAATAATATACAAATCGTACCTGACTATTATATTTGATATTTTAAAAACTAAGGTGTGTAGGATCTGGGACAAACCGACAAACTATATCAAACTGGAACAGATACCACTAGCCTGATTCACGGTTCCGATTTAGAACTATTCATCAATTTTCGTGACATTTCTGACTTGTACACATTCCTAATTTTTACGATGTTAATATAAACTAGTCGCGTAAATACATATTTTTATTTTTATATATAATTATGTGTAATACATTGTTTACTTTCATTTGATAGCTATACTTTTGTTTTTGTTTTCATTTGATCGTTATACTTTATTTTGTTTCCGTTAAGTATTTATATATATTTTTGTTTTCAATGAATATTTTGTTAATCTACAAATAATACACAAATCGTACCTGACTATTATATTCGGTATTTTAAAAATTAAGGGTGTGCAGGATCTGGGACAAACCGACAAACTATATAAAACTGGAACAGATACCACTAGCCTGATTCACGGTTCCGATTTAGAACTATTCATTGATTTTCGAGACAATTTTGACTTCTATACATTCCTAAGTTTTACAATGTATATATATATATATATAAAAGTTGAGTCCTCCATGTAATAAATGTGATGACAAATCTCATGTAATGAATAAGAAAATTAATGGGTTAATTTAATTTTAATTTTTAATAAATGAGAAAACTAATGAGTTAGTTTAACTTTAAATTGTTAACAAGTAATATATAATTATATTTAGTTAGTTGTTTTTATAAATGTTGAGTCTATTATATATAAGTTGAGTTTAATGCAATAAATATGAGTATTATTTATTTGATTTAATTTTAATAAAAACATTTATTAAATAACAATAGTAAGCATTTTGATAATTTTCGTTAAATATCTAAAAATAGTTAGTCCATATAATTTTAATTAAATATCTAAAACATTTATCATATATATTTTAATTTTTATTAAATGAGAAAATTAATGAGTTAATTTAAGTATTTAACTTTAAATTGTTAACAAGTAATATATAATTATATTTAGTTAGTTGTTTTTATAAATGTTGAGTCTATTATATATAAGTTGAGTTTCATGCAATAAATATGAGTATTATTTATTTGTTTTAATTTTAATAAAAACATTTATTAAATAACAATAGTAAGCATTTTGTTTATTTTCGTTAAATATCTAAAAATAGTTAATCCATCTAATTTTAATTAAATATCTACAATATTTATCATATCTATACTATATATATTTATATATTTACTTTTAAATTTCATGTTTAACTTATCTTCTTTTATATTTATAAATTTTGTCAAGATTCCATAATCTTTTATTATTTAATAGAATATAGTAAAAAATATTTAGTACCATTAAAACTATGACATGAATTTTCATGTCTACTAACCTTATATATATAATTTTATATTTATTTTAATAATACCTAAAATTAATTTTAATAATATTGGGTGTTGTTGATGTAGCGTTTATTTGATGAAATGATATGAATTCATGCAACACCCGAAATTTGTCATGAAATTTGTTACAAAATCACATATGATGCATTTGTTGATGTTATCAGTGGTGATGACAAAAAATTGTACTTAAAATACAATGTTATATATTTTTATTCATTAAACCAATTTCTAAAAAAAGTAATATTTAATCAATATTACTACATACTTCTTAAAATGTGCTATTTACTCACCTAAAACATTTTTCTACCTAAAATTTCACTGGTTTGTTTTCTTCTTGATTTATTTTTCAAATATCAAGTTTGTTTTTCATCTCTAACACATGTATGTTTATTCTATTTTGTGAAATTGATTATTACTGTTTGTGATATTTTATATTTGACAGTGATATTGATGGACATTATTGACGTGACCATCCATGCAAAGAAGTTCTTGACAAATAGATTTTCTAGAAAAAAATTGGTGTGTTCTTCAATCCATACATTGATGATTCTTTTTACATTTAATGATATATTTATTTAAATTATTTCGAATTATATGTTTTTATTAATAAATTGTTCATGTTGATGTAGGTGCTTGACGTATTCTATATTGATATGTCATATATCCTAAAGGTTTGTTGCTAAAAAACTATATATTTCAACGTTATATTCACCAACATAAATAGGTCATTGTCATCCATTTCTTTCAACTATATAGTTTTAAACTATAATATTTTTTTTTAAGTGTCTCAACAACTAAATTTCTGTTGAGTCCATATGCATTAAATAATTGTAATAAAATTTTTGTATGCTTGATTTCTTTGAGTTCTAAAGATAAGCTAAAAAAGTTTTATATTGAATTCTTTGAGTTTTTTTATAAATAAATAAATAATATAATACAATACAATATAGTACTTTCTATAAAAGTTGAGTCCATATGCATTAAATCTGTGTACTAAATTTTTTGTATACTTGACTTCTTTGAGTTGTAAATATAAGGTAATAAATTTTTATATTGAGTTCTATTATAGATAAATAAATAATATAATATAATATAGTTCTTTTAGTTCTTTTATAAAATAAATATTTAAAGTGTATTATTTTTGTCTTTTATAAATAAAGAATATAATATAATAGAGTTCTTGAAGATTTTTTATAAATAGATATTTAGAGTGTATTATTTATGTATATGAAAATCATTTTATTGGAATATAATAAAAACCATGTCACTTTTAAATAGTGACTATTAACATAAATAATTAAATACATTTTATTAAGAAAATTGTATATACTTGATTTCTTTGAGTTCTAGGTATATGGGTAATAAATTTATATAACTGAGTTCTTTTATAAATAAATAATATAGCATAATAGAGTCTTTTGAGTTCGTTTATAAATAAATATTTACAGTTTATTATTTATGTATATGAAAATCATTTTGTTAAAATATTACAAAAATCATGTGAATTTTAAATAGTGACAATTAAAATACATACATATTTTTTTAATTAAATCAGGATAATAATATTTTATATAATCTTTTTTACGATACATAAAATATTAAACATCATTAATGTTTTTTAATTTAAATATCAATTTGTGCATTATAATTAAAATATATTCATAGATATCTATATCATGTCGTTGTGATTATAATTATAAATGTATAAAACTTTTGTTCAAATAAAACTTTTTATATTTTATATAACTATTTTATATCATTCTGTATTACACGAAATAATTTTTCCATAATTAATTGATACTTTACAATTAATTATTAATTATGTTTTTGGTTCGTTGCTTCATTCGTGATGATAATATGTTTTAATAAAATACAAGATATTTTGAACATAACATTCTGAATTCATTTTATCGAAGTCAACCCTATTCACCGCAACTTAATTGCTATTATTGAAGCTATTGATGCACAACAATTTGATACGTTTCTAAGCACTTGGTGAATACCGTTTTCTAACTTCATTGTTTAATAACTATTATTTAACCCATTAATGTCAATAATTTCTTACATTTTTCACTTATTTATATATACTAAAGATGTAATTTAAATACTCTATTTTATTTGAAATAAATGTCATAATGAATTACTACATAAACCATTCAATTGCCATAAAATTGCTTTATTTAATTTTATACTCAATATTTTAAAAATTCTTATGATAACAAAACCATCCAACCTTTTCATTTTCTTATTAATTAATTACCAACCTTTAATTTACCATATTTAACAATTTACTTTCATTTCTATTACGACACCTTTTGTATCGTCTTAATATAGTTGATGATGCACACAAATTTGTTTGACGATACAATTTGATATGATATTTGTCAATTTAGAATTTATATAGTGGTCCTAACAAACATACATTTTTAATAATAACATAATATTTTAAATAAAAGTCAATTATCCCAGTGTATCGCACGGGCCGTCATGACTAGTATTAATATAAACTAATAGCGCAATTTATTTATTTTTACCAAATGATATTAATATCATTTGTAGGTTAACATTTATTAGTTGGTTAACATTGAATATAATTAATGCTTAATTTTATAATAAATATTAACTTATTATATATACATACATTATATATACATACATTTATCATATGGTCTCAACCAATGGGGATTTTTGTTTTCTTCCTTTTTTTTTAATTTTAATTTTAAAATTTTCATAATAGACCTCCATCTTAGTGTTATCTTTTATTTAACCCTTTTATTTTAATAAATTTTCATTTAGTCCTCTTTTAACGTTTATTATTATAACATTTTCTTACATACTTAAAATTATGATTTTAATTATACTTATGTATGTACTTGTCTTTTGAAATTATTATATTATGTTTAATTGAAATATATACATTTATCATACATTTATCAAGTAGTCTCAACCAATGAGGATTTTTCTTTTTTTCTTTTTAATTTTAATTTAAATTTTTCATAATACACCATCATCTTAGTGTTATCTTTTATTTAGCCCTTTTATTTTAATAAATTTTCATTTAGTCCTCTTTTAACGTTTATTATTACAACATTTTCTTACATACTTAAAATTATGATTTTAATTATACTTATGTTTGTTCTTGTCTTTTGAAATTATTATATTATGTTTAATTGTATAGAAAAAACTTTATTATTCAGATACACGATACAAAATTCTAATGAAATTGTTTTATTTTTTTATTTTAAATTTAATTTTTTCACAATACACCCTCATCTTTGTGTTATCTTTTATTTAATAAATTTTCATTTAGTCCTCTTTTAACATTTGTTATTACAACATTACATACAAAATTTATTATTTTAATTATACTTATGTTTTTTTTGTCTTTTGAAACTATTATGTTATGTTTTATTGTATTAAAAAAACTTTATTATTCAGATGCACGATACAAACTTTTAATGAAATCGTTTTATAGTTAAAATGTAACGATTTCATATTTAGATTTTTTTATTAAATATGATAATGTATAACATCGAACATTACTATTATAACATTGACAAACTCTAATCGATGTATTTGTAACATCCGTTATTTCGACCTGGTACGTGGAATTATTTTAGTGGATAAATAATTTATTAATATTGGGTTGGTCCAATTATATCCCGTTTCGTGGATTGATACGTGTCGGGATTGGGCTTGCGTGTCATCGGGTTATAATTTTAATGAACGGATTATATTTTTGGGATCGTGGGATTAAATGGGCATAAGTATTGAAAATGCGATATCGGGTTCGGGTTAATGGGTTCGGGACCGGTTAAAAAGTGAGATAAATATATGTACGTGCTTATCCCTTTCTTTCCTCACTTTGCAAGAAACCTAAGTGTGTAGTGTGTGTTTGTGTGAATGCTTCCAGCAGAGAGCAATCCTCCTTGAGCTCAATTGATTGCTGAATCTTGGAATAATCCTTTCTATCTTCTTCCTAAATTGTGTTCTTGAAGGATTTGAGGTAAGTCTCCTTGAATTGATGGATTAAATTGAGTTGTGTATTGTAAAGGATGTGTGTAATAGTTTCTATGCTGCCATAAGTTGATATGTGATGAGTTTATGTGGTTATTGAGCTGAAAATCGTGTATGAAAGGAGTTGTACACTCCTGGCAGCCATGAAAATCGCAGGTCAGGGGTTCAGGTTTTCGCGGGGTCGCGGCGCGACCACCAGAGTCCCCGCGGCGCGACCAAAGGCCTGCTGGGAAAATCCGAGTTTAACTTTGTAAATTGAGTTTGGGTCGAATTGTGTCGGGTTTCCTTCGGGATTGTTTGGGCTGTGTTTTGTTGGGGTTGGGGTCTTGTTTGGGATTGCCTTGAGTCGGGTTTGAGTCGAATTTCGGGTATTAATCGAGTTTCGGTTTCGTGGGACTATCGGGTTTGAATTGAGTCCGAATTGTTGTAATCATGTGATATGTGTTAATTGGGAATTGCGATTGATTGTTGGGCTATCCGTGTGATTACAGGGACTAGTGGATCTCGAGCAGGGTTCGAACAGGGAGGCCAAACTTCGGGGAACCAATCAGGTGAGTGCTCGAGACGTTTTCTAAAACGCGCGCCATCCTTTACGTTATAGTTGAATAGCTATATTGTGCGTGTTATATCTATGTGGGACAGGGACGTGAACCTCAGGTATGCTCTATTCCTTATACGTGTTATCTATGAGATACGAGATCGGTTCAGGGGTCCGTGATGAGTCCCATACGGACGATAAGTCGCGAAGGGGAATCGCGCGGGTTGACTGTCCCTTACAGTCCTTGGGGCGTATATATACGGCAGGGCCTGTAGCCGGGTAGCTTCCGTGCTACAGGGTATTACCGACCATTGCTGTGTGCGATGTGTCCATCGGGGAGGGGTCCCCACAGGGCTGTGTCCGATCTCATACTTGTGCTTTATACCTGAGATGTGTGTTGGGTTATCGGGACAGGGACAGGGGCAGGAATTGTGTGTTATGTGCTTATGTGCAGTGTCAACCCTCGCGTGCTCACGGGCTTTATAGCTCACGTTATCGAGTCTAACATGTTCAGGGAATCAGAAAGGACCGCAGCCACAGCCGAGGTAGATCCGAGATAGATTGAAGATCTGTGATGGTTTTGTGTCTGTATAGAACAATGTATTTAGTGATCGGGATTATGTGTTTTGTTATATGGGATTATGAAATGTAATCATGGGTTATTATGTATGAAGTTTAAAGTTTTAATTAACCGTAATCTGCATTATCCTATGACACGTGTGTTATGGATCCGTTGCGTTGTTGCCACCTATGATATTGTATTGACGTGGCATTTCCGGGATTGGGAGGGGTGTTACAGCATGGTATCAGAGCTTGTGGTTTGAAGCTTGAGTATCATTAGTGGATGCTTAACTTAGACCTTGTTCCGGTCCATGGGGGACCATTTTGCGATTATATAGCGGATTAACCGACCTGGCTTAGTGTATAATGCTGGGTGATTTATCCTTTGTGCTTAATCGTTTTGCTTTGTGCAGATTATCATGGCAGATCAGGGAGAGGGTTCGGGCGCGGGTAAGCCGCCCAGTGATGAGTATATCCGGAAATCAGAGCTGTTAGACGTTCTTACCGAGTTTTATAGGAAGCAGAAAGAGCAAGAACGTGAGCAGGGTCAGAGTTTGGGGCCGGTTGTTCAGCATGCCGAGACTGAATCTAGGGGTGGTGCATCGTCATCTTCTCAGAGGGGTGGATCGTTTAAGGATTTCATGACAGGGACTCCGCCGCAGTTTCGGGGTGACGGTGAGCCGGGGGCGGCCATCGCATGGGAGCGAGAGATTGAGGGCGCGTTCCGAGTGGCCCATGTGGATCCTAGAGATATGGTTGGGTACGCCGCATATCAGTTACGGGGCGGTGCTTTGCAGTGGTGGAAATCGATTGAGTCGTCGATGACTGAGTCTGCCGCCTATGCTATGACCTGGGAGCAGTTCAGGGCTATGTTTGAGCTCCAGTATGTTCCGAGGGACGAGAGACGGGAAATGGAGCGCCGATTCCTCCATTTGCAGCAGGGTAATATGACGGTCCAGCAGTATGTCGACCGATTTAATGAGTACTCACAGTTCGCGCCTCAGCATGTCGACACTGAGAGCCGTAAGGCGGATGTTTTTATTGATGGGCTTCGGTCTGATATCCGGGAGTTTGTAGGGCTACACGATACCCCGACCTTCGCTAGAGCTCTTGAGATGGCCCGCATGAGGGAGCGGGAGATCATTAAGCAGAGGGAGCAGCCCTCTTCTCAGAGGCAGCGGACTGGAACTTCTGATCAGCCGACCAGTGTGTGGAGATCCTCCGGGGACGCCCCTAGTGATCAGCGTCCGGATCAGTGGCAGTTTTCAGGTCAGGGTTCTGGGCAGCCTTCAGGGCAAGGGTCGGGACAGCGTCGGGATAGGGACCGGGGTCGAGATCGTCGATCGAGACGTCAAGGTCAGGGCCAGAGTCAGGGGTCGGGGGCGCAGAGCCAGAGTAGTGTGGGACAGGGGTCCCAGGCGTCCGGTAGCCGTGTTGAGAGTTCGTATGGTGATCGGGAGTGCCCGAAATGTCACCGGCGCCATTCTGGACAGTGTTTATCAGAGCAGCCGCGTTGTTTCCGGTGCGGCCAGCGGGGCCACGCCGCTTCAGTTTGTACGGTGCCTGAGCCGTTATGTTTCAGATGTGGGAGACCAGGGCATCGAGTCAGGGATTGTCCAGAGCCGGGGCCGGCAGTACAGGGTGCTAGTTCGAGTGGGGCCAGGGCCGAGCCGTCGTCGTCCAGCCGCCGTGAATCAGTTCCGAGAGGCCGCGGGCGTGTGTTTCAGGCGACAGCAGAGGAGGCACGGGATGCTACAGACGTTGTTTCGGGTACGTACATCCTTAACGGACTTCGAGCTCGTGTGTTATTTGATTCCGGGGCAGATCGCTCCTATGTGTCTGTTATATTTTGTGCGTATTTTAGTATGTCTCCTTCTTCTTTATCTGTTCCGTTAATTGTCGAGAGGGTTGATGGGAGTTCAATGCTAGTGAGTCGTGTTTATCGGGGCTGTGTGTTAGAGATAGATTCCCATCAGTTTGCGATCGATTTGCTGCCGATTGAGATCAGTAGCTTCGATGTGATAGTGGGTATGGACTGGTTGACTGCCAGACGGGCTGATATTCTGTGTGCCAAGAAGATCATCCGTATACCCATTTCTGACAGTGAGAGTGTGATTGTGTATGGGGAACGCCGTAAGGGAGATATCGGGATTGTATCTATGGCCAGGGCTCAGAGATACGTCTCTAAAGGGTGCGAGACCTTCCTAGCTTATGTAGTTGACGCGAGGAAGGAAAAGAAGACCTTAGAGGATATTCCGGTGATTCGTGAGTTCCCTGAGGTATTCCCAGAGGAGTTGCCTGGGTTACCGCCAGATCGCCAAGTAGAATTCCGGATCGATCTTGTTCCCGGGGCGGTGCCGATTGCTAAGACGCCTTATAGGCTGGCACCGACAGAGATGCGAGAGCTGATGTCTCAGTTGCAGGAGCTTCTGGATCGTGGATTTATCCGTCCTAGTTCGTCGCCGTGGGGTGCGCCAGTGCTTTTCGTGAAAAAGAAGGACGGTAGTATGCGGATGTGTATCGACTATCGGGAGTTGAACAAAGTGACCGTGAAGAATCGCTATCCGCTTCCACGTATCGACGACCTGTTTGATCAGCTCCAGGGCTCGAGTTTCTTCTCCAAGATCGACTTGCGGTCTGGTTATCATCAGTTGAGGGTCAGGGATGAAGATGTGCCGAAGACCGCGTTTCGGACTCGTTATGGGCATTACGAGTTCCTTGTGATGCCTTTCGGTTTGACTAACGCACCCGCCGCTTTCATGGATTTGATGAACCGGGTGTGTAGAACTATGTTGGATAGATTCGTGATCGTGTTCATTGACGACATCCTTATCTACTCGCGGAGTGCCGAGGACCACGAGCAGCACCTCCGAGAGGTTTTATCTGTGCTGCGCAGGGAGAGACTGTACGCGAAATTCTCCAAATGTGAATTTTGGCTTCGGGAAGTGCAGTTTTTGGGTCACGTGGTCAGTGCCGAGGGTATAAAAGTGGATCCAGCTAAGATTGAGGCAGTGATGAGTTGGGAGCCTCCGAGATCAGTGCCTGAGATTCGTAGTTTTCTGGGTCTCGCCGGGTATTATAGACGCTTCATCCAGGATTTCTCGAGGATTGCCTTGCCGTTGACGAGATTGACACGGCAGTCCGTTCCGTTTGAGTGGTCCGAGAATCAGGAGCGCGCGTTCAGAGAATTGAAGACCCGGTTATGTCAGGCTCCAGTGTTAGCCTTGCCGGAGGGTACCGATGATTTTGTGGTATATTGTGATGCTTCGGGGTCAGGGTTGGGCTGTGTCCTGATGCAGCGAGGGAAAGTGATCGCTTATGCCTCGCGCCAGCTGAAGACTTACGAGGAGAACCATACCGTGCACGATTTAGAGTTGGACGCCATTGTGTTTGCGTTGAAGATTTGGCGTCATTATCTGTATGGGTCTCGGTTCGTTGTGTATACCGATCATAAGAGTCTTCAATACCTGTTTAGCCAGAAAGATCTGAATATGCGACAGCGCCGTAGCCTTGAGTTGCTTAAGGACTACGATTGCGAGATTCAGTATCACCCGGGTCGGGCTAATGTGGTAGCTGACGCGCTGAGCCGTAGGGCATGCGGCCAGACTGTGATTTCCAGAGCTTCGAGGCTTGAGATCACCTCGACTTTGATCGATAGTCTGAGGTTAGTGCAGCAGGAGGGCCTGCGAGGTGATAATGTGAAGCGTGAACGATTGATCGGGCAGCTTGAGTCATTGATCAGGGACGATCGTGGGTTGTTTGTGTTCCATGATAGGGTTTGGGTCCCGAGGGTTGGGAATTTGCGACAGTTGATTCTTGATGAGTCGCATCGGTCGAGGCTATCTGTGCATCCGGGGAGTACTAAGATGTATCGTGATCTCCGTGACTTTTACTGGTGGCCGGGAATGAAAAGGGATGTGGGCCGATATGTCGAGCAGTGTATGACGTGTCTGAGGGTCAAAGCCGAGCATCAAAAGCCGCACGGGCATCTACAGCCGTTAGAAATCCCCGAGTGGAAGTGGTATCACATCACGATGGATTTCATTGTAAGACTTCCACGCACGGTCCGCGGGAACGACATGATCTGGGTTATAGTGGATCGACTAACGAAGAGTGCGCACTTCTTAGCCGTTCGGGGTACTATCACCATGGATCAGTTAGCGAAGCTGTACATCAACGAGGTGGTATCGCGGCATGGGATTCCGATGTCGATTACTTCGGACAGGGATACGCGGTTTACGTCTCGTTTCTGGCAGAGTTTCCAGCGGGAATTGGGCACCAGAGTTCAGCTAAGCACGGCTTATAGACCGCAGACTGACGGGCAGACCGAGCGCACCAATCAGACCCTCGAGGATATGTTGCGGGCGTGTGCTATCGACTTCAGCGGCAATTGGGACGTGCATTTACCGTTGGTCGAGTTTGCGTATAATAACAGCTATCACGCCACGATAAAAATGGCCCCGTTTGAGGCACTATATGGGCGTAAGTGCCTGACCCCAGTGTGTTGGGGCGAGGTCGGTGAGCGACCTATTAGCGGGCCGGAGCTACTCCAGGAGACTAGTGATAAAGTGGCTGTGATTCGGGAGCATATGAGAGTCGCCCAGAGTCGTCAGAAAAGCTATGCCGATCGCCGTCTGAAAGAATTAGAATTCAGTGTTGGGGACCGCGTGTTGCTTAAAGTGTCACCGTGGAAAGGGGTTATTCGATTCAGACATCGTGGGAAGCTGAGTCCGCGGTATATTGGGCCGTTCGAGGTCATTGAGAGAGTCCGGGATCAGGCCTACCGACTGCGATTGCCTTCAGAGTTGGCTGGTGTGCACGATACGTTTCATGTGAGTCATCTCCGGAAGTGTCTGGCTACAGATGATCAGTATGTGCCCTTATCCGAGATTACAGTCGATGATCAGCTGTGATATGTGGAGCAGCCCGAGGCCGTGACCGATCGAAAGATTAAGAAGCTGAGGAATAAAGAGATTGCCTTGGTACTTGTTCAGTGGAGACACCATAAAGGTACCAACGCTACTTGGGAGCCCGAGTTGGAAATGCGATCGAGATATCCTCACCTATTCCAGAATTCGAGTTAGATTCCGGGACGGAATCTCTTTAAGAGGGGAGGATTTGTAACATCCGTTATTTCGACCTGGTACGTGGAATTATTTTAGTGGATAAATAATTTATTAATATTGGGTTGGTCCAATTATATCCCGTTTCGTGGATTGATACGTGTCGGGATTGGGCTTGCGTGTCATCGGGTTATAATTTTAATGAACGGATTATATTTTTGGGATCGTGGGATTAAATGGGCATAAGTATTGAAAATGCGATATCGGGTTCGGGTTAATGGGTTCGGGACCGGTTAAAAAGTGAGATAAATATATGTACGTGCTTATCCCTTTCTTTCCTCACTTTGCAAGAAACCTAAGTGTGTAGTGTGTGTTTGTGTGAATGCTTCCAGCAGAGAGCAATCCTCCTTGAGCTCAACTGATTGCTGAATCTTGGAATAATCCTTTCTATCTTCTTCCTAAATTGTGTTCTTGAAGGATTTGAGGTAAGTCTCCTTGAATTGATGGATTAAATTGAGTTGTGTATTGTAAAGGATGTGTGTAATAGTTTCTATGCTGCCATAAGTTGATATGTGATGAGTTTATGTGGTTATTGAGCTGAAAATCGTGTATGAAAGGAGTTGTACACTCCTGGCAGCCATGAAAATCGCAGGTCAGGGGTTCAGGTTTTCGCGGGGTCGCGGCGCGACCACCAGAGTCCCCGCGGCGCGACCAAAGGCCTGCTGGGAAAATCCGAGTTTAACTTTGTAAATTGAGTTTGGGTCGAATTGTGTCGGGTTTCCTTCGGGATTGTTTGGGCTGTGTTTTGTTGGGGTTGGGGTCTTGTTTGGGATTGCCTTGAGTCGGGTTTGAGTCGAATTTCGGGTATTAATCGAGTTTCGGTTTCGTGGGACTATCGGGTTTGAATTGAGTCCGAATTGTTGTAATCATGTGATATGTGTTAATTGGAAATTGCGATTGATTGTTGGGCTATCCGTGTGATTACAGGGACTAGTGGATCTCGAGCAGGGTTCGAACAGGGAGGCCAAACTTCGGGGAACCAATCAGGTGAGTACTCGAGACGTTTTCTAAAACGCGCGCCATCCTTTACGTTATAGTTGAATAGCTATATTGTGCGTGTTATATCTATGTGGGACAGGGACGTGAACCTCAGGTATGCTCTATTCCTTATACGTGTTATGTATGAGATACGAGATCGGTTCAGGGGTCCGTGATGAGTCCCATACGGACGATAAGTCGCGAAGGGGAATCGCGCGGGTTGACTGTCCCTTACAGTCCTTGGGGCGTATATATACGGCAGGGCCTGTAGCCGGGTAGCTTCCGTGCTACAGGGTATTACCGACCATTGCTGTGTGCGATGTGTCCATCGGGGAGGGGTCCCCACAGGGCTGTGTCCGATCTCATACTTGTGCTTTATACCTGAGATGTGTGTTGGGTTATCGGGACAGGGACAGGGGCAGGAATTGTGTGTTATGTGCTTATGTGCAGTGTCAACCCTCGCGTGCTCACGAGCTTTATAGCTCACGTTATCGAGTCTAACATGTTCAGGGAATCAGAAAGGACCGCAGCCACAGCCGAGGTAGATCCGAGATAGATTGAAGATCTGTGATGGTTTTGTGTCTGTATAGAACAATGTATTTAGTGATCGGGATTATGTGTTTTGTTATATGGGATTATGAAATGTAATCATGGGTTATTATGTATGAAGTTTAAAGTTTTAATTAACCGTAATCTGCATTATCCTATGACACGTGTGTTATGGATCCGTTGCGTTGTTGCCACCTATGATATTGTATTGATGTGGCATTTCCGGGATTGGGAGGGGTGTTACAGTATTGAAGACATTACCGTTATAAATTTATTTGATTTGATCTTAAAACCAATTTATATTGACGATTAAACCTAATCAATGTCAAAATTTTAAATTATGGTAATGAATATTTGATTATTTAATTCTGCTTCCGATCCGATTTAATAAGACATTGTTTGTAATTTTAGCATTGCAAAATCTAGAATACCAATGATAAGAATCGACTAACAGCATCATTTGTCATACTTCTTGAACCTATATCGGCTTCTCAATTTCAGATTTCGATGTTGGTTAGTTGTGTTTCTTTTGCTTGAATTGTTTGAAAATTATTTTTATTTATTTATCTTTATATTTATTTTTGTATTTAATGCTTTAGACCCCGCAGCAACGCGCGGGTGTTTAATAACTCGTTAATATACAAAATTATTATTATTAATAAAATAATCAATTTAGAAACTTGTTTTATTTGATGTTGTAAAAAGAACTTGAGGACTCGACCGAAAAACCATGAACTGGAAAAGATACCGTCAGATCCGATTCTATGTTCCTGTTAAAAAATTTGGTTTTCAAGGCATTCCTAACTTCTGCACGTCCCTAAGTTTAAATTAGATTAAAATACACAAATAGTCCCTGTGGTTTATAAAGAATTATGGTTTTAGTCTCTGAAAGACATTATTACACCACAAGTCCCAAAAATAAGAGTTTGTAACAAGTTTGGTCGCTGAAACTAACGACGGTTAACTTGAGTCGTTAACATCAGAGACATTTTCGTCATTTTGTCTTTACGTACTTTCTAATTGTTTTTTCTTTTTGCTATATAATTTATTTCTTATATATTTTTTTGTATTTCTTATTATTATTATTTTATTATCCAAATGTAACATTATATTTTTAGATCTTTTTTGTTTTAATTATTAATTATTAATTATTTCAGATTAATATATGATAGACCTGACTCGTTTTTTTCAATTGGTTATTGTAAATCTGAGTTTGCATTTAGTTCACGAAAACTAGTCAATTTTCAAGTTATAGTTTTTAGAAAAAAAATAAGGATTTTTACGAAAAGTGAAAACTTGTTTAGATGATTAAATTTTAGTTTTAAGAAAAATAAGATGAGTGATTATAAAATAAGAAAAATAGGATAGGTGATAGAAAAGTAATAGAGAGAAAGAGTGTATTATAAAAAAATATAGGATAGGTATTAGAAAAGTAAGAGAGAGAATATGAAAAGTGGTATTTAAAAAAATGAAATGAAAATTTATGAAATTGTTGTTAAGTAAACAAGTTTTCATTTTCATTGAAAATTGAGATGAAAATTTTCATAATCTAAACACATCTCCTTTCTTTTTTTAATTAGGAAATTAACAATCAAAATCAATTGTAGTTTTTTTCGTTTGGAAAATTTAAAATCGAAATATTCTATTTCTTTTCTCCATTAAAAATTCAAAATAAGAACGTGTCAGATTTTTTTTTTTTCATTTGAAAAAAGTATAACCAAATTGGTTCATAGTTTCTACACTGAAACTATTTACAAAAAAATTAAATTCTGAATGGTTCGAAAAATCAAAAATCGGAATGATTCGTCGCTTTTTAATCAAAAACTTAATTCGGAATGGTACGACTTTTTTTTATCAAAAAAATTTTAATTGGAATGAGTCGTCTTTTTTATCGTTAATTATATAAAATAAATTGTTCTTTTCTTAGAAAAAATCAAAAATCATAATGGTTCATCGCTTTTTGATTAAAAATATTAAAATTGGAATGATTTGTCGTTTTCTTATCAGAAAAAGTAAAACCGGAATGGTTCGTCGTTGTTTTATTGTCGTTTAATTAAAATCAGAATGGTTCTTTTGTTTGGAAAAATAAAAAATAATAATGGTTCGTTGTTTCTTATTGAAAAATTAAAATCAGAATGGTTCGTCATTTTTTGATAAAAAAAAAATAAAATTTAGAATAGTTAAACTTTATATGTTCAAAAAATCAAAATCAATATGATTCGTAGCTTTTTGTTGTTCGGAAAAATCCAAATCAGAACGATTTGTCAGTTTTTTGTTTGAAAAAACTAAAATCAGAATCATTTTTCATTTTAATTAGAATCAGGTTAAAAAAATTTAAATGATGAACTATTTAGATTTTAATTTTTTCGAATAAAAAACTGACTCACTCCGATTTTAAAATTTTCAAAAAAAAAAAAACGACAAATCATATCTAGTTTGATTTTTTTATCAAAAAAGAAGAAGAAAACATTCGTATTTTAATTATTTCTAACGATGAAAACGACGAACCATTTTGATTATAATTTTTCCAAATAATATAAACTTCAACAAGTCTTTATTCTAAAAGTTTTGAACGAATTAAAAAAATAAATCATTTTGATTTTAAACTTTTCGAACAAAAAACCTACAACTAATTATTTTAATTAGGGTTGTGTTAAACGCACCCCCCCCCTTTTTTCTAATTACACACCCACCCCCCTAATTAATTAGCTTAATTATTACTTAATAATGTGGGACCCATCAATATCTAAAATCTTATTAGTTTTTTTGAATTTAATAATGGTGGGACCCACAAATTTATAAACAACACACCCCTCATTTGTCAATTCTATATAATTATTTTTGTTTTTTAGTGGGTGGGACCCACAATTTCTTGATAACACATCCCCCCCCCCCCCCCATTGTCAATTTTACATAATTTTTTTTTTGTTTTTTTATACTTTATGAATTATTATGTCGGGGTTAAAATTATAAATTTTGAAAGAGTTTAGGGGTATAAAATGTAAATATCAATTCTATATATATGTATACTCGAACGATTGATTCATTCATTCATATAAGTGATACCGTTGAGAGTTTAAGTGTAAATTTACATTTTCAATTTCGTACATTCGTAGTATGGCGAGCAGTGAATGTTATGTTGTGGATAATACTGAAGCATTCTCGACTGTCGAGGTTTGTTTTTTAACTGCATTGTAAATATATTATTACGCAATTAAATGTTTTAAAATAGATATTATCATCTTTACCATGAGCATTTGACTAAACTACATTATATATGTATTATAATTTATCGTCCATATTGTAAAATGCTATTATGATTTATTGGATTCTTTCTTTTTTTTTTTCATTATGATATAGCAACCAACTTCACATGTTTTATTTGTGTAGAATTTTGATACCGTCGAAGATGTAACAAATTGGGTGAAAAATGTGGCACATTCTGTCGGTATGGTGATAGTAATAAAACGTACAAAGTTATCCAAAAAAAAGGAAATAAAAAAAATTTGGTGGGTGTGTGATCGTAGTGGTGAGTACAAAGGTATTGGGTCTACTAAAGTCACTTCAACCAAAAAAATCAATTGTCCTTTTGAAATAGTTGCTTCCCGTAACGATGATCAAATCAGATCGTGGAAGTTAACGGTATTATGTGGTATGCACAATTATATCGTTGTAGGAAGTTGGGAGGGGCATCCTTATGCAATGCGTCTTACTGAGGAAGAAAGAAACACTCTTGCATATCTATCAGAGTGTCATGTGAATCCAAGGGATATTCTTGCCCACTTAAAATCTCAAAATGCACAAAATCATTCGTCGCTTAGAAACGTATACAATGAGCGGCACAAACTAAAATTGCGCAATAACGCTGATAAAACCCATATGGAGGTTCTTTTGAAAGCTTTGGATGACAAAGGATTCATTTACCAATTCAAGAAAGCCGTGGAAACAAATGAGTTAGAAGACTTGTTTTTCTATCATCCAATATCAATAGCGACTTGTTGTTCGTTCCCACAAGTGTTATTGATGGATGCAACGTACAAAACAAACAGGTTCGTGATATTTTTATTTCCTATGAATAATTTATTTTTACATTGTCATTACTTAACTATATTTTTTTTTCATGCAGATACAACATGCCTTTCTTACAGATGGTCGGTGTAACCTGTACGAACACAACTTTTTGTATTGCGTGGGTTGTCATGCGTAATGAAAGAGTTGAAAATTATGTTTGGGCTTTAACCCAGCTCAAAAACGTGCTAGGTGTAGATTATAACCCACGAGTGATTGTTACCGATTGAGAGTTGGCTCTACTAAAGGCAAGTTCAATGGTTTTTCCGGAATCCTATAAGTTGTTATGTAGGTGGCATATTTCTCAAAATATACTGAGACATAGAGCTTCTTTCAACATTGAAGAGTGGGGTTATTTTCACCACTTATGGGATAAGTTGGTAAAATCTCCAACACATGCCGGCTACATACAAAATTATATGGATCTCGAATTGTGTTTAAAAAATAAACCAGGTATCATTCTGTACGTTAATGCGTTAATTAAATTAATAAATTTATTTCATTTGTGGTTTTAATATATTTTCTTATTATTTCAGGTGTACTTGTTTATCTAAATGACACCTGGCTGAAGCCCTATAAAGAAATGTTTGTATCAGCATGGATTGACAATTATCTCACATACGGTAACGATACAACTAATAGGGTAGAGAGTCAACATGCTTCTTTAAAAAGACTGTTGAACTCAGCACAAAATAAGTTAGACCAAATTGTCAAGAAAATAGTAGATATAGTGAAGTTGCAAAACACAGCAATAAAAGAGAAATTAGAAAAGTGCAAAACAAGACAGGTACATAAGATGAATTATCGTAAGATACAACAATTTAAATTTTTGATTGGAAATGTTTCTATAGATGCTCTAGAAAAAATTTATACCGAAGTACAGCGACTTAACAGTATTGAAGATTTAACTATCGATAATTGTGGGTGTCAATTGCGTAGAAATCATGGGTTACCATGTGCACATGAGTTAGCATTTTATAGGAATGCCAACATTCCCATTCCACTTGATGCACTGGATGTATTCTGGAGAACTTTGACACTTGACACACCCATAACCACGGAAACAGATGAAGTCACGTGCGATGCTGAAGTTGAAACTTTTAAAACGACCTCTGCGGAACAACCAACAAGAGAAAAGAAGTTAGGGATGCTGCAAAAACTAAAGTCAATTTTTGAGTATGCACCTGTTGGCGAACCTTCAATCCAAAAAAGCACTCGTGGTCAGCCAACATTAAAATCCAAAAAAAACAAACAAGGTATACCACCGCAGGCTCCTATACCGCAAGAAAGTCGTAGACATAGTTGCTCTACCTATCGACCAATGCCATTTGAACCGAATGAGCAACAAATGTCTACCAAAGGGAAACAAGTTCAGCAGGAGCATGATGTTCCACCTGTAGAGGCTCGGAGACACAGTTGCTCAACATATACGCCAGATCCATTTGACTTGAACGAACAACCAACGATGTATGAGGTTCCGAATCTATTTGACTTGAACGAGCAACCAACGATGTATGAGCATCTGAATCCAACATACGGTGAATACAGATCTTTTCCTCAAGATCCATTTTGGAATAGTTTAATTAGTGACTACCAACCACCGTCGCACAGTCAATACTTTAATCATGAGCAACCATTCCAGGTAACATTTATAAATAATTTATTTATTTAGTTTCTATAGTATCCATTAAATTAATCTTATTTTTTTTTGTAAATGTCAGGATCCAGCAGCCTCAATGTATGGTCAACATATTCATGGCGAACCACCACAACACGGAAATTCTTATACACATCCCGACCTTTGTGAAATTCCATCATTTTTTCAACCGTATGTCACTGGAATAGAAGATGTTGTTGGTGATGGAAATTGTGGTTTTCGATCAATAGCTGTTGCTCTTGGTCGACCTCAAGATGAATGGCGGGATATTCGTCGTGAATTATTGGAAGAGTTGCGTAGCAATCCAAATGGATATCAAATTTCTATGGGTGATAGCTACGCTGTTGTGGAACGTTCTCTCGATTATTACCGTAACGGTTTTGCACCAATAAATCACTGGATGAAAATGTCTGACACTGGTGTCTTGATTGCAAACACATACAACTGCATTGTTTGCTTTTTAACAAATCCAAGTGGTTACACATTTTTTCCGATTTGGAAAAAGCCACGGGCGCCAGAACTAAATCAATCGATAGCAATTGCATTTGT
This sequence comes from Centrapalus pauciflorus, assembly GCA_020465985.1. NCBI lineage: Eukaryota > Viridiplantae > Streptophyta > Magnoliopsida > Asterales > Asteraceae > Centrapalus > Centrapalus pauciflorus. Next base: position 44,881 of record JAANYP010009250.1, read on the forward strand.
TCATGGAAATCATTTTATAAAAGTGGATTTGCAAGAGAGACATCCAATGCCAACACTTGCGGGACATTGCAGATCTGCAAAAGAATGGAAAAAAATGTACAAGAATCAACTGTTGCCATAATATTTTATGTAATAAATTCATTTGTACAAAGTTGGTTATTATTATTATTTTTTTTTGCAATTATCGCTAAATTTTAATGTATTTTAATATTAAGATTTTTAAAAAAAAATTAAATTCTAATCATAGGGGGGTGTATAATTAGAAGGGGGGATGTGTGTGTTTATAAAAGTCAAATCAATCTATAATTATATAATTATTATATCATCATTATTACATTTATATATTAAAATTAATTTAAATAAATCAAATCATGCAATGATTTGCTAATGATTAATGTAATTAGAGGGGGGTGTATAATTAGAAAATGTAGGGGTGTATGTTTATCATGATGAAAAGAGAACGTACTAATTAAGATTCAGACTTTCAATAACAATTAGAAAAACATAACAAAATACGTCTGTCATAAAATAATTTTAAATAAATAATTATATTAACTGATAATGAAATTAACGTACAAATAATTATAAATATAGTAATTATTAAAAAAGAATAAAAATATTAAATGGCACATTTCTTTAATTAAATGGTTAAAAAAAGAAATCCAAAAAATATCTATGAAATAAATTATAATATAAAAAAACAATAAGAAAAATGAAAACATTAAAAAAAAATTAAGAAATTACACAAATGGTTCTTGAAAGACAAAAAAACACTGTGAGACTAACGGCTCAAGTTAACTGCCGTTAGATTCAAGAACCAAAATGTTACAACTTTTTTATTTTAAAAACTTATGATGTAATAAAATTATTTCAGAGATTAAAACCATAGTTATATATAAACCACAGTGACCATTTGTGTTGTATCCTAGGTTAACATAATATTTATTGAAAACCAAAAAAAATACATAACTAACTAACGCCAAAAACAAAGTAACATCACCCAAAAAAAAAAGTATAACTAACAAAAGAAAACAAAAAATACAACGTATAAATGAAGGGTGTTATTTCATGCACCACATCTACATCCTATAATTGATCTAAAATATGCATTTTTTCATAACTCATCATTGTAGTTTATTTGTTTACACACTTTTGTCCAATAATAAGATAAATATTTATAGGTCAAATGCATAGAGGTGATGTATGAGAAATTAGAGGTGGTGCATGAAGAAATAGCCATAAATGAAAACAAACATAAAAGATACACACCTATTACAAGTCATTGTCCAATCAATCAAATAGGGATGACAACAGAGCGGGTTCGGGACAGGGAATGAAAATCTCGACCCCGTTAAAAAAATCACGGGTATTAAACGAGTATCCACATCGGGTACCCGGGAAATCCGCTGGGAATTGGGTAACCCATTTATAAATCAATGATATGAAATTTAACCACATGGTTCATAATTTAAGTTTAAAAAGTCAATGTCTGTTAAAATTACAATACTAATATTAAATTAAATTCGTATTTCTATCAAATGTTAATGAAAGAAACATTATTTCAATAAATTATATTAAAATAAATAAGTTTTTTAAATTACACATAATAATTTTATGTATTATGTATAAAATAGATAAAAATATTCATCTTTTATATAATATATATATATATATATATATATATATATATATATATATATATATATATATATATATATATATATATATATATATATACACACACACACAATATAAATAGCATGTTGCTATTAAAAAATAATCGGGATATTCGGGGATTTTATACGGATTATGTAATAGGATACGGGCCGGGTATTATCAATACCATACTCGGCCATCCCTCGTTTAACTTAATTGGGTTCGGGGAAACCCGTCCCGATTAGATCGGTTTTCGGTTTTCCCCGTCAAGTTCGGGGTTTTTTGCCATCCCTACAATCAAAGAACCCATTCAATTTTCATAGACGATCCTTATTTGCTTTGTTACTTGCAGAAATGGTCCATCTGTCTCATTTTTTGAGTAAATTACACAAGTGGTCCCTGTGGTTTGGGAGTTTTTGCTTTTTTAGTCCCTCAAAGTTTTTTTTACGCCAACAGTCCCAAAATCCCAAACCTTTAACACTTTTGGTCCCTTTCATTAACCTTCGTCCATATCGCCGTTCGAGAGTAAGGGCATTTATGTCATTTTATGGATCTCTAAAATAAAATAACTGATCGGTTTATATTTCCTACGTTCGTAATGATGATCCCTATCTGACAGTTTCTTCTACCTCCCTTCCCTCTAATTTCCTACGTTTGCACCAAGCTTTCAAAATCTTGCTGTGAAACCCTAAAAAGCGAAAGCAAGTTGCGTTCGTAGTTATTACAAGGAGATCGAAGATCGAAGAGCAGAAAAAGAAAGCAAGTAGAGACTACGCAAAGGAAAATATGAAATCGACTTGCAATAGCTTTATGGTATGTTTTAATCCTTAAATACTACTTTATATTGTTTAGAAATCTATTAGTATTCATGGCCTATTATTATTATTGGGAAAAAACTGGAAATTTTCATAAAGTATTTCATAGAAGGTATGTGTTTCATTACCCTGTTTTTTAATGTTTAATACAGGGACCAATCCATCTGTGTTTTCGATTAAGGTTCGTCATGGTGGTGTTTACTAATTTTCCTAATAGATCATATGTTGGGGGGTAAGGTAAACTATGTAGATCAAGTAGATTTTGATGCATTTTCAGTGTATGAAATGCATGAGGTAATGGAACAACTACGTTACCTTGATGGCTTGATGAAGTACCAATATATTACCAATATTTGATACCTAAGAGTGACTTGGATTTTGGGCTTAAAGCTTTTGGAAATAATGATGATGTTATTCAAATGTCTAAATATGTTGCTGAAAACAAGTCAATGCATGTTTACTGTGAACATGGGATGACTAATCTGTTGTGGTATTACACCCCACCCAAGTCTAAGGTTGTCATTGAGGAGTTACCTGAACCAGAAAGAGATGTTGCTTCGGTTGAATATACAAGAAATAGAAAGGAAAAGATGAAGATAGGAGTCAGTTCATCTTGTAAGAAGCTTTTCTTGGAATGACATGAGCCTGAGAAAAATGATTCCAGTAAACACATATCACATCAGGATGAACCACTTGAAGATACAACATGTGTGGATGAAAGACTTGCAGTTGATACACAAGAACAACAACAAGAAGGAGTTGCAATTGATACACAAGAAGAACAACAAGGAGTTGCAATTGATACACAAGAAGAACAACAAGAGGGAGTTGCAATTGATAGACAACAAGAACCACAAGAGGGAGTAACAGTTGCTACACAAGAAGAACCACAAGAGGGGATAACACAAGAAGAGTCAGTGGTACAACAGGATTACTTACAGGACTTTGATTTTAACTTTACAGACTTTGATCCATTCTTTGGGGATGCATACAATGATGATAGGAAAGAAAACAATGATAATGATCATGACTTAGATGGAGGAGAAAATGATGATAGTGGTTTTATAGTAGATGAAGATGATATACCAACGTTTAGTGAGGCTCATGACAGGGCAGTGGGACCAAATCCAGATGGTAAAGGTTAGAAAGTCAACAAAATGTGAAGTGTTTAGGCAATGGTAAAAAACGAATTGCAAAAGAAAAAAAATTGCCCTTGGGTGTTGCTCGTATCAAAGCTCTCAAATAATGAAACTTAGGTGACGTTTGGATTGCATAAATTTAAAATGATGGATTTTAAAATGATAGGATTTTGAAATCTTTAAGGGGATGGATGAATTATGAAATGTGGAGAAGTGGGGAATATGAAATCCTAAATGAGCTAATTCCTTTCTCTTAATTCTTTATCCAAACATGACAATGAAGTATTTCTGAATCCAATCCTAAATGAGTTGTTTAAATCCTTCAAACCAAACGGCACCTTAGATGGTGAAGACCTTAAATGAAAAACACATCTGCCTTCAATCAAGGAAATTAAAATCTTATACATCTGGGTTCCTTTCAAATCAAATTATGGATCAAGTTCAATCAAACCCAGACATACCAATTAGGTCAATCCAAGAGCAGATGCAAAAGAAATATGAGGTTAGTATATCAATGATGCAGACATTTAGGGCAAAGATGAAAGCTTTTAGGCAACTGATGGGAGATTACACACAACATTAGGCTCTGTTACGATACTACATTGAAGAACTTCAGGCAATAAACCTAGGAACTACTGTCAAGTTAAAGGTCGAATCAGAACCTAATCCAGCTTCTCCAACAAGGGTATTTTAGTGGATTTACATATGCATAGGAGCATTGAAACAAGGATTCAAAGCATGTATGAGGGATTTTCTAGGGATGGATTTTTATGAAAGGGCCTTTTCCTGGTCAAGTGTTGACTGTCGTGGGGTTAGATCCAAACAACGGCATGTATCCATTTGCTTATGCCAAAGTTGAAGCGGAAATATGTAATTCTTGGACTTGGTTTTTAGAATGCCTTGGTGATGATGGATATGGTTCAGAATTCCAATTTCACATTCATAAGTGATAGGCAAAAGGTATGTTGTGCATATTTAATGTTGTTGTATGTCAAATTTCATAGCAATCTAAAACACATTCTGTTGTAACAGGGTATCATACCAGCAATAGCAAAAGTATTCCCATGTGCTGAACACAGATTTTGCTTATCATGAGAATATGAAAAAGACATGGAAAGGTAGAGTTAACAAGGATCTGATATGGAGGTGTGTAACTACTTGTACAGTGCATGAATTTCATAAGTTCAAGAATGATTCGAAGATGTTTAACAAAGATGCTCATGATTGGTTGAATAAAATTCCATCACAACACTGGACTAGATGTCATTTTACAAGTAATATGATATTTATTAAATTGCTTATTTCATAATAGCTTCATAAGTATTTATTAATCTTTAGTTACTTTTAAAATAATCAGGTAGAGCTCATTCAGATAGTTTGCTAAACAACTTGTGTGAGGTATTCAATAGTAAGTTAGTTCATTGTAGGGACAAGCTCATTATAACTTGTTCGACATTTAATTTCGATATTGTGGATTTATTTTGTAATAATTATTTCTGGAATATTTTGTCTTCTATTTTATTTCTAGTTAGTTCCTTTGTATTTAAAGATAAGGGGGGGGGGGGGGGGGGGCAAAGTGCAATTTTCCCAAAGTTGAATTAATTCCCCCTAGTTATAGCTCCTAGGGTTTTGTAAAAGTAGTGGTTGACAATTGAAATTAATATTCACGGAGCTTTTTCTCTCCGGCCGCTGCAATAATTGATATTATTCTCTTTGTCTTCATTTAATCATTTCACAATCATTGAGGAATATTCTGTTTGTGGTTGATTATTTGAGTGATTATTGACGTTTATGTGCTGATATTATCTGGGATTCATCTACAACAGTTGGTATCAGAGCTCAAGGAGTTGGGTTTAAACTTCAAATCTCGGATTCTACTGCTTGTCATCGCTATTCTTCATCTTTTTAAACGGTTTGATCTTCTTCTCTTAAAAAAAATTCTGTTTTCGTGTTTTTCTTTTAGTATAATCATATTGTATTCATTCCCTACTGATTTAGAGCTATTTAGGCTCAATCTTTACATCATATTGTCCAATTAGATCTGTTTTTGAAGTCTTGAAAAACATGGGTTTTCTAGTGGTTTTGGTCCATTTTTAAAGATTTTTATGTGTTTTTGTAACAACCCGAACTTTAAATAACGACAATTAGCAATAATAAACATGATTATCATTAATTAACAAGTTTAAAGTTAATTAATATGTTAAATGTAATTTTGATTACATCTATTAGCTAAGTATTTTCTTTATTTAATTAATAAAAGTCATAATTAAGTTAAATATATGTTAAGGAATATTATAAAGATCAAGTTTAAAGAAATGGAATAAAAATAAGTCTAAGGGGTTAAATTGAGAAAAATGGAACTTTCAAAACATAAAATATCCAAAAATGAGATTAATGCTCATTTTTAACAAATCAAACAAAAAACTCTCTGCACTCTCTCTTTGCAATTCTTGGTTCTTCATCCTATATCATCACAAGGATTGCAAAGAAAATCAAGAAATCGAATGAAGGAATCAACAAATAAACATCAAGCAACAAGTTAAAAGCAAATGATACAAGGTAAATCTATCATTTTTATGGTTGCATGTGTGTATGAAGTTCACGGTTCTGTGGAATATAGGAACTCAAAACCAGCTGCAATTTATAACCTTAAATTATATGTTGGCATTTAGGTTCTGGAACTAAAATTTCCTTAATTCCCTTTTTTGCTTTGCTGCTGTTGGATCTGTCCGAAACCAAACAAAAATATGTGCAGGTGTGTTGCATGTGATACCGAAACCCATTGGACCAATACCAGGTTGTATAAGGTTTCGGTACTGCACTACTGCTGAAACAGGAAACTACCGAATAGTATAGAGACCACAAGAAGCTAATACCGAAGCCTCAAACGTTTTGGTAATTCTCACAATACGAAACACTGCATTAAACAGGACCAGAGACATCAGCAGTCCAACTTGTTCTTTTACTTTCATTAAAAAGGAATATATGTATGTGTATGTGTGGGCTGTGGGTGCAAACAGAAGCAGAAAAAGTGCAACAACCTTTTCTTTTTACATGTATATGTTGATGTAACCTGTCCAAATAGGAAAACATAAAAACAACTTTCTTCCTTTTATTTATTGAAGTTTCATAGATATGGCATGTGTGATGTTTGCTCAGTGTGTGTTTCGAATGAAAGAAACAGAAACAGCACCAACAAATATATATATATATATATATATATATATATATATATATATATATATATATATATATATATATATATATATATATATATATATATATATATATATATATATATATATATATATATATATATATATATATATATATATATATATATATATATATATATATATATATATATATATATATATATATATATATATATATATATATATACATATATATATATATATATATATATATATATATATATATATATATATATATATATATATATATATACCTATATCGATCCTCTGTGTGTGTGCTGTGAAGAGAAACCGAAACCAATTGTCATGATTTCGGTAATTCCAATACTGAAACCATGTAGAAACAGGAGGCTACCGAAACAATTGTAAATACCGAAATCCCTTGAGGTTTCGGTAATGTCAATCTACCGAAACCTTTCCTTTTGTACGTATAAAAACTGTTAAGTGCTGTGAGTGATATATATATATATATATATATATATATATATATATATATATATATATATATATGCAATGTGTGAGCAAAATTAATGTGTGTGCAGTGCCTGTACAGAATGTGCAAACAGAAAACAAGAATGAAACAAAAAGTGTGTGTGTGCAGTGGTTTATAAGTCAAAAAGTGAATCTGCACACACACACACACACACAAACATATATATATATATATATATATATATATTTATAGAGTGAGGTTCAATTGAGAACTTTTATGCATCTAAGTATCTAAGAACCATCTTACAGCCGTTAGATCAAGTCGATCTCATGATGCATCATACGTTATGCATCTCGTGATGCAACATATTATGTGCATCTAATGAAGGGTAGTTTAGGAAAACAAAATCTAGTTTAATTAATTTTAGTTTTATATTAATTGAATATTGTATCAAATATTTAAATAATAAATGTTAAATAAATTTAATTACTACACTTCCAAAATTATCAAAAATCATACAAATTCAAATTAAACGATGAAGATGTAGATGCATCGCTGTTGTTCATCCTTCGTGTTCATCATCTTCATGCATTATCTTCGTGTTCATCAACTTTATATTAATCATTCATGATGCATCAAATGTGTTCATCTAAAAACCTTAATCTAACGTGTTGCAACAACATATTTATAAAAAAACCTTAATCTAACATGATGCATCAACATCCAAAAAACTTAAACTAACGTGCTTTTATGCATCATCGTTGTTCATTGTTCATCATCTATGCATCATCATTGTTCATCATTCATCTATGCATCATCATTATTTATCGTTTATCATCCGTCTATGCATCGTGTTTGTTCATCATCATTGTTCATCATCCATCTATGCATCATCATTATTAATCGTTGTTCATCATTAATCATCCATCTATGCATCGTGTTCTTCATGATACTCATTGGTTGCATCTCTTGTTCATGTTCATCATCATCGTTGTTCATAGTTTATTTTCGTCTTCAAATCATCATCACAAGTATACAAACACATGACTAAGAACAAAAAGAATGAACCTACACAACCTAGATATATAACTAAATGGGAAAAACTAATATCAAGTAAAAAGTTAAAATAGAACCTTTTAATGACAACATGAAATTATAGGTGGACAAAACAAATGCATGACCACCAGAATAATAAAAGGTGAATTTTAAAAAGACAAACTTATCGCAGAAGAGAGGGATTCACATTTCATGGAGCATAATCTTCAAATGGGGAGAGAGAAAGAGAGAGGGAGAGGGATGGTTAGAGAGAGAGAAACGGGGAGAAAAATTAGGAATGTAGTTAATATGAGATTTTAATTCCAAAATTAATTTCTAAATATGTTTTAATGATTTTTACAAATAATTTAATTATCATATCTTTAGTTTTTCCTAAATGCCCTTTGTGAACCCTTGGTAAATTATAAGATACACAAAAGTTCCTCGAGGTTCTCGATGCATAAAAGTTCTCAATTGAACCTCTATATACATATATATATATATATATATATATATATATATATATATATATATATATATATACACACACACACACACACGTGTGTGCAGTGTGTTGTGAGTATATATATAAACAGAAACAATACATTAACCTTTTTCCATACAAAACCAAATTAATTTCGTTTCTATGTTAGTAAATGATGTGTGTGTGTGTATTGATGTAAAGCACAAACCAACCATCAGCTTTCTCTCTTTGATTTTTGTATCATAAAAATAGCATGTGTGTTGTGTATAAATTGAATATATATACAAGTCATGATTAGCCTTTCTTATATATATAACTATATATATACAATCAACACATAAGTATTGAACCAACTTAATAATATAAGACGTGCTTATGTATGATCATTTAATAAGATAATAAGGCTTATAATTAAAATCAATGGAATGACATCCAATTAATATTTATATGATTGCATCAAATTAAAAACGTATGAGCATATAAATGCGATCATTTATATACATTGATATAAATTAAGAAAGATAAAATACAATCGAAAGTATAATGATGTTTATAATGCACAATGTGCATTTGCCATGAATATTTATCAGATAAATTGTATGAGCATTCAAATGTAAGTGTTATAAAATAATGTCACTTATAAACATGTTATAATTCATAAGGGCATAATTATTCATTAAAGGTCAGGAATGCATATAAATTGACTATATGAATCATTTAAATGAATTGGTAACTTATATTGTTTGTTTAAGCATTTTATGTCATTAGATGCATTCATCTGAGTTTAAAGTAAATAATGAAAGCCAAAGAAAGACCAAAATAAGGTCACACATGTCCATGAAAAACATGAAAATGCATATAAGATCATAAAGTCATTAAATCAGGTCAAAGCTAAGTCATGAGTTTAATTGAGAATTTAACAAAGTCTGAAATAACATAATGCAATAAGTCCATACATAAGCTACAGAAAGTCTGAGAATTTAACAAAAATACACAATTATATTGTGTAATGACATAAAAGCTTATGTAAATTGATTTGTCATATAATTAACAGGTTCAGCTAATCTGAACTATGTTATAAAGTCAAAACCCATAAAGCCAAGCCAGAAAAGTCAAGCTAAAGCAACTAAAGCCAAGATCAGTCAATAAAGTCAAGCCAAGTCAAAGTCAGAGAAGCAAGTCAGAGCTAAACTCAGTAAAGTCATATTGTTGTTCTAGCTTTATGTGAAAGTGTATATGCTCAGCTAGAATGTGACCCGTGCACACCTTGGTACGGTGATGCCCTGTGGATCATGATAGCTTTTAATATATTATCCTGCACACATGTCTTTACAGTAGTCTTGGATATATATTGTTGTTGATATCTTGATTCATTACTTTGAATGCTTACAGTCATTTGCTTTGATATCAATGCTTTCATATGCTTCCGCATAATTCAAGTCTGAGAAAGTCTTCGTGAGTCTATGATTAAGTCTACTCCGATGTTTGCCCACGTTGTCTTACTGGTAGCTAGCCCAGTATGTGGCTGATCCTCACAATTAAAAGTGTGTGTGTGGGATTAAACATCATCTGATCTTAAGTCCTATGTCTCACAATGTCTGGCTGATAGCGGCAGTGATGTCAAAATCGCGCTTAAAGTCAAAGTCAGAGATTAAAGTCAAAAGTCAAAGTCAAGTCTCCGTTTAAAATTGTCATGACATGTTAACTGTTAAATCTATAATCTCACTAAGCACCGCTTACAGTTGTTCTTGAATCTTTTTACAGGTTTAATCAAAGGAAAAGGTCCAGCTGACCCAAGTCTTTAGGATCTGCTCGCTCGAATTTGAAGTCATTAGACCACTACTGAATCTGCAATTGGTATTGATTGAAGGCAATAATGGTGGTGGTTTGGGTAGATCAGTGCTATGTGTTATGATTATGTATTAGATTAGAGTCCTGGTGCCCTTTTGTAGTTTTGTTTTGAACTTATTGTATGATAATCCTAACTTCTGTAATTTGACTTAATTCCGCACTTTATTATATCTATTTTAGTTTTGATTGATGCTGCATTGCTCCTTGGGACCTAGTCATTCAGGACTGCCCCGTAAGGGATGGTCTTGACAGTTTTGGTATATTTTAGAGACTTAAAAGTGTTTAAAATAATTTTCCAATCATTTAGAAACTATTTTTAGAACAAAAATCTACTAGTTGTGTTTCTGGACATTTTCTGAAATTTCATAACTGCTGTAATTCGGACCTCACACTGTTGCATTTCGGACCATATTTCGGACCAGTTCGGATCCCAATCCGGACCATAGTTCGATCCACTTCGGACCATACTTAGGTGACCTTCGGACCATATATTCCCCACTTCGGTCCCATCCGAACTTCGGACCCTCCGAAGTTCAGATCAGGAAATTTTAAAAAACTTATTTTAACTTGTACTTTCATTGTGTACTTTCATTTCGGACATCCAAATCCGGTCCACATCTGAATTCGATATTTCCCTCTTGCAAAATTTTTCCAAGTGTTCATCGGCAGTGCCTTGTCTTTTCACTTTGTCTACTGTTGCATTGCCTTTAACTAAATAAGGAATGTCAACTTTGTGTTTTTCGTCCTTGTAAAGGCCTATTTTGATATAAGAAAAAGGTCTGTCACCCTTTTTCAAATAACCTTTTGTCTTCATGTAGCAGAACAGCTTGGGCAGGCTGAGCAGTTCTGATTTCCACTTTGTCTTCGACTTTGTAAACTGATCCTGTAGACAAAAACAATACATGAGGACTTGGAAACACATTCCATAAATTGTTTAGCCTGTTCACAAAGAACAGGTTCTGTTCACAAAGAACAAAACACTTGTAAACTGCCCAAGCTGCTCACCAGTGTAGAGCAGCGTAGACAATTTATGTCCAGCCTGTTCAGCAGACTGAACAGCTTGGGCAAAACTGCCTTTGTTGCAATACATGCAACACATAGAACAGCTTTAGGCTGATATTGCAAATCATTTTCAGGTTTCAATAAGGCATATAACAGGCCTTAAATTCAACCTTCAAAAGCATCAACAGGTTTGATTAATAGTCTTCCCCTCAGATGCAGAACAGGTTTGACAGAGGCCTTTTTGTGCCTAACAATCTCCCCCTATTTGCAATAACCAGTCTAAGCTGGCCTTATCAAAAGTCACTATATATTTTTACAGTACATTTGTTGAAATAAAATTACAACATCAACATAAAGTAAAAGATCAGTTTATATATACACTTATTTTTGATTTCATTAGAACAACACATGTTCTTACAAAAGTACAACTGATGTACTGATGTACATTACAACTGATGTAAAAGAAAATTACAACATATGTAAATAAAGTACAACTAATGTACATTGGACTGTTTTTGTTGGGAACAGAAAATGGTAAGCCTATCCAACTGATGAACAACTTCCATTCTTCACTTACCCAGATGGTAGATGGACTTCATCACAATGGAGGGGGACCTTCAAACATCTTCTCAAGTTCCTCTCTAGTGTCCTCAAGTTCTTGAATCTCACTTCTTATTATCATAAACTTGGGATCCTCAAGTTCACCTCTTTCATAACAGCCTCTGAGCTGATCCCAGATAGCTGCTCTCCACCTGCTTGACTGCCTGAATGAAACTGCAAGTCTGAAGGCTACAAGCTGTCTCAGATCCACCTTGTATAGATCTGATGCTCTCTGAAAGCATTTCTTCTGAGTTAAGGGATCTACGAAAAATGCCCCCAGCTCAGGCTCTTCAATGATCTTGCCATCTTCAAACTCAATTCCACTAGGCAGACTGTGATCAACTCCTTTCATCTCAATAGCATAGTCACCTTGTTCTATCAGAATGAGGAGTTGTTCCATCTCAGTGTCCTTCCTTGTCCTCCTGGCCTTTATTTTTGGTTGTGTCACATAGACACCTTCACTTACTTCTTTGGAGATCAGGCCAAGATTCTTCACTCTCTCCATCAGCTTCTTTACATATGCTCTGATAGTCTTAGCAGTTTCAGACTTAGACTCACTCAGAGCAACTGCCAGCTCAATCCATTCTCTGTAACCTATTTGTGCAACATCAGTGTAGTCATATGTCTCTAGTTCTGGGCCTGTTGCACCCATTCTGGTTATTTTTAACTTCCACTGACTGCCTTTTCTTGATATGGGCACAGCTTTGAGAATTGCTTCATTGGCAAGCCTTCTATCAGCAACATCTTGAAATTTTCTTCTTGCCAGGTTGTCAAAGTGAAATTGAGCTCTTGCAGAAGGCACTGAAGTTTTGGTCACTGAGACCAGATCACCTTTTTCTTTTTCAGCTTCCTTCTCTTCTGCTGATCCCTTAGCAGCTTCCAAAATTTTCTTTTGCACAACAAGAGAGGACTTCTTAAGTTTCCTTGCCTCTTAAAGTGCAAAAGACTTAGCAGCTTTTGCAGATTCTTCTTTTTTTCTTAAAGCTTCCAGGGCTTGAAGCTGTTCTTCTCTAAACTCAAAATATTTGTGCATAGGAAGACCCATTTCTTTGGCCCTGGCTTTGTGAAATTTGATCTCTGCTGCTTTCTACTGTTGGAGATCAGTTGCTGCTTTTTCTTTTCCTTTAGCTGCTGTAATGACAGCAGCTTCAGGACTTTCCTCCTCCTCCTCTTCTTCTAAAATAAGATGCCTCCTTCTGCTGCTTGGCCTGTCCTCAGGAATAGTTTCCTCCCCCTTTGACTGAGCAGGGATTGGAGATTCAACCTGAGTAGTCTGAGCAGCATGGGAGACACCCTCTAGTGTACCTGTTGAAGCACCTGCTGGTTGACCAGTGAGTATTGCAGGCACTGATTTCTCCTTAGGAGAAGAAGTTTTCTCCCCCTTAGACTTAGTCTTCGAGGCAGATGACTTCTCCCCCTTTGAAGGAGATGTACCAGCACCTTCAACACCCGGTCTGCCTGAAGACACAAAGTCATCAGGCTTGCCAGCAGTTTTGGCAGCAGGTCTGGGGCCAACAAGGCTATTCACTAAGAATGCCAAGTTGTCCCTCACCTCTGCAAGCTGGGTAAGACAGGTTTGAAGAGAAGAGGTGTGGGTATCAGCAAGGGAGGTCAGCTTAACAATATTTTCCCTATCAGAAGCTGTGAACAGCAAACTTTGAAGCTGTGCAAGATGTAGTTCAAGAGAATCTTGCACATCAGCAAGGTTTGATGACACAGAATTGGATAGGGAGCCAATGAGTGTGTTCAAGCTGGCCAGAGTATTAGGAAGAGTAGTGTTGCAAGAAGTTAGGAGAGATGACAGCTGTTGAGAAATGGCTTTCATTGAGGACACAGAGTCCTGTTGCAGTGAAAGAATGGAGGAGACGGAGGTGGACACATTTTGCAGCTGTGCAGTGAGTGCAAGCAGCTGTGGAGAATTATCTGTTTGTGGAGTGGCAGGGAAGGAAGCTTTGAACAAATCTAAGAATCCCTTAAGCTGGTCAGACACAGAGTCTGAAATAATAGAGGGTAGAGAGGTCATAGTAGTTTTTAAAGAACCAACTTTGTTGGACAGCAGAGAAAGCTGATCCTTCAAAGGCAGGTCTTTAGGGGATGGAGGTGTATGGGTGGACTGTTTAGATTGGGTTGATGGAGAAGATGATGAGGAGGCTGGTGTATGAGGATGGGATTGAGAGGGAAGAGGAACATTTGAGAGAAGCTCCATAGCCTGGGCAAAAGTAATGTGGCCCAGCTTGGAGGAGTCAAAGGGTCCCTCAGCAGCGGCTGTAGCTGCTTCATCAGGAGAAGGGGTTGATGTTGGGGGCCTTTCAGATGCTGCTTGTGTTGCAACATCCTCATGACGGCCAGTGGGTGTTCCCTCTGCAGTGCCTTGGTGTAAAAGCACCTCATCATGGGGAGATGGGATATGCATTTCAACATCAGCAGTGGTGAAACCTGCTGAAGGAGTTTGCATAGAAGGAGCAGCCTCACCAAAGGGATGGTATGATCCCTAAGGTTCATCAGCTTGAGTTGTTGGTCCCTCAGCAGCTGTTTGGTGTAGAACAGCTGTGTCATGGGGAACAGAAGTTTGAGGCTGAGCTGCTGATTGGTCTAGACCAGCAGCGTGGGCACCTCGTGCAGACTCAGGGTGTGAAGAGATTTGAGTGGGGGACAGTGTGGACTCAGTATGGAGTGGAGAGGGCTCCTGTCTTTCAATATTCTCAGCCTGTTGGGAGGCTGGAATAGTTGAGGTGGTGATCTTCTTTTGTACAACTGGTTCCTGTTGGGAGGAACCAGAGGGTCTAGGCTGACTCTGGGTGGACTCAGGTTGGAGTGAAGCAGTCTCCAATTTTGCTGAACCTTCTCCCAATATAGGAGAGGCAACAGGGGTGGCTTCTCTTACAACTGAACCCTATTGAGAGGGAACAGAGGAGGTGGTTGTTTGGGCTGGTTTCTTTTTGGAGAGTGATTTTCGTTGATAGTGGATAGATGAAGTGGGTGATTGTGGAGAGGGGAGGAGAGGTTCAGACTGGACAGGTTTAGAGACTGGGTCAGAAACAGGTGGGTTAACCTGTTCCATAGTCTCAAGTGCCACATAGGCACCAGCCACAGAGGCTTCAGGTTCAACGAATGAACCAGGGTGAGGAGCCTGCTCCCCCTCAGCCACAGAGGCTAAGAGTGCAGACTCAGACTGAGCTGTTTTGGCCTTCTTTTGTATTGGCCCAGCTTCAGTGGTTGCCAGGGTCCTCTTAACAAGTTTGGACCTGGCTTTGGATTTTCTTTTGAGAGTAGCAGCTTCTGGATCCACCCTCACAGCAGAGGGTCCTTCCACCAATCCTAACAACCTCCTCATTGGTGTGGACAGAGGAGGTTCATTTGGAAGAACAGCAGTGTAGAAAACTCTATTCCCTATTACAGGGAATGCAGCAGTATGAAGTAAAGGCTGAGAGTTGTACAGATGCTCACCACAAATGTGTCTGAATATGAGGCTCAGAAACTTTGGGTATCGAACAGCAGCTGGTCTTGGCTCTTGCTGCACCAGGTTCCTCAAGTTCAGAAAGATCCACTTAGCCATATCAATTGTAGTCCCATCCACCAGCTGTAGGACTATTGGGACTTCATCACGGCTCAGTTGGTCAAATGAACCAACCTTGCTGCTGAAACTCATCATCACTGAGGCAAACAGAAAGCTGTAGGTAGGAGACAAATCCTTCCTGTACAGCGTTGCTCCAATTTTGGGTTCTGCTACACCACAGAAGCGTAGCAAATTTCCCATTTGCTCATTTTCAGGCTGGGGCATGTCATATGAATCAGCAATGGGTAGATGAAGAACCTCCCTGAGAAGATCAGCAGTAATCTCAATGGTCTGAGTCCCATTGAGAATGGTCCCCTTGATGACTTTGGTGTTGGGGTTGTAGGCACAAGTGTACCAGAACTCGTACACCATCTTCTGGTACAAGACACCAGGAGTAGCAGTCATAGCATAGTTCAAGGCACAAGTGTACCAGAACTCGTACACCATCTTCTTATCCGCAGTAATTAAGTTAAATAAAAACAGAAATTAAGTAACTTAATTGTGAAAAAAGGTAATTAAGAACTGTTGGTCTAAGCTGTTGGTCAAACATGTGATGAGCAGGGTCATCACAAGCTGTTCATTCTTCAAGCTGTTCCCTAAGCCTGTTCAACTATGTAGGAACAGGTTGTGTTCAATAGCTGAGCAGGTTACAAGACAATGTCTTGTAAGTCAGTGTGAGGGAATGGGCAGAGTGAAGAATGGACCATCAGATCAGGCTGGACGAGTAAACCTTTTTGTTCAGCCTGTTGTATGTTCAAGCTGTTCAGGGATTTCAGAAAAATGGCTAAGTACATAACATGCAGAGCCTGTTCTGTCTAAGCTGTTCTGAGAAACTTGATCAGTGTGAGACATACAAAGTATTAGACCTTTGAGGACACTTAGTCACTTTTGTTTAACATGCCCAGCTTGCTGACAAGGTAATTAAACCTTGTTTCATCAAGAGGTTTGGTGAAAATGTCTGCAAGCTGTTCATTTGTGGAAATAAAACTTACCTCCACATTACCTTTCTGAATGTGATCCCTGATGAAGTGATGTCTGACTTCAATATGCTTTGTTCTTGAATGAAATACTGGATTGTTGGAAATAGCTATGGCACTTGTGTTATCACACAGAATAGGAATTTTCCTATACACAAGCCCATAATCTTCAAGCTGATGCTGCATCCACAGAATCTGCCCATAGCAGCTTCCAGCAGCAATGTACTCAGCTTCAGCAGTAGAAGTAGACACCGAGTTCTGCTTCTTGCTACACCAACTTATTAACTTACCACCAAGAAGTTGACATCCACCTGTTGTGCTTTTCCTATCTAGCCTGTAGCCTGCAAAATCAGAATCTGAATAACCTGTTAGTTCAAGGCTGGAGTCTTTGGGATACCAAAGACCCAAACCTGGTGTACCCTTCAGGTATCTGAAGATTCTCTTAACAGCAGCTAGATGAGATTCCTTTAGATCAGCTTGGAATCTAGCACACAGACAAGTGGCAAACATAATATCAGGTCTACTAGCAGTTAAGTACAGCAAGCTCCCAATCATACCTCTGTAAGCTGTTACTGAAACAGCTTTGCCACTGGTATCAACATCCAATTTTACATTGGTTGCCATTGGGGTTTTAATAGGAGAACTTTGATCAAATTTAAACTTTTTCAAGAGATCTAAGGTATACTTTCTTTGATTTATAAAAATTCCAGTTGAGGTTTGTTTAACCTGTAATCCTAAAAAGAAAGTAAGTTCTCCCATCATACTCATTTCATATTTAGATTTCATGAGTAATGAAAAATTCTTGCATAACTGCTCATTGGTAGAACCAAATATTATATCATCCACATAAATTTGAACAAGCATAATATCAGATTTCACCTTCTTTATGAACAGTGTAGTATCCACTTTACCTCTGGAATACCCATTGCTCATAAGGAATTCAGTAAGAGTGTCATACCAGGCTCTAGGGGCTTGTTTGAGACCATAGAGAGCTTTATCCAACTTATAGACAAAACCTGGATGATGTTCATTTTTAAAACTTGGAGGCTGCTTGACATAAACTTCTTTTTGCAGCTTCCCATTCAAAAATGCACTCTTCACATCCATATGAAATACCTTAATGCTCTTATGAGCAGCGTAGGCTAGATACAAACGAATTGCTTCTAGTCTGGCCACAGGAGCAAATGTCTCATCATAGTCAATTCCTTCCTCCTATCTATAACCCTGAGCAACTAGTCTTGCCTTATTTCTTATGACATGACCTTACTCATCCATCTTATTCTTGAAAACCCATTTAGTTCCAATTATAGTTTTACCTTTAGGTGCAGGGACCAGCTTCCATACCTTGTTTCTCTCAAACTGATTGACTTCTTCTTGCATGGCAGTGATCCAATTGGCATCTTTTAGTGCTTCATCCACTTTCTTTGGCTCCATTAGTGAAACAAAACTAGAGAACATACAGAAGTTCCCTAAGCTGTCCCACCTTGTTTGTACCCCTTTGTTGATGTCACCAATTATTTGATCATTCGGGTGACATCTGATCCACTTAGGATCATTCTTCAATGATGATTCTCCTGAGTTATCAGCAGCTTCAGCAAGTCCTGTTGAACAGCTCTCAAGATTTTCAGACACACTGTTGTCCTGAGCCTGCTCACTTATTGAACTTGACTGACCATTGTTGAACATATCACCAGAGGAACCAGGAAAATCAGCATTGATAGGTTCAGGACATGCAGTGGTAATTAGGTCAGTACACTTATTCACACAGGGTGTATTGACATAGTCATCATCATGCCCATCATGATTAACAGGTTCCACACTGGGTGTAGTGGAAGCTTTTGAGTCCTCTTTATTGTTTGAATGCATTAGATCATCAAAGTTTAATTCTCCTGAAACTGATTCAGGAACAGCTTTGGTGGAAGCATTCTTGGACTCTTCAAAGGTGACATTGATAGATTCATCTATCACCTTTCTTTTGTTGTTGTATACTCTGTAGGCTTTGGAGATAGCAGAGTAACCAACAAACACACCTTCATCAGCTTTTGGTTCAAACTTTGCCAGTTGGTCCCTTTGATTCAGATTGAAGTAGGGACAACCAAACACATGGAAGTAACTGACATTTGGCTTCCTCCCTTTGATCAGCTCATAAGGAGTCTTGTTGAACCTTTTTACCACTAGGGATCTGTTTTGGGTGAAGCAGGCAGTGTTAACAGCTTCAACCCAGAATGATGAAGGTAAACCTGATGCACACAGCATGGTTCTAGAAGCTTCAATGAGAGTTCTGTTTCTCCTTTCAGCAACTCCATTTTGTTGTGGAGTTCTTACAGCTGAAAAGTTTTGAGTGATTCCTTTCTCTTCACAGAAGTCTTCAAGAGTACTGTTTCTGAATTCAGTACCATGATCACTTCTAAGCTTCTTCACTTGGGCAGAGTTCAGCATTTCCATCTTTTTCACAAATCCAATAATTTCTCTAGCAGCCTCTCCTTTGCTCTTCAAGAAGATAACCCATGTGTACCTGGAGAACTCATCAACCATTACTAGAGTGTATCTTCTTCCTCCTAGACTTGGGACATTAACAGGTCCAAACAAGTCCATATGGATTAAGAAGAGAGGAGTATCAATAGAGAAGTTATGTTTGGATTTAAATGATGATTTCCTCTGCTTGCCTCTCTCACAAGCTGTGCAGAGTTTATCTTTAACAAAGGTCATAGAAGGCAAACCTGTCACCAACTCTTTCTTACAGAGTTTGTTGATGTTCTTGAAGTTCAGGTGTGACAGCCTTTTGTGCCATAACCAGTTTAAGTCTGCATTTGTTCTTGTGAGAAAACAGGTTTCAGTTGTGGGATCAGCAGATTGCATGTCCACAACATATACACCTTTCTTTCGTTGAGCACATAGCACAAGTTTGTCTTGGGAATCCAATATGTAACCCAGGTGTTCATCAAAGTTAACCTTATAGCCAGCATCACACAGTTGACTTATGCTAACAAGGTTATGTTTTAGCCCAACCACATAGGCTACTCTTTTGAACACTGCAACACCAGCTTTAAGAGTTCCATATCCCTTAGTGGATCCCTATACATTGTCACCAAATGTGACTTTTGGCCCTTTTTCAAGCCTGAGATCACTCAGCAGGTCCTTACAACCTGTCATGTGCCCTGAGCAGCCACTGTCCAAGTACCAAACCTGGGATGGTTGTTTTTCCTGCAGAGTGATAAGAAGAATATTAGATACTTTTAGGGGAACTCATCACAGAGATTAGTTCTCCTACTTCATCAACATTTGTTGATAGACTTGTGATGTCAACACTAATATTTCCTATTTGAATGGGATCAGTTTGAATACCACTTTCATTGACTGAGATGTTTCCAACACTGTTTATGTTGCCAGTGAGAGAACCATCAGAGTCAGCAGGCCTCATGTCCTCAGTTTCAGGACAGTCTTTGGCCAGATGTGTCTTCATTCCACATTTATAACACTTTCTCCTTTTAGCATTTTTGGAAGAAGACCTTTCAGAAACACATTCTGGGTTATTTCTGTTGATTCCATCAGCAGGTTTTGCAAGCTTATTACTTTTTGATGAATCAACAGCTTGAGTGGAAAGTTCAATAGCCATAGCTTTGCCTGTCTCTTCTTTCCTCTTTTTAGGAGGGCAGATGTCAAAGATAGGAAGTTTAATTGGCTTTTGAACTTCCACAGGTTTAGGAAACTTATTCCCAGATCTCTCAGGCTGAGCGATGGCTTTGCCTTTGCCCTTCCTGAGATGTGATTGATGTTGCCTATCAACATAATCATTATTTCTGGTTTTTAAATACTTATTCTCATTTAAAACCAGTTTACCACTATGATTAGAAAACTTATTTGAAATCACAGCAGGTTTGCCTTCAACCTGAGACTTACTCTTGTTAAAGGCAGACTACTTACCTTTTGAAAACTTATTTTCAAAATGTTCAGCATTAAAAGGATTAGTATGCCTTTTTACACCAGCTTTGGACCCAAAGCCTGTTTTGTCAACAGATTTGGTGTCCACAGCTGCAGTTTGGACATGCTTTCCTTTCTTTTGCTTGTGTGAATCAGCAGAACACTTAGCAAGCTTATTTGATGGAAAACTTATTTCATCAACAACTTTTGAGCTAGGTTCACACGAGCTGTCAGTGTTTTGAGGCCTGACAAACCTGTTTGTTGAGATTAATTTACCATTCACTTTTTGAATAAAAGTGTTTGGAAGCTCACCAAGAGTGGACAAGTCTTCTTTTAAATTATTAACCTCAACAATGGAAGTTGCTGTGTCAAGATCCCCTCCAAGATAGGCTTGGATTTGTGCAGGAATCTGCTGACTTATGCAGTGGCTGACTTTTTGTGCAGATTGGCACTAAGAGTCAACTATCTTTTGAAGCTTAGCATGTTTTATATCTGTTTCTCTCTTTTCTTCTAGTAAAATGGAATTGATGTGTTTTAATTCATCAAGCTCAGCTTCCAACTTATGGAAGCTGTCCAGTTTACTGGATTTTGTTTCAATATCGGTTTTAAGCTTAGAGATTTCAGATATTAAAACAGCATGCTTCTCAACAGCAGCTTTCAGATCAACAAGCATATATTCAAACATTTTAACTTTTTCTTCAGAACTGTAATCCATAAAATTTTGTACCTTATACATCATTGTAGGGTTCCAGTTCTCCAAGCTACTGAAAGCTTCAGCTTCAGCCAGATCCTGTTTGAAGTTGCTTGTTGATGGGACATCAGTGTTGGCCGTCAGACAGTTATTGTCTTCTTCATCAGATGATGAATCAGACTCCTCCCAGTCACACGTTTCTGCCATTAGTCCCTTTTGCCGGTTAGAAACCACTGAGTTTTCTAACTTCCTCAGCTTAGCCATGGCCATAAGGTACTTAACCCTATAGCCATCATCCCTGTTTGTCTTGTGTGGTTTGGATGTCTAACCAACAGCTTTTGACACACAGTCAACAGCTATACGGCCAGTTTTGCCACATTTGAAGCACTCAGCTTTGGTCTTGTCAAATGCTTTCTTTTTGACAGCATTTGAGCTTCCCTGTAGCATGTTTCTTCCAAACCTTTTCTTGTTGAACCTTTTGACCAGCATGGCTATCATCTGCTCATCATCCAGTTCAGCACTATTTGCATTGTCTTCCTCATCAGACACTTCCTCCTTATCATCAGCCTGTTGATCAGGTTGAGTGAACACATCACTCACTTGATTTACAGGTTGTCTCACACTAGCCACAAAGGCTGCACCTTTCTTAGATATTTCCAAGGCATTTCTCTTCTGTTGCCTTGATTGCTCATCATTCCGTAAGGATCCATATAAGTTAACAAGATCCATACTTCTGATGGTACCTGAATTCCTTAAAATTGTAGAAAAATAATTCCATTCTTCAGGCAGAACATCTAAGAACTTGTTTACCAAAGTCAGGCTATCCTTGGTGATCCCAACAGCTTTGAGATCATTTACAAGAGCAGTAAACCTGGTGTAGGTTTCTTGGGACCTAGTCATTCAGGACTGCCCCGTAAGGGATGGTCTTGACAGTTTTGGTATATTTTAGAAACTTAAAAGTGTTTAAAATAATTTTCCAATCATTTAGAAACTATTTTTAGAACAAAAATCTACTAGTTGTGTTTCTGGACATTTTCTGAAATTTCATAACTGCTGTAATTCGGACCTCACACTGTTGCATTTCAGACCATATTTCGGACCAGTTCGGATCCCAATCCGGACCATAGTTCGATCCACTTCGGACCATACTTAGGTGACCTTCGGACCATATATTCCCCACTTCGGTCCCATCCGAACTTCGGACCCTCCGAAGTTCAGATCAGGAAATTTTAAAAAACTTATTTTAACTTGTACTTTCATTTCGGACCATCCAAATCCGGTCCACATCTGAATTCGGTATTTCCCTCTTGCAAAATTTTTCCAAGTGTTCATCGGCAGTGTATATGTAGGTCCCAAAAGATATCCCAAGAATATAGCTTTAAGTTGTAGAGGGGGGGGGGGGTTGAATACAACACTTTAAAAACTACACACAATTTTCTCAATGTTTGTATATATTATTAACAAATGTTGATTACAAACAAGCTTGAATGCGGAAAGGTTCAAGCTGAGATGACAGAAACAACAGTATGTCTAACTAGTCTAAGACTGACTTAAACTAATTACAATGAATACACTCACTAAGAATCACTCACTATGTTTACAAGACTCTGAGGAACAGCTTGAACAAGAACAGCTTAGACACTGAGCACTGTTTTATTCAAGCAGACTTGCATGCATGAAAGACACACTTTGAATGCACGTTCACTCTTGGTTTCAGCACTTAGCTTTTTGGCTTGATCTTTCAATCCTTGGAAGTTTCTTTTTATACTCACTCAGAGGATCTAAGTGAAGCTTCTTCATTGGACGGAATGAAAAAGGGGAAGTCTTGTTGAAAAGACAACATAAACTTTTCTGCACTTTTCTGAAAAGCAGACTTGTCTTCATGTGGGCAGAACTTTTGTCTTTTCACTTTGTCTACTGTTGCATTGCCTTTAACTAAATAAGGAATGTAAACTTTGTGTTTTTCTTCCTTGTAAAGGCATATTTTGATATAAGAAAAAGGTCTGTCACCCTTTTTCAAATAACCTTTTGTCTTCATGTAGCAGAACAGCTTGGGCAGGCTGAGCAGTTCTGATTTCCACTTTGTCTTCGACTTTGTAAACTGATCTTGTATACAAAAAAATACATGAGGACTTGGAAACACATTCCATAAAGTGTTTAGCCTGTTCACAAAGAACAGAACACTTGTAAACTGCCCAAGCTGCTCACCAGTGTAGAGCAGCGTAGACAGAGATGACCGGCGATACGACGATAGACGAGACTATCGGGATGACCGCCGTTATGAAAGGCGAGATGATAGGGGAGATGATCGCAGGGATGATCAACGCTATTATGACCGTAGGGACGATCGTCGGGATGATAGACGGGATGACCGAAGTGACGATCGAAGGGATTATGATCGTCGGGACAACAGACGGGATGATAGTAGGGAACCTCGCCATGCCGACAATAGGCCGATGGAGAGGAGAGATGAGATGTCGAGAGCAGAAGAGCCTAAAGGAACCGAAGAACGTCTATGCTACAAGTGCGGCGAACCGGGCCACTTTGCTCGGGAGTGCAAGAACAAGTTTGAAAGAGACGTCGGTTATTATGAGCGAAAGCTAGGAGCCGCCAAGAAGAGGACGGATGCTATGGCTCTCGTTGCCCAAAAAGATTATTGGGATTCAGAGGATACTGATGACGAGGACGACAAAGGCAAAAATTGCTACATGGCGGATCGTCTGGGATTGGATGACTGTGCTACATCAACCGATTCAGATTCAGACACTGCTGCTGAGGGGGAGACACCGCAAAATCCACCAGCAAGTCTGATCGCCAGATCCGACGATCCAGAATGTTCGTCATCAGATTCCGAGGCACGAGAGGTACATTCTTTTTACATTCCAAAGCATGTAAATAATTTATCTGTACATAGTGAATGTAAATTGCACACACATATACTTGATTTAGAAGCTAGGTTAAATGCTAAAACAGAAAAGTGTGTGCAGGCTGAACATCTAGCCCAAACATTAAAAGCATCATCTGAGTTATATCAATCAAAGTGGTTAACTAATCATAATGTGATAAAACAGATGCTAATTGAAAAGGTAGATGTTCAGGATAGGAATACGTACCTACAATCTTGTATGGATAGGTTATCTAATGAAAAGCTCTCATTAAAACAAGAAATATAATTTCTAATAAAACTATTAGAGACGGTAAGTATGGAAAACATAGACAGCTTAGAAAAATACAAAATGATAGAGGAAGAAAGAATAAGTTTGTACTCTCGAATAAAGACGCTTGATGATGAATTATTATAACGGGGTCAAACTGAACAAACTATTCATTTAAACCAGCCTAAAGAGACTAGGTTTTACCATTCTAAACAAGGAATTGGTTTTAAAAATCCTAAGTATTTGGAAAATGCTCAAAAAGTTTTACCTCTGTTTTATGACATGAATTACATGGGTGCTGGGCTTAAATCTTTCTTTTTTGAGTCATCAAAAGAAGTTTTAACCCAAAAGGATGAGAAACGCATTGAAAATAAAGAAAAAGAAATATCTTTTAAATATGAAGAACTAAACGAGAGTTATCCTTATAGAGTACCCACTCTAGAGGAAGACTTCTTGTCTAGTTATTCTGAAGCTGAAATGAAAGCAGAACATGCAAAACCAATCCCTCACCTTTATATTCTTACAAAAGTTCTTCAATATAAAATTAAAGTGTTAGAAAAGGAAGTAAAGTCAACTCAAAAGAAAGCTCTTGATTTTCAAGAAGCTCTTCTTAAGAGTGAGGAAAAATTGGTAAATCAAAGTTTTCAACAATCTGTAGAATTAACTGTCTACAGAGAAAAATTTGACATGATTTCTGAAATATTAAAAGATCATTTAAAAGAGCCAAAAATTTGACATGACTACTGACTCTCGTCATTTTGTTCCTACAGATCATGTGAGAAGAGTACCAAAAACAACCATGCAAGATTTTACGAGTTTTTTGTGAAGAAGGCTGTTATGCCAATTGATTTTGTTTCTAGAGATCGGATGCATGTAATCTCTGAAAACAATGTTTGTAATTATGTGACGAATTCTAATGTTTGTTTGAAGTATTCTTTTAATGACTTGTTTAAATTATGTCCAACTCGTTTTAGACGCCAAGTTCCTGAAATGAATGTTTTTGTGCCTTATCCTGCTAAAAGAATTCGTAAAAATAAAACAAAAAATGTTGCATCATCGGCCATCACAAAATATGACTTGTACTTTGCCTAGGCCCAAAACCAAAGCAAAAGTGAAACAAGTCTCAAAAAGTCAAAAAGCGAAGGTAATTTCATCCCTTAAGGTTCCAAAGCCTGATAAATCCAATTTTCAATGGATTCCAAAAGACTATGCATCTGGTCCACACATAACTGCAAAATGGGTTCCTTAAAACTGCAAACGTGCCATATTCACCTGGAACTCCTAACCCAAAAGAACCCATATTAAGATGGGTACCAAAAGTTGTGTGATCTTAATGCAGATGGTTCTTGGTTACTTTAGATCAAGACCCGTACTTCAATGAATTGGCTTCTAGTTATCATAGACTAGGACCCGTTCTTCTGCTTGTCGGTTGTGCTTAAACCGACACGTTTGGCTTCTATGCACACAGCTCAGGACCCGGTCTAAATTCATCATGTTTTCTGAACATCTCGGTTCAGAACACGGTTTGATTGTCAATATAAGATGGATCTATTTGAATGCTTATAGATTTTCATTATATGTATTTATTTGTTTTCAGGAAAAATCCATCTGGTATATGGATTTGGGTTGCTCCAAGCACATGACTGGGAGAAGAGAATTGCTGTCCAACGTAGTAGAATAATACTGTGGGACGGTAAAATTCGGGAACAGTCATCAGGCTCACATAAATGGATACGGGGATTTAGTCTCAAATAATCTAGTCATCAAGGATGTTGACTATGTTGAGGGATTATCACATAATCTGTTTAGCATAGGTCAACTCTGCGATAAAGGATTAGAAGTAACGTTTAGGGCTAAGAACTGTAGTGTAAAGAGTATGGATGGCAAAGAAATTTTATTCGGTTCCCGTAACTCTAACCTTTACACCATAGATGTAGCTAAGCTCATGGTTAAGGATAACATCTGCCTTCTATCAAAAGCCTCGTCCAAAGACTCTTGGTTGTGGCATCAAAGGTTATCTCACTTAAACTTTGAAAACATCAACAAGCTGGCTGCTAAACAACTAGTGAAAGGTCTCCCAGAACTGAGATATGAAAAAGACCATCTTTGTGGAGCATGTGAGAAGGGCAAGATGAAAAGATCATCTCACAAACCAAAACCTGAACCATCATCGAAGAGAGTGTTGGAGTTACTTCATATGGACTTATGCGGACCGATGCGGACCCAAAGCATAAATGGGAAGCAATATGTGTTGGTTATCGTTGACGATTACTCATGATATACCTGGGTTAAGTTCTTGCGATCCAAGGATGAGACAACTCAAGAAATCATCGATTTTATAATGAGTGTCGAAACCCAACAACAACTGTCCGTTCAATCAATCCGATCTGACAACGGCACAGAGTTCAAGAATTCGGTAGTTGAGGGCTTCCTTCGATCCAAATGTATTCAGCATCAATATTCTGCTGCTAGAACACCTCAACAAAATGGATTCGTAGAAAGGTGTAACCGTACCCTAGTGGAAGCTGCTTCTTTTTCAGGACCATGCATTACACTAATGCCTGGAGACTCTTCTTCTCAATCTACTTCTTTTTCACCTTCTTATTTAGTTAATTTATTTGGTCCTTTTTATGTAGAATTTTTTGGTCCTAATTCTAATGTTTCTCCTACCGTAGGTAACACATCCAACAATTCAACTGCAACACAAATTTTATCCGATCCATCTTCATCCACGTCATACCAACATCCATCAACTTCATTCACTGATACATCCGCAGTTGAATCTACTCCAGATATACCCTCGCACATCATGCCAAACATCCTTCCTTCACCTGAAAATACTGAACCCGAACCGGAACCAGTGGTACCTTCACTAGAAACCATTGACCATGAATCATCCTCCATTCCCACTCTCACCACTGAGATTCCATCCCGTGCACCCCTTCCACACAAGACAAAATGGACCCGAAGTCACCCAACCGATCAAATCATTGGTGATGTCTCAATCGGTGTCCAAACCCGTAGGGCGTCTGCTTAGTAATGTCTCTTCGCATCATTCCGTAGTATGATAGATCCAGCTCGTGTGGATGAAGCCTTAAAAGACCCAGACTGGATTGTTGCAATGCAATAAGAGCTCAACCATTTTGAACAGCTTCGAGTATGGCGGTTAGTTCCTAAACCCGAAGACCGAACAATTATCGGAACAAAGTGGATCTACAAGAACAAACGAGATGAAAACGGCATCGTGATAAGAAACAAAGCGAGACTTGTCGCCAAAGGCTACCGAGAACAAGAAGGGATAGATTATGACGAGACCTTCGCTCCAGTTGCATGGATTGAAGCTATCAGAATCTTCTTGGCGTACGCGGCACACAAAGACTTCAAAGTGTACCAGATGGACGTCAAGACAACCTCTCTTAACGGTGAACTTAATGAAGAGGTGTACGTTGAACAACCACAAGGATTTGTTGATGCACATAAACCTGACCATGTTTATGTGTTAGACAAAGCCCTCTATGGTTTGAAACAAGCACCTCGCGCATGGTATGACAGTCTCCTTAACTTTCTTATGTCTGCTAGTTTCAGCAAAGGTGTGGTGGACACAACACTGTTCACAAAAAGGGAAGGCCCGCACATAATGCTAGTGCAAATATATGTTGATGACATTATATTTGGTTTTACTGACAGTAATTTCTGTAAGAATTTTTCAGCCCTAATGGAGTCCAGGTTCGAGATGAGTATGATGGGGGAAATGAATTTTTTCCTCGGATTTCAAGTCAAACAACTTGAAAATGGGATTTTTGTGAACCAGTCGAAATATACTCTTGACATTCTCAAGAAGTATAAGTTAGACTCTTGCACGAGTATCGCAACTCTCATGGCTTCCAACTGTAAGTTAGACACCGATCCTTCTGGAAAAAGTGTCGATAATACAACTTACAAAGGGATGATAGGATCCTTACTGCATCTGACTGCTAGTAGACCTGATATAATGTTTTCAACATGTTTTTGTGATTGTTTTCAGGCCGACCCAAAAGAATCACCCCTAACTGCGGTAAAACGCATTTTTCGTTATCTTAAAGGGTACACCCGATCTTGGTCTCCGGTATCCAAAGGGAACCAATTTTGATCTTACTGCCTTTTCAGATGCTGATTTTACAGGTTGTAGAGTTGACAGGAAAATCCCATCAGGTGGAATACAGTTCTTGGGTGACAGACCGGTGAGTTGGTCCTCCAAAAAGCAGAATTGTGTTTCAACATCCACAACTGAAGCTGAGTATGTAGCAGCTGCAAGTTATTGCTCTCAAGTGTTGTGGATGAGAACACAATTACGTGATTATGGATTCTCGCACACCAACATTCCAATTTACTGTGATTCTCGAAGTGCAATTGCCATCTCATGCAAACCCGTGCAACACTCTCGAACAAAACATATAAATATCAGGTATCATTTTTATTAAAGATCATGTTAAAAAGGGAACAATTGAGTTGTATTTTGTAGGCACGGAGTATCAACTTGCAGATATTTTTACTAAAGCTTTAGACGAACCTCGTTTTCAGTTTTTAGTACCCCATATCGGCATGTTGAATCCACCTTCTAGTTAAATATCAGACATTGTCTAAAATAATTCTATTTCAAACGATCATGCTTGAAATTTCTTTATTTTAGAAAATATCTGTTATTTAAATTTAAGGGGTGTGTCACA
The DNA here is from genome assembly GCA_020465985.1 of Centrapalus pauciflorus. NCBI lineage: Eukaryota > Viridiplantae > Streptophyta > Magnoliopsida > Asterales > Asteraceae > Centrapalus > Centrapalus pauciflorus. The sequence continues at coordinate 74,117 of JAANYP010009250.1, forward strand.
AAATTAAATTTCAAGATTTCATTATTAATGTACATCTTTAATAATTAATGATCCTGACAAATTGCTATATGAATTGTTCATCACTGAGTGGGACGCAAAATTTATCCAGGTTTGTCTGTATCTTTAAGGTTAAAAAGGTTCAAGAAATTTATCTGAAAAAGAAAAAGAAGAGAATTGATGTTAATTTGAGGGGGAGTATAATTAGGATGTTAGTTTTTATAATTTTTGTTCTTTTTAACTTCTCTATAATTTTAAATTTTAGGTTGATTAATTTTTAGATTTTAAAGTTTAATATAATCGGTCAGAATATCTCAAAAATATTTTATTTATCTTAAATACATCAAAAAGTCAAAAACAATTTTATTTTTTATTTGTCTTAACTTAGTTGTTAAAGAAAATCACAAAAATATTTTTATTTTTATCTTGCATTCACTTCTTATTTCCAAAAGAAAATACAAAAAGATTTTGTTTAAATTAATTCGGCTAACATTTCTCTATCTTAAAAACTGTTTTATTTAAGGCCCATTTCCTTTGTTTAATAAAATAAAAGTAAAAACCGGTTGGGCCATGCGTTCTTTTGGGCGTGGATCTCGCTACACCCGACCCGCTTCCCTTTAAAAGGGCGGGTCAAACGGTCAACCCACATTTCTTCATCTTCAAGATATTTCATCTTCTTCTCTCTTTATCACCGTCACACAACACCACCGCTCATTTCCTCCATTTTAGCACATTCAAGCTACTCAAGTCACGGTTTTCATTCGATTTTCTTGCATTTTTGGACTTCGGCACTACCAGGTTACACTCTTTCAACTTTATTTCAGCTTTTAACATACTGTTTTGAGTGTTTGATTTTCAAATTTTTTAAAGTGTGTTCTTTTGGTTTTTGCTAGTTTTAGGAACCTAAATATGTTCATTTTAGATTGTTGTAGTTAAATGAAATGTTCATTGCACATTTTTAGACTAGGATCTACATTTTCATGTACTTTTGTACATTTTGAATTGTTCACGTAGCATAGTTGCATGAACATTAAACTGCTGCTGTTGAAATTCGGTCCATCCGAATTCGGATGAGAATACTTAGACAATTTCCAAAATTTTCCAACTGTTATGACTGAATTCGGACCACCGTGTATCCGAATTCGGACCAATGTGTATCCGAATTCGGTCCTCCTTAGCATGTTCAAAATTTTCCTTTATTTTTCTATGGTTTATTTTTCAATTACTGTGCATCCGAAGTCGGATACTGCCCGAATTCGGTCCCCATCCGAATTCAGAGTCCATCCGAATTAGGACCTTTTCATTTCATATTCATGCATCATCATTTGGATTTCAGACTGAACCGAATTCGGACCACTGTTCATCCGAATTCGGCTCACCCGAAATCAACACTTAGCATATTTTCAATTTTTCCATTTTTGCATTTTCATTATAAATAAAAAATCCAAAAATATTTTCAGTCCCGTGCACCATTGGTTAGAGTTAGGATCAGTGTTTGAGTAAAAATGTCTGTTCTAACATTGGTCTCTTAACGATTGACTTTGGACTTTATTCAGTAGAATTCCCATTCTACTAATAAAGACCCAATGCTTTAAACAGAACAGACAGTTTCTATTTCACACTTATCCCAGACTTAGTATCAATGCGATATCCTCTAAGTCTTCTATTCCAACTTTGATGCATTTTTATAGGAGTCATGGAACCCCTGAAGAATCCATATCACCCAAATCCCAGTACGTCGAGTTCTTTGCACAGAATTGGAAACTCAACGTATCAACCCTCCACCACAAAACCGAGAATATTGCTTTTGATATTCTCAAAAACCACCCCATCTACTACTCACTATCCACCGCCATCTCAATTCCACAAATATACCTTCAACAGTTCTGGCATCATCGTCAATTTGTAGCTGATGCCGAACCATACTTCACTTCGACCATCGACTGTGTCCCAGTCAAGATCACAACCGCAGCCATCCGCCACATTCTATGCCTCCCAGCCGAAGCCTATTACCTAAATCGCCTTCATTTTGCCCCAATCCCTTCTCCCCTCGAAACCTTGAATGAGATAAAGTCTCTGGGATATGATGGCTCGCAAACAAAGCCATTAGATTTCCGCACCAAGAACCTTCAGGCACATTGGAGGGTTCTCTTCGATATCATCAACAAGTGATTCACTGCCAAACATGCTGGTCATGACTCAGCATCCATCCAAGTCCTTGCTATGTTTGCAGCTTTCGCATACGATAGACATTACGACTACGCTGCCTTTCTTTTCGAAGAATTAAAGAGAGTCAACCTGGAGAGAAACACGAAGCGTGGACGCAAATAAATATCTCTCCAACGTTTTTTTCAGCTGATAATACAATATGCAATGGACAATGACGAAGACATCCATGAGCGCCCCGAGGCCGACGTATATATGACAGCTACGATACAAAAGCTGAACCTTCCGAAGGGGGCTCCCACAGTGCCAGTAATGACAATTCCACTGTCTCTTCTACAGAGGGCTGTGAAAACAGAAAGGGTACGGGCTTATCTACGGGAATTATATCTGGATGAAGGTACCCACTCACGAAAAAGTCGAAAAGAAGAGCTGAGGCAAAAGAAGAGCTGAGGCAAGAACGCAAGGGGAAGATTTGGGTGAGTTAGTACACGAAAGGTGGTGTACACTCTCTGCCACCAGAACTAAAAGAAGAGCTGAGTCAAGAACGTAGGGGGAAGATTTTCAAACTACTTGAAGCAAAGAGGGCTGAGATAGAAGATCCCCCCATTCAAGGGCTGAAGGAATTTTGCAGAAGTTTCCTATAGAGCAGTTCAGAACCCTTTTCTGGAAGAAAGGTTCAAGATGGTCTTCAGGTAGAAACCAGGTTCGTTCAGCAGGCTCTTACTGATGGAACTTACAAATGTATCTAAAGATGAACAGGCCGAGTATAATCACTTGATGCTCAGGGAGAAGAGGTCTAAAGTATCTAAGTCAAAGATAAAGAGGCTTCTCACCATCACAATGTGCAAAAGAGCAAAAGTTTTCTGTCCAGCCTTTCAAGTAGAAAGAGAAGATGGTACAGTTGAGGAGTTTTATGAGAATGACCTAGACTATGTAAATGTGGACGACGTCGAGCTTTTGCATGAGAAACTGAAACATCGTCTGTCTCACATGACCTCCGTAGCCGCACTCACACGAAGCATGAACCGCCGCTCGATCATCATGTGCTTAAGAGATTTCCAAATGGCTATAGAGAGCGCTGGTCAAAGTCGGTTTACGAGACCCTGAGCAAGACAGCTTCCTGCTAGATCATCATCCTGCCTATAAAGTTATATTTAGAGGAGGCCCAGGAGTTATGTTTTGAACCAACGAGGACAGAAAAGATTCATGCGCTTCGAGGATCTCCCTTGCTACTCTGATGGAACAATCAGAATGGTCAGAGCTGAACGTACAAGACGAATATAAGAATTCGATGCTCAGCCAAATCCAGAACTCAGACGCTCACCAAAGGAGATACAAGACATCCTCAGCGGCATTGGATACCTGAACGAAAGGCTACACATGAGGCAAGTGGTTAGACAATTTGATGTCATCCTTGGCATCCGAGAAACCACTGATCATGCCAAAGTTCCACCACAATGATCGAAAAGTGGGAGATTGTTCGACATTTAATTTCGATCTTGTGGATTTATTTTGTAATAATTATTTCTAGAATATTTTGTCTTGTAATTTATTTCTAGTTAGTTTCTTTGTATTTAAAGTTAAGGGGGCCAAAGTGCAATTTCCCCAAAGTTGAATTAATTCCCCCTAGTTATAGCTCCTAGGGTTTTTGTAAAAGTAGAGGTTGACAGTTGGAATTAATATTCACGAAGCTTTTTCTCTCCAGCCGCCGCATACACATTGATATTATTCTCTTTGTCTTCATTTAATCATTTCACAATCATTGAGTGAATATTCTGTTTGTGGTTGATTATTTGGGTGATTATTGACGTTTATGTGATGATATTATCTGGGATTCATCTACAACATAACTGTCTTGGAGTTCACTAGAGTGTATTTGATGAAGAGGTTAGTTTATGTTCAAAAAGTGATTGACAAATGTGATGGACCACTAACACCTACTGCAAAAAAAACTTTTTCAGATCATCAAGAAAGATGCTCGTGATTATAATGTATTGTGGAATGGGGGGGGGGGGGGTGGATAAGTTTCAAGTTAGTGGACCTTGGCAAGATCAATGTGTTGTGGATATAAAAGAAAGAGTTTGCAGTTGTAGGAAGTGGAAATCACAGGTGTTCCATATAAACATGTTGTAGCAACAATATGGAACATGGCTATGAATGGACAAGATGTTGACTTATTTGAAACATGGGTTCTTAATGTTTATGGGCTTGATACATGGAAACAAGTTTACTCATTCAAGATTGATCTTATAAAAGGAAGCAACATGTAGCCTAAGTGTCCATGTCCAACCATTCTTATTCCACCAAAACATCACAAGCAAGAGGGAAGACCAACCAAGAAAAGAAAGAAAGCAGCTAGCAGAAGAGAATCAGAAGAATGCTACAAATATGGTTAAGGGAGGGAATCTTTCAAGAGCATTGAAGATGGTAAGATGTAACAAATGTAAGAAGAAAGGTCACAATTCCAGGACATGCAAAGGTCAACAACCAGACAATCAAAGGCAAAGACAAGAAGGTGCAAGTCAGTAAACCATGGAAGGGATAGTGACAAGCCGTCGTTGTGGCCCGTAGAAATAACCTTAGATCTAACTATTAGCGTATGGAAGTAAGAGTCGAATCCGCAGGGAGTGCGTATGTAATTAGGGTTAATTAGCTAGCTTCTTTAGTTTATTAAAAGCGTTTAAGATGTGAAAAGGATTGAATTGTTTGGAATAATGATTACGTCTAGATTATAACTAAATTAATGGCAAAACTAACAGATCGAATAACAAGTCAAGTTAAAGATAAACATTCACGAAATCACTACATCATCAGTATTATCCTACTCGAATTTCATGCAACAATCACATAGACATAATTAATTACACGATTTAAATTAATCATATTTGTTTTAATCAATAACTCTCAGCATAGAGCATGTAACGTTCATTACTTGTCTTAATCCCTAATCTAATGGGCTCGACACAAATAATAACACTATGATGAACTGTCTTGCTTTTACCAATCATTTTACCAATCAAAACATACAATCATAATCATAACTGAATGCTTATCATTTGAATACACATAAATTGTTCAACAAATCCAATATTCATCAAAACATAAAATGAAATGTGAAAAAATAACACTTACCGTAGATACTCCGCAAATGTCTATGGAGTTTAGCCGCTCATGGTGTGCTCATCATCGGTATTGATCGTAGACATCGTCATAAGCTTCAAACATTGGCTTCGTACTTGAGTCGTAAGTGCAATCCGGCAGGGCTTCGCCACTTCGTTCAATGATTTTGGGACCTCTAAAAACGTCCACCCTCGGCCTCTATTTATAGAGGAGGTGAATTTAGGGCATCTGGGGTTGAAAACGCGTCTGGATTCATTGGGCGCCGCACCAACGTAGGCCTGCCCCCTTGCACTGGGGGTATAGCTTGGGCTGTGCTGGAAGTCGTCTCTAACCCTCAATTCTTCTGTATTGTAGCGTAGGGCAACGCTGGCCTGCGCCCCCTCCGGCTCGAATCGCACTATATTTTCTCGAGTTGCTTCTGTTTGGCGTCTTGACCCTGAAACATAATTTTGGAGTAATTATAATAAAGTTACGAAGCATCGGTGCTTAAAACGGTCCTAAAATGATATAAAAACGCACAGAACAATAGTCTTATGAAACCTCCCCAACTTAACTCTTGCTCGTCCCCGAACAAGCCTTAGGAATCAGAATTATCTATGTACCGGGCATATATTATCATTGTGTCTAGAATTTTTAAGTTAAGCTAGCCTTTGCAATAATGCGTTAAAACATTTATTATGTAAACCAAGGACATTTCCAGTTAAAATATATTCTTCTTAGAATTTATATAATGTATCTCACTTTTGGAAATTACCCTTTTAGCTAAAGGTTACAAAACTTAAAATACGTGGGTCTTTTAACCATCTTTTCCCTCTATGCATGTTTTCGACAAAAATTTATTTTTAAATACCATGCTTAAGTCCATATTTTTCTAACTCAAGTTATCTAGCTGGTCCATGTAGCGAGATTTAGGTCAATCACTCCCAAACCAGATGGTTTTAGGGGATTAGACATGAGTGGTACCCGAAGGACTTAATTTTCCGAACCATCTAAACTATGATTGAGCTGCTTTTGAGGCTAACAATCATGATTAAGTTCTCCCCCTCATTGCATGAGTTTTTTAAAATCTTTTGACACATTACTTATATTTAAGCCCTAACTCACTTGAATTTGCTTTACATAACAAAAATGTTAACTATTATTACGACTCTTTTCTTAATTATAGAATATCCTATCAACACTAGCTAATTCCCTTGTACATGTATTTTATATTTATCATCATGTTCCACGACCAGATCGGCAAACAAGACTCAAACTGGGGAAAAATAAGACAGACTATATAAACATTACAACTAAATAAGGACTCGGCTAAAAATAAAAATAAACAAAACTAAAAAAAATGCAACTTTAAATTAAAAAAAATACATAAATTAAAGAACAAAGAACAAGGAAAGATGGTACCCGATAATCAGTATGGATGAGGAGGAGGCGGACCGAAGATGCTGCCGAAGAAATCTCCATAAGGGCCTGGATCGGTGGAATTTGTTGGCTGATGTGGAAGTAAGTGAGCAGGGACCTGATCTGGCAAATTCTGCCTGCCATTCGTCGGATATCTTTGATAAGAATCTACGACAGGGTCATAGGACTGGTAGTTGGTCATAGTGTAATCAGAATATGACTGATATGGCATACCGGCTATGGAATCCTCGTGATGTCGGACTCCCTCACAGTATGCCCAGTTATGGTGCTGGTAAAAGGCATTTTGATATGCCAAAGCTCTCTGCCCTTCCTGAATGTGATCTACCCGACCATGCAAATGATCGACCCTCTCATGGGTCATACTCCCATTCATCTCATCTAGCCTCTGCGTCACATCCTCTCGGAACTTACTTTGTCCCACCACTAAAATCATCTAACCGCCTTATAACGCGGCTAAGATCAACATCGTCATTTCGTCGACTATGCGAGGTAGACGCCCCTCTGTTCGGCTCTTCGTGTCGAACCTCTGCTTCATTAGTGACCTTCTGCTCTCTCTCTCTCTCTCTTTCTCTCCTCTCGTCCTCGGTATAGCTCTCAGTATACGACTGGTCTTTCTCTTTGTCGTATATCTCAAAACCCTCATCGACTTCCCTAAAAATCAAGGTAGGGAACATGGCTGCCGTAATGTACGTCGTCGAAACTGCAGATGTGAGGGACTCGGGCGAAAGTGCACCCATCCTCTCGAGAAATTTAGAGATCAACCATCCATGGGGGATGATCGTCCTCTCTCGAGTATCGTACATTGCCCAAATATCGTTCATGACCGTCCATGCATAGGACAGTCTGGGCTTCGCCTTAAGAAGAGCGTACAGAACCATAATATCCCTATGCCTGACCTTAGACAGGTCACTATCACGAGGCAAGATGTTTTTCACAATGATCTTGTGAAGCACCTTACACCTCGGAGTCAATGTCCTTCGGCTATAAGAAGTGGAAGACTCTGCTTCAACGAAGGATGGGATAAAAACTTTACTCACTTGCTCCATCCACTCTCCCGACCAAGTAATGTCGGTAAAGGCCAACTGGGCCTCAGATCTGTACTCATACCCATGTTAGGTAGACCCTCCATTGCTTACCCCTGTATCTACATTAAACATTTGGCGAAGGATTCGTGCATCCATCGCCACGTCCCTACCGTGGGCAGTGCCTATAAGTCTCAAGTCGTTATTCGAACTCCCCATCTCCCTCCGTAGGGTAGACATCAATTCCACTACATCGGCCTGATGAATCAATGGGCCGCCTAAATCGAACACACCCTCCCATCCCAGAAAGTCAAAGAGGTATGGAATACCATAATCCTCAAAGTCATACCTCCTAACTCTCTTCTCGACTAACACCTTATTCGAGTATTTTTTTATATAAGAATATATGTGTCCAATCTATGGGTACATTTACGGGATGAGATCGTTGGCGTGTTCTTCGTGACATCTACAATTTTATCAACCAATCCACAATGTATGAGATAAATCAAATAATGTAACCTATAATTACATTTTGCACAATTACGCTAAATTTAAAGATGCACACTTATATATATATATATATACTTTTACGCTCAAATTAACACATCTCAATTATAGTCTATAATTTGCCATTATTTTTAAGCACTAAACATGTATCATGTATCAATAAAATCCATTTAGCCATAAAATTAATTTTCTAGCTAATTACCTAACTTATAATTCATACATTATATGCATATTTAGCAATCAACTTTATAAATCCAATTACTTTCTTAGAAATTAAACATGGCAAATTAACTATAATTATCAACTAAGCATATATCTCACCATACATAAGTTAAGGTTATCTCTAAAATCATGCAATTTCACATACTTTGACTCTAAAAAGTCAAAATCTCCATGAAAACTCCATGGATGACTATGAAGCTCAAGCTTTCATTTTTTCTCAAAAACAAGTATGAATTAAGTTGTATTTACTCAATAAAAACACTAACCTTGAAGATTGGAGACTTAGAATGATAAAAATCTAGCTTTTTGATTCACCCACTTCTTCACCCAAAAACCTTCAAAGTGGATGAAAATACCCACAAAGAAGAGTTTTCTAGCCTAAATCTTTGATATATATGATAATGTAGGCGATTTAGAGCTTAGATTTGCAAATTTTAGCACAAAAATGGGGTAGCCGCATACAAGCCGTAGAGAGAATAGGTTTAGGGTTTGTGAAAAATGAAGAAGGAGGCTTAAATCTGCTATTTGAGCTCGATGAGGCGTAGCCCTGCCCCCCCCCCCCCCCCCCCGCGCACAGCTTATGAAAATTTGATTTTTTTTACTGGTTTTTGGTACGCGGGGCAGTATTTCCTTCTTATTTGTGATTAAAAATGTGGTCTAAAAATTTTTGTGGGGGCAAAATTAATTAATTAATAATTTTAGAACACTACCCTTCCTAACTTAGACCTTTGTGACGTCATCGTCACAATTTAGCACTTATAATCACTGAATAATGAAACATAAATTGGTACCCATCCTTGTTTAAAAATAAATTGCAACTAACTCAAATTAATTAAAATTCAAATTTCTTCATTAAAAATAAAATAAAAATATCACACCACACTTTAATAATTAAAAACAAACAACCAAAATAAAGTAAAGTACGGTTACATCCAGAAATCCACAATAACAGAAATTAAACAAACCAAACAAAACTTAATGTTTCTCACGCAAAGACCACCACATATTTAATAATTAATTAAAACTGCTTAGGAGGGATGACAACTTCTTCTAATTCTCCCACTGTCATCTGGATGTTTGTGAGCCAATCCGAATGCACTTGGAACAACTTCTCATGTTTTTTCTGCTCCTCTTGCAACTTCTCAATATTTTGCGCCAAGTCTTTGTTCGCGTTCAGTATATTACCCATGACATCCTTTAGAATATTGATTTGAGATCTTACTAAGTCTTCGGTTGTCATTCTTTTCCATGGCCTCTCAAGCTCTTCGTCGTCTACCTTCATTCTAGCTTTCCATTTGTTGTTTGGTCTTTCCTTGGAGTAGTCGGGGGCAATGAATGGGATCATGGTTACTTTTGAGGTTTTAAGGCAACGGATTTGGTATCCTAAATGGTTTCTCTCGAAAACTAGCTCTAACATCGTAAGTTTAGTGAACCATATCTTATTGGGGTTAAGGTACTTAATCAACAATTGTTCCGACACCGCTTTCTCAATAATAGATAATTCAATTAACATACGGCAGTGCGGATAATTCATCCCTTGACCCGTGACACTACACTCCGACAAATTTTCCATTATTATGTACCCTAAAGATATGGTCGGGTATCCAGTCATTAAAGCATGCACTAATAGTACCTCCTGGGATCGAACAGCAGTAATGACTTGGGTCTGGGAAGTAAGTTAAAAATAACAAACTTCCACAACACCTTAGCTAGTGGACATAAATCCCCCTTATTAAAGTGGACATACACTCTCGCCTCCTCCATCAACATTCCAAGTACTGTCGCTATCATCCCATCTCATTTCTTAGACCACCCACCAATCTTTCTCGCTCTACCCCCTGAAGGTCCAAAGATGATCAGAATTCCCTAGGCCTTGGAATATCTCTATCTATACCAAATTCGTCGCAAAGGATTTTCCTAGAGATTGTCACCTTCTTATTACCTACTATTCCCGTGAGCTCAAAGTCATGGTCCTCATATCCGTCTGTTTTCTGAACAGTAGTGAACCACTGTTGGATCAGACTAGTGTGGATATATGGGAGTTCCCATTGTATAGCTCTAGTCCAGCCTAATCTCTCAAAACACTCTAGTATTTCATAACCCTCAAAGTCGGGTTCTTTTAAGGTACGCTCAATGTGAAATCTATGGGGTTTATCATTGTTAGCGTTCGGAGGGACTACGGGAAATTCCGCGTTGAGGGGTTTCTCAAAGCGGACCTTCCTAGGGTCAATCGTTCTCATCCTAGGGGTATGGGTAAAACGAGTATTAACAGGTCGATTACCATTAGCATGCTATTGGTTTGACATCTACAATTTAAACGGATAATTAAAGTATGAAAATTTGGGTTTAGTAAATAATTATGCATAAATAATGAAAACCCATTTTTCGTTTTAATGAACTAACCTAATTCTCACTGCCAATTGTGAGCCAAATCTAATCCTATATATGCATGATTTAATAATTTTTAATTTCAACAATTAAAAATAACCCGTAGACCACACTTTTTCAACATATAAAATAAAACATATTTGGAAAAACTAGATATTTTTAAACTTTTTCATAAATATTATTAATTAAATAAATATATAAAATCATTATTAACCCTTTTGCATGAAAATAGTGCAAACCCCAAAAAGTTTCCATCCCATGCATGATCTAAATCAACTAAAACGCACGAAAACTAAAAATAGGGCGTTAAAAGGAGTATACCTTGCTAATTCTTGCAAAAGAGTAGCGTTAGATTGAAGATGTGACGTAGAAAAGACATTTTTTGTGAGGTTTTAGGCTTAAAAAATCGTAAATCGCCGCTCTGGAATCGACTTTTAGGGTTTATGTAGTTTGGGGATGTAGGGCACTGTTTTTATAATATTTTAAGCACGTTGGGGCGTAGGCTGGGCGTAGCCCTGCGCCCCCCTGCGCCCGGGCCTTAGGATTTTTGATCTGGGGCGCATGCTGAACTGTAAACCCTATTTCCTCAATTTTTAATATTTTTACGGTATTCTCCCCAACTTACGCTCATTAAATCGGGTTAAAATAATATGGTTTGCGTGCTTAAAATTCTAAATTCTTTCGTGGGGATCCTAATACTTAGTTTAAACCTAAACACAACGGAGTTCTGGAGAAAAATTCCTCTGCGACTTAGTTGATTACACACAATTAACACATAAGCAAATAAACACACTAAAACCAAATAAAATCAAAGTACTCTGGGTTGCCTCCCAGAAAGCGCTATGTTTTACGTTTTCAGGCAGACGTACTGCTCGTATACTAATTAGTTAACTTCTGGGTGTTCTAGTCTGATGAGTTCAGAGACTAGCATGTTATTGGCGGCCCATTGGACATATAATTTAAGTCTATGTCCATTGACTTTAAATGGTTCACCACCTTTTGGATCTTGAATTTGTACCGCACCGTGCGGGTAGACTTCAGTTACAATGTATGGACCGGTCCAATTACTTTTTAATTTATCGGGAAACAGTTTAAGTCTTGCGTTAAACAACCAGACTTTGTTTCCCTTGGTAAATATTTGATTTTTAAGAAGTCTATCGTGGAAAACTTTGGTTGTTTCTTTATAATTTTTTGCGCTTTCGTAGGCTTCTCTACGAATTTCTTCTAATTCATTTAATTGAATCTATCAACACCAACATCGTGCAAATTAAAGTTAGTATTTTTAATCGCCCAAAGAGCTCGGTGTTCCCGTTCTATTGGAAGATGGCAAAGCTTACCGTACACAAGTCCATGGGGACATACCTATTGGTGTTTTAAATGCGGTTCTATATACCCATAGAGCGTCCTCTATTTTTTGCGACCAATCCTTTGGATCAGGTCTCACTGTCTTTTCAAGGATTCTCTTGATTTCTCTATTAGAAATTTCGACTTGTCCGTTGGTCTGCGGATGATAAGGTGTTGCTATTCTATGATTAACTCCGTATTGCTTAAAGAGTTTAGCAAAATGTTGATTTTCAAATGTGACCCTCCGTCATTGATGATAGCTCGAGGGATTCCGTGTCGTGCAAAAATATTTCTTTTAACAAATTTGCACACGACCCGGTTATCATTAGTTTGTGTAGCTTCTGCTTCCACCCATTTGGAAACAATATCTACTGCAACTAAGATGTATTCGTACCTAAATGATATAGGGAAGGGTCCCATAAATTCAATACCCCATACATCAAATATCTTGACAATTAGAATTGGGGTTATAGGCATTTCATCCCTTCTCGCGATTCCACCAGTTTTCTGACATCTTAAACATCCTTTAACAAATTCATAGGCATCTTTGAAGATTGCGAGCTAGAAGAACCCACACTGCAATATCCGGTGGCCAGTTTTCTTTGCACTAAAATGGCCACCACATGCATATGCGTGACAGTGTTTAAGAATATATTCGTGTTCAGAATCAGGGACACATCGTCTCATGATTTGATTTGCTCCTATTTTAAATAAATCAGACTCATCCCAAATATATTGCCTTGCTTGAGCATAAAAATATTTTCTTTGTTGTGAGTTCCAATACTCCGGCAATCTCCCTGATAAGAAATAATTAACTAAATTCGCAACCAGAGAATTTTGGTACTGACATTAATTGTTCATCAGGGAAGGAGTCCTTGATTTGATCAGTAGAATCTGTTGGGACTAATTGAAGCCTCGATAAGTGATCGGCAACGACACTTTCTGTGCCATTTTTATCCTTAATTTCTAAATTAAACTCTTGCAACCGAAGAATCCACTGAATTAACCGGGGTTTGGCATCCTTCTTTGCCAGTAAATGCCTTAAAGTACACAATTACTTTTGACCCCCAAATATATGATCTGAATTTATCTAGGGCAAACACTATGGCTAAGAATTCTTCTTCCGTAGTTGTGTAATTGATTTGTGCTTTGTTAAAGGTCTTACTTGCGTAATAAATAACCACTGGTTTTTTCTCAAACCTTTGACCTAATACAGCACCAACTGCGTAGTCACTCGCATCACACATGATCTCAAAAGGTTGAGACCAATCTGGAGACTGCAGAATTGGCGCTTCAGTTAATTTTGATTTAAGCTTCTCAAATGCTTTCATACAAGCTTCATCAAAATTAAACTTAACATCCTTTGATAGAAGATTGCACAATGGCCTTGAGATTTCACTGAAATCCTTGATAAAACGCTGATAGAAACTAGAGTGTCCTAAGAATGATCTTGTTCCCTTCACATTGGTGGGAGGTGGAAGTGAAGAAATTAATTGAACTTTCGCTTTGTCTACTTCCATGCCTTTTTCAGACACAATGTGACCTAAGACTACCCATTCTTTTACCATGAAGTGGCTTTTCTCCAAACTCAATACTAGATTGGTTTCAGTGCATCTCTTAAGGACTTTCTCTAAATGTCCTAGACAATCTTCGAATGTTCTATCGAATATGGAAAAATCGTCCATAAATATCTCAAGAGAACCACCCACCATATCTTAAAGAATAGCCATCATACAACGTTGAAATATGGCGGGCACATTACATAGACCAAATGACATCCTTCGGTAGGCAAAGGTGCCATATAGACATGTAAATGTGGTTTTCTCTTGATCCTCTGGATGGATTGGAATTTGATTATAACCAGAGTATCCATCGAGGAAACAGTAAAACTTCTGTCCCGCTAATTTTTCCAGTATTTGATCAATAAATGGTAGTGGAAAATGATCTTTATAAGTAGCAGAGTTAAGTTTTCTGTAATCAATACATACTCTCCAACCAGTTACAGGGCGAGTAATTATTTTTCCTCCATCTTCAGTGTCAATCACTGTAATCCCAGACTTTTTGGGTACAGTTTGGGTTGGACTAACCCATTTGCTATCGGATATGGGATATATGATCCCGAGGTCCAACCATTTTAACTCTTCTTTTTTAACTACTTCCTATAAATTAGGATTCAGTCTCCTTTGTGCATCCCGTGCTGGTTTAGCTTCTGGATCAATAATGATTTGGTGCATACACAAAGTGGGACTGATTCCTTTCAAATCAGCTATAGTCCAGCCTATTGCTTCTTTATATTTAACTAATACTTGCAGTAGAGCTTTCTCTTGTTCTTCAGTCAGATCTGATGAAATTATGACACGTAGAATGTCATTCTGACCAAGAAAAGCATATTTCAAATGGGCTGGCAACTCCTTCAATTCTAGAACAGGTGGTTGTTCTATTGAAGGTTTCGCTGATTGAGGTGAATTAGTAGGTAATTTTTCAGTCCTATGGGTCTACGGTGGTTGATTTGCTTCTAATGTGGATTCCATGGCTGCCTCTAATCTATCACACTCGGTAGAATTCATTTTGGCTAAACCATGTTCAGGAAAGAACAACTCAGTGGTATCATTGGTATTAATTAATGAGTCATGCTGCTGTGCAAGTTCGTCTACCATATCAATCAGATAACACTCTGAATCAGTAGCGGCAACATTTGAAGCATTAAACACATTCAATCTCAGCTTGCGATTACCAAATGCAATATCTACGGCTCCCGTCCTACAATTAATTTGAGCATTAATTGTGGCTTAGAAAGGTCTGCCTAAGATAATAGCAGGTTGATTATCTCCTATTGAACTCTCAGTATCCAGGACTAGGAAATTAACTGGATAATAAAAGTCTTCAACTTTAACTATGACATTTGATATAATACCTCTTGGGCATTTGGTTGACCGATCTGCTAATTGCAAGATTATGTCAGTTGTCTGTAACTGACCTAGATGATATTTGTCAAACAAATTTCCAGGCAATATATTAACAATAGCTCCAAGATCAAGTAGTGCCTTTTTAATCTGGACATTACCTATAGTCACTGGAATCATGGCCGATCAAAGAAATCTTTATGCTTAGGAGGCAAAGAACTTGAAACCACTGCACTTAATTGTTCAGTTAAATTGATCTGTTTAGGGAGAGAGACCTTGAACTTTCTCTATTGTGTGCAAAGATCTTTTAGAAATTTGGCATAAGAGGGAACCTGTTGAATAGCCTTGATCAAGGATATTAATTTTAACTTGATTAAACAATGCCCACATATCCTCTAGAGTAGTCGGATAAGGAGGAGGAATTGAGGTGTCTTGATCTTTAACTGGCTCCCCAACTTTGGAAGTTGGAATATCTGCTTTAATTGGTTCCTTGAAAGTTACTTTCTTAGGAACTTCCTTCTTTGGATCTTCTTTTTCTTCATACACGACTTCGGTGTCGGTATCTCCTTCTGCCTCTTGTTCCTTAGGCATCTCAATCTTATTATCTACCTCTCTACCACTTCTCAAAGTGCTTACCTTTAATACCTCATTTACTTCATTTATTTCATGTTTCTTATTTCTATGATGAGCATGTGAAGGATTAGGGATAGTATTGCTAGGAAGCTTCCCCATTTCACGTCTTGTGAGTGACTCAGCTATCTGACCCATTTGGCGACTCAGCATCTCCATGGTCTTAGTACTAATAGCTGATGTTGCTTCATAAATTCTACAAATTCGAAGAATTGCGAAGAAGTCATATTTGTTTCCACTTGAAATTGTGGTTGATCACATTGATCACGTTGGTTTGACTTATAATATCACTCATCTTTAGCTGTAGAAGTAGAACCATATTGATAGTCTCTTTTTGGTGGTTCATATCTAGGTTTAGATTGATGATCGGTAGGCTGATCATTCTTTCATCGGAAGTTAGGATGATTTCTCCACCCCGGATTATAGGTATCCGAAAATGGGTTATCCCTTTCCCTATGAGCTCTAAAACCGTAAACTTCATTAGCCAATTCCTCAGTGGATTGAACTTGAGGACATGCTTCGGAGTGATGAGATGGATCACCGCATATGACACAAATAACTGAGATATTAAGGTTTGAACCGAAACCCTTCATCAGTTGATCCATTTTCTTTCCTAATTCTGAAATTTCACTCTTAACCTCACGTTTCCAGACATTGTCTATGCCCATAACTTGAACTCCTATGCTGTTTTCAGAACCAACTTGAACCTTAAGGCCTTTACCGAGTTAATTTAACAACACCCACGCTTCATCGTCTTCTTTAGCTAAAAATGTACCTCCCGTGGCAACAATAAGCATATTATGACTCTCTTGACTCACACCATCAAAAAATGTTTTGATAAGCATCCATTTGGGTACTTCATGATGTGCACAAGCTCTTAATAGCACATTCATATGATCAAAAGCTTCGTAGAGTTGTTCACCGGGTTTTTGTTTAACTCCGGTGATTTCTTTTCTTTTCTCGGTGGTTTTACTAATGGGATAATATTCGTTAAGGAATTCTCTCTTCATTTGATCCCATGTCGTAATGCTATTGGTCGGTAATGATACGAACCATTTTTTCGCTTTCTCTTTCAACGAGAAAGGAAATAATCAAAGTTTTAAACCGTCGGTGATTATACCTCGCACATGGTTTGCTTTAGAAATAGCCATGAACTCAGCTAAATGTTCGTAGGGTTCCTCACTTGGCATCCCTCGGAAGATTGGAAGAATTTGAAATAATTGAGGACGAACTTCGGGTTCGTTCTCGTTTTCAGGATAACGGATCGGAGACGGGTCGGGCATATCACCAGGGTGGTAATGTGACTCAACCGTACGTCTTGCTTGCTCACCCATCCTAGCGGCTATACGCTCAGGTTCTTCTTGTTCATGATTTCCTCGCGAAATCGGAGGACCTTCTAAATTAGGAATTTCTAAATTGGGAATTTCTTCCTCTTGCTCGTTTGAGTTCTCCGTGATTAAGTGTTGTTGTTTTGAATCCTGACAGTCTTTCGGTTAGATTTAACTACTTCTTTGATTTCGGGCTCGAATCATAGCGGCAATCCTTTGGCCGATCGACGTGTAAGCATACACTATTAAAAACTTTAAATTAAAATACCTAATTAAACTAATTATATTTTTTGGTGGTAAAGTAGAGGACTACAATTACCTTTTTGAATTTTGAATTTTTCTGTGATTATTAATAATAATAATTAACGTCTAAATAAACCAAACTAAAAGTACTTAAAAACTTAAAACTAAGGCCAAAACTAACTTCTAGCCCTAACTAACGTTACCACTCCCCGACAACGGTGCCAAAATCTAACGAGCCGTCTTTGTGGCCCGTAGAAGTAACCTTTAATCTAACTATTAGCGTATGGAAGTAAGGGTCGAATCCGCAGGGAGTGCGCATGTAATTAGGGTTAATTAGCTAGCTTCTTTAGTTTATTAAAAGCGTTTACGATGTGAAAAGGATTGAATTGTTTGGAATAATGATTACGTCTAGATTATAACTAAATTAATGGCAAAACTAACGGATCGAATAACAAGTCAAGTAAAGATAACCATTCATGGAATCACTACGACATCAGTATTATATAACTCGAATTTCATGCAAGAATCACATAGACATAATTAATTGCACGGTTTAAATTAATCATATTTGTTTTAATCAATAAATCTCGGCATAGCGCATGCAACGTTCATTACTTGTCTTAATCCCTAATTTAATGGACTCGACACATATAATAACACTACGATGAACTATCTTGCTTTTACCAATGAAAACATAAAATCATAATAATAATCGAATGCTTATCATTTGAATACACATAAATTGTTCAACAAATTCAATATCCATCAAATCATATAATAAAATGCGATAAAATAACACTTAGCCGTAGATTCTCCGCAAATGGCTATGGAGTTTAGCCGCTCATGGTGTGCTCATCATCGGGAGTGATCATAGACATCGTCATAAGCTTCAAACACCGCCTTCGTACTTGAGTCTGAGTGCAATCCGGCAGGGCTTCGCCACTTCGTTCAATGATTTTGGGACCTCTAAAAACGTCCACCTTCAGCCTTTATTTATAGGGAAGGTGAAAACGCGTCTGGATTCATTGGGCGCCGCACCAGCGTAGGCCTGGGCATAGGCCTGTGTTAGAAACTTTATTTCTTGTAATTCAAGCTTGTGTAATTGCGCTTAATTGTAAATACTTATTTATACACTAAAAGGTAGATTGTTAGCCCTAAAATAGTGTATAATTAAATATAATAAAAGTCTGGGTTCAGTTTATAATTAGGAATAGTTTACTTTAGGGGAATCTTAATTTCCAAGACTTTAAGGGGAGTGTTTGGAAAAACTCCCAAAGTAAGTTTAGGTATAAATGATATTGTTCTCCTAGGGTTTGAGAAGAAGACACAAAGGAGCCTCCATCTAGCCTCCACCAAGTGTGTGTGTTCTTGAGTGTGAAAGTTCCTAGAGATTGAGTGTCAAAATTCTCTCTTGTATGCTTCATATTCGTAATACAAATCGTTTGATTATTGTGTTTGAGTGCAAAATATACTGGGAATCAAAGTTGTTAATTGGTATCAGATTCGGATCATCCGAATTTCGGGTCCGGGTCCGAGTCTATCCAAACTTTTGACATTCAGTGCTTCCAGAGGCCATAACTTTTGACTGGAACATCGTTAGATGGCCTACAATACGTCAAAACGAAGCTTGAAACGAGGTCTACGACCAATCCAAAATTCGGACCCATCCGAATTCGGACAATCCAAATCTGACCATCCGAATTCGGATCATCCAAATTTCGGGTCCGGGTCTATCCAAACTTTTGACATTCAGTGCTTCCAGAGGCCATAACTTTTGATTAGAACATCGTTAGACGGCCTACCATACGCCGAAACGAAGCTAGAAACGAGATCTACAATCCCTAAATTTGGCAAAGTTGTTTTGTTCAATTTTCGAGGCCTAAATCTACTCCAGAAAAAAGGTACAGGCAGTTTTCTATAGAAAAGCTGAAATTTCAACGTCAAAAACCCATTTCTGATCCACGTTTCACCGAATTACCGACCTCGGATACATCCGAACTTGTGAAGTTTCTGAATTTTTCCAGTTTCTAATCTAGAAGATCTACCTTTTGCACTCCACAATCATGGCTCAAGGATTTTCCACACATGAAAAGACTGTCGAGGAGGAGAAAGTTGATATATCTCCAGTCAGTCTCATGAACCACTCCAAACATGTACAAAGTTCTTCATCTTCGTTTGATTTATTTGATATACAATCCATATCTGATTTTAAATCTAGTGATGAATTTGATGAACTGCATGCAGAACTACATGAATTAAAGAATGAATTGATTGATGAAAAAGAACAATCCGCTGTGTATAAAAAGAAATGGCTAAACAACCATGAGGTGATAAAGAAGATGTTGATTGAAAAGGTAGATGTTGAGGATAGAAATAAATACCTTGAATCTTGTATGGATAAACTCACTGATGAAAAGAACTCTTTAAAATCAGAATTATCTGTTCTTTCAAAACGCTAAGAGTCTGTAAGCATGGAAAACATAGACAATTTGGAAAAATACAAAATGATAGAAGAAGAAAGAATAGGTTTGTACTCTCGCATAAAGACCCTAGATGATGAATTTCTAAAACGCGGTCAAACTGAACAAACTATTCATCTAAACCAACCCAAAGAGACTAGGTTTTATCATTCCAAACAAGGAATTGGTTTTAAAAATCCTAAGTACTTGGAATAGGTTCAACAAGTTTTACCTATTTTTTATGACATGAGATATATGGGTGCTGGGTTGAAATCTTTCTTTTATCAATCATCGGAAATTTTAACCCAAGAGGATGAGAAATGAAATGAAAACAAAGAAAAAGAAATGTCTTTTAAATATGATGAGCTAAACGAGAGTTATCCCTATAGAGTACCTACTCTAGAGGAAGACTTCTTGTCAAGCTATTCAGAGGCTGAAATGAACACAGAATCTGTCAAACCAATCCCTCATCTTTACATTCCTACAAAAGTTTTTCAACATAAAATCAAAGTTTTAGAAAAGGGATTAAGGACAACTCGAAAGAAAGCTCTTGATTATCAAGAAGCTCTTCTCAAGAGTGAGGAAAAATTGGCAAATCAAAGGTTTGAACAAAATGTAGAATTAACCATCTACAAAGAAAAGCTTGACACAGTTCAGAAAGGTTAAATTCTCATTTAAAAGATTCAAAGGTTTCTCATCCTACAAAAGTCCATCTCACATCATCTGAGAAAAGGTAAAACCAAGGTTGAAGTTTCTTCTGTCAGTTGTAAATGTGAGTGCTCCAAATCTTCCAAAGCTGAGGTTTCAAAGAGACTCAGAGTCAATCTAAGTCTTCCAAGAAACCCACTCACCAAGGAAAAGAAAATTTTTCAAAAGTCTAATTCTTCCAAACGTACGAACTCTCATTGTTTTGTTCCTACAGATCATGTAAGAAGGATTCCTAAAATACCACCTTGATTTTCAAAGTTTCTTTGTGTAAAAGGCAGTCATGCCTGAATCTTTTGGGAAAATCGATAGTAGTGCTAGTGTGCCTGGAAAGGATGTTGCTAGTAATCCTTTGAAATACTCTTTTTGCAATCTGTTTCAAATATGTCCAAAAAGCTTTCGGCGTGATGTTCCTGAAATGACTAACTTTGTACCTTATCCTGAAAAAACGGAAACGCCGCCAATCTAAGAAAACAAAAGTGCATGCCTTATCACCGTCTGACAAATTGGAAAAACCATCGCCAAAGGCCAAGCCTAAGGCATTTCCAAAGTCACCCAAGCCAAAGGTTGTTCCATTACCTAAGGTTGTTTCAAAATCAGCTGGACCCATATACAAATGGGTGCCAAAAGGTTCTGCATCTAAACCTGTGTCGAATGATAAATGGATTCCTATTGTAGTGTTGTTACATGACGATGGAAATCGTAAATCCAACAAGAAAGGACCCATCTTTCGATGGGTACCTAAAGTGGTTTAATTTTTTTGCAAGTTAAATGGTTTTCATATCACCACAGACTGGAACCCGGACTTCAATGTAAAGGCTTCTGATCACACTATCCAGGACCCGATCTTTAGTGAAATGGCTTCTACTTACTACTGAGTAGATTCCGTGCCTCAAAGCAATGACTTCTGCATCAAGACAGATCAGAACCCATTCTTTCATGTTTAGATGGTTTCTAAACACCCAATTTAGAACCCATGTTTACGCGACTTCTCTGGAATTTTCTCTACTTTTTATGCTTATCAGTTTGAGTTTGAGTTTCATTCTTGAAATTCACTCATAACATTTTACGTTTCACTGATACTGTTCTTATTTGCAGGGAGAGTTTCAGATGCGCTTTGAAGATGACATCTTAACGAAAAGTGTGTAAGCATTCTGAATACTCTAATGCACACTTTAAAATGTTTTGTTAGAACAATATGATTCTCTAACTGAATAAATTTCCACCAAGATTAATTGATCTAATCTTCGTGATAATCTTGATCTCATTCTTTCTAAGATTCTCTCAGATATTCTGCTTTCTCCTATATAGTCTGATTCTCTCATACATCAAGTTTCTCCCATACAAGCTAATTCTTTCATGATAGTTTGATTCATTTTCAAATCTCATATTAGACTCTCTATTCAAGTTCTCTCATACAGTTTCTCAAACTTCTCAAGATATTTCATTCAACTCTCATCCATCTTCTGAAATATTCCATGAGCTTCACTGATATATCTTTCAAGATATCATGCTGACTCCGATGATGTCCAATATGTGTGATTAGGCATATATATATATATATATGTCGTTCCAATGATCTAAACCAGAGCCGAAAGACCTACCCAAGGAGCAAACGACTTTAGTTTGTGTGAGTAAGGGTTCTTAGGTCAAATAGTTGAGGAATGTTACTTACCATGGGGTACTAACAGGGTCGAGCATAAATAAAATGCAATTAAGAGGGGTTATTGAAAGGAGATGGGAGTGCATCATGAACTAACAATGTTATGCTTTCTGTCTATCATTGTATTTTAAAAGTGAGCCGGAGGGAGTTCAGTTGAAAAATGACGAGAGTTGAGGGGTGAGAAAGAATTAAAAGAAAAGACAAATCCTACCAACACCGTGTCAGTCTGCTGGGTTTCCTACATCTGCTACCAAATTCCATGAGTTGGATTAGGTATTGAATAAGACGTCATGAACCCAGTGACACATGCACCTAACCCCCCTAGCTACTCAGTCGTCTCTTAAAAGACTTCTGTTTCAATTCACACGGAGTTATATCACATTCTCTATCGACATATCATTTGGACATTGTTGATATTGAAACAAGGAAGACATTCTCTCCGGTCTCCGACTTTTGTTGATGCACTTTGAGTCTAGAGCTTAATGTTATGCACTTTTAGGACACATGGAGTCTACAGTCTGTGTTACTATAAACAGCTTATCTACCGAGACAAAGCCGGAACAAATATGAGTGATTCTTTCATGATAAAGGATTTCATGATGATTATTTGGAAATCCTACCAGTGTTAATGTCACGCCAGCGCTGAACGTAGGTCACATAGACTTAGTCTATTGTGCAAACAGAACTCCTACGTGGAACTGGAATGTTTCGTACAAATGAATTTGTTTCATTTTCTTATATTCAGGTTGCAAAGCCATGATCTTCATTGTAATATCCTTTTGGTCCTGAATATTTTGTAATGAGGGAGAGATTGTTGTTTCTGAAGGCGAGGGAAAATTTTATGGTGTAACTGTTTATATTCTGTTATTGAGGGAATTAAGAATGTAACATGAGAGAGATTAGTACTTTTGTGTCTGTAATGTTCTTAAATGTAATATTTTCTTTCTGAGTCTGTAATCATCTGCTTCGACAAAGAAAGAAGATTAGAAGACACATTGAGGTTATTCATTTGAAGGGGAGAGCTAAAGTGATTACATGATGATCATAATTCTTATGATCATCATGAGGGGGAGAATGTTCTGAAAAGAGTTGAAATGTTTTGAAAGACCTACTAAACGCAAGGGGAGAGCCACCGATCTGAAACATTTAAGGGGAGAGTCATCTGAAGAAGATCAATGATATACTTCAAAAGTCCAGAGACCAGAGTTACTTCAAAGATCAGAGATCAGAGTTTAGAGCCCAAGACTTTAGAAGATACAAGCCTTGATTACAAGAAGGGGGAGATTGTTAGAAACTTGATTTCTTGTAATTCAAGCTTGTGTAATTGCGCTTAATTGTAAAAATTTAATTATACACTAAAGGGGAGATTGTTAGCCCTAAAATAGTGTATAATTAAATATAATAAAAGTCTAGGTTCAATTTATAACTAGGAATAGTTTACTTTGGAGGGAATCTTAATTTCCAATACTTTAAGGGGAGTGTTTGGACAAACCCCCAAAGTAAGTTTAGGTATAAATGATATTGTTCTCCTAGGGTTTGAGAAGAAGACACAAAGGAGCCTTCACCAAGTGTGTGTGTTCCTGAGTGTGAAAGTTCCTAGAGATTGAGTGTCAAAATTCTCTCTTGTAATATTCATATTCTTAATACAAATCGTTTTATTATTGTGTCTGAGTGCAAAATATACTGGGAATCAAAGTTATCAGCCTGCGCCCCACCAGCGTTGGGGGTACGGCATGAAGCTACGCTGGGCTGCGCTGGAAGTCGTCTCTAACTCCCAATTCTTCTGTTTTGTAGCATAGGGCAGCGCAGGCCTGCGCCCTCTCCGGCTCGGATCGCGCTGAATTTTCTCGAGTTGCTTCCGTTTGGCGTCTTGACCTTGAAACATAATTTTGAGTAATAATAATAAAGTTACGAAGCATCGGTGCTTAAAATGGTCCTAAAACGATATAAAAACGCCTAGAATAATAGCCTTATCAGATAGGAACTGCAATCAAGTTTATTATGTTGTTTTGTTTTGACACAATGTTCATATTAGTAGCTATCTTGTAATAACTGCTAATATTTTAGACTTATGTTGTTTGGTTGTGATTTATTATATTATGTATTGTAATGACTGGTGTTAATTGACAAAGTTTTGGGTTTTATGTATTGTGTACCTCTATATGCATTAATGGCATAGTTTGATTGTATGTCTTACTTTCAAACCAATGTTACAAATGACATAGTATTACCAATGAAAGCGGATTTACAAGTGAAGAAATAACATTGAAAATGATAATTTTTTTCGTTAATTACTTCAAAACAGAGACCATTATATCCTCAAAAGAAGCCATCACCACTCTCCATTACATCAAAACAGGGACCATTACATCAAAAGAAGCCATTATAGCTAAAACAGTCCCAACATACATTGCTGACATCTACATAAAAGGCATCTACCTTTTTACTTACATCATAGCTACATAAATGGAAAATGCAATCCAACTAACAATCAAACACGTCTTGAGCCTTGCAGCTTCTCTTTCAGCTTGAAACCACAGGAGTTCAACGCTATTCTTTGCTCGCAAAAGACCAGGAATGATTTCGGTTGAACGAGGACACATTGGAGGATCCATCAATCTAATAAAATTGCAGCTTGACTCCTATACAACAAGAAAAATGTTCCAAGAATCATAACGACAGCTCCAAAACCTTACCATATGTAATATCTTACTACATCAGGACCGCTCCAAAACCTACAACCAGAATTATGAGAAGTCCATGAAGTTCGTATGTAACATCCCTAATTTGAGCCTGGTACGTGGATTTAATTTATTGGCTCATTTATTTATTATCATTGCGTGTTCCAATTAAATTCCGTTTCGTGGATTCAACGTGTCGAGATTGAGTGATACGTGTCTCCGAGCTAATAATTAGTGGATTAATTATCTCCTTGAGATCGTGGATTTAATTGGGTTCTAATGATATAAATTGTGAAAAAGTGATATCGGGTTCGGATTTAGCGGGTTCGGGTCTTGCTAGATAAGAGAAGTGGATAAATACGTGAATTGTGACCTTGTCCTTTCATTCCTTCTTTTCCTAAAACTCAGAAATAACCTAAGGGTGTGTGTGGGCTGTGGATTTGGAGCTGTAAAAAGGGACTTCAAGAAGTGATTGGGCTGCTGGGGATTTATCTTCTTCTTCTTGGTTGTGCTTGGAGATTCAAGAGGTAAGAATTGAATTTGATAGTAAAAATCTAGAGATATGTTGTGTTATGATTGAGAGTTGTGATTTCTGTGGTTTATGGGTTATATATATATGAGTTATGTGCCTTTTGTTGCTGGAAATCGGGTATAGAAAGGAGTATTACTCCTGGTTCAGCTATGGAGTTCGAAGGGCAGATTCTGCTGTCTGGCAAAAGCGCGGCGCGCAAATGAGAAAAGCGCGGCGCGTAAATCAATCTGCTAGAGAATTTTGGTTTAGTTTTATAAAAGAGTTGTGGGTCGTTAATTGGTCGGATTCCTTCGGGATATTATTGAATTGAATTATTTGGGATTTTGGGTCTCGATAGGAGTTCCGAAAAAGGGTTTCGGGGATCGATTGTCCGTTTGGGAATATGTTTCGGGATTAGTTTAATTGTGATAATTGTGTTGGATTGAGTTATGTTTGATTGAATTGTGTGGCTATCGAGTTTGTGATAACATGTGAGACCCGTGATGTGTTCAGGTGCTAGCCGATCACGTGCCGAGCCGCATTGAGAGTTCGGGTTTCGATTGCTTTCGGGTATCGGTGAGTACTCGAGTTCTTTTACAAATCGCGCGTAGTCTTTTACGAGTCAGTTATGTGATGTGATATGTGTATTTGAGACAGAGATACGGCGCAGGTATGAGTTTCTCTACCCTATACGTGCTATATGTGTTTGAATTGCAGGTATCCGCGATATGTGATCGCGCAGGCTGACTGTCCCTAACCAGTCACGAGATATGAGGCTGTATATATACGGCAGTGATATGCCAGGTCGCTCCTGTGCCTATTGAGTAGCTAACCGCTGCTGTGTGCGGCCTGTTAGCTGGGGAACGTGGTCCCCTTTTTGAGCAGAGATATGTGCTATGCATCGAGTTGCATATGTGTGCTGAGATATATGTGTTGTGTATGTTATGTGTGCTACCTGCAGAGTCTAACCCTCGCGTACTCACGAGCTGTCCAGCTTATGTTTTCGAGTCTTCTGTGTGTCAGGCAGTCATACCGTGGGACCGCAGTCACAGCTGCAGCAGCCGAAATAGAGATCGGGCAGTTTAGAGTTGTGTATGCTGATTATATTTTGATACTGAACTTCAAGAACTGTTGTCTGTAGTTTGTTTTGATCAGTGTTATGTTAGCTTCCAGTAGTCGGTGTTTATCAGATGATTCAGTATGTATGTATATCAGTTTCAGTCTATGACATGATGGATGCGACTTTCGTGTTAAAGTTTTAATTAATAGTGATTTTCCGCTAATCCTGTGACATGTGCATTAAGAAATAATTGCGATATTGCCACCTGTGTATTGTATTGACGTGGCATTTGTGTGAGAATTCTGGGTGTTACAGCTTGGTATCAGAGCTTGTGGTTTCAGTATTGAGTATCAGTGGATGCTTGTGCTCTTACCGTGTTCAGATCCGTGGGATTCTTCCCTGAGACTGAGTTTAGCGGAATTAACTGACCTAGCTTATTGTATAACGCTGGGTGATCGATCTGTTATCTTACCTTTGTGATATGTGCAGGTAGTTATGGCAGATCATGGTGAGGGTTCAGTGCCAGAGAGACCAGCGGGAGACGAGTATGTCCGCCGGTCAGAGATGTTATCAGTGTTGACTGAGTTCTACAGAGAGAGGGACAGAGAGAGAGAGCAGCAGAGACAGAGAGCTGATCCGCCGCCAGTGACTAGTGCTGAGACAGTGGTTGGGGCATCTTCTTCTTCTGCTCCTCGAGGTGGGTCCTTTAAGGACTTTATGGCGGGAGCCCCACCTCAGTTCCGAGGCGGTGGTGAGCCGGGTGCGGCTATGGCATGGGAGAGAGAGATAGAGGCGGCATTCCGAGTTGCCCATGTCGATCCTCGTGATATGGTCGGCTATGCGGCTTATCAGCTAAAGGGAGGGGCTTCACAGTGGTGGAAGTCCATTGAGTCGTCCATGACTACTGCAGCAGCTTATGCTATGACATGGGATCAGTTCCGTGCCATTTTCGAGCTTCAGTATATTCCCCGGGATGAGCGCCGGGAGATGGAGCGTCGTTTCTTGCACCTTCAGCAGGGTAGTATGTCAGTTCAGCAGTATGTGGATAGATTTAATGAGTATGCCCAGTTTGCGCCCCAGCATGTGGATACAGAGGTTCGTAAGGCTGATGCCTTTATCGATGGATTGAGATCAGATATCCGGGAGTTCGTCGGACTTCATGATACTCCTACCTTCGTGCGGGCATTAGAGTTAGCCCGAGTCCGAGAGAGGGAGATCGAGAGACAGAGGGGTCAGCCCCCGTCCCAGAGACAGAGGATAGGGACGTCTGAGCAGTCCCAGAGTTACTATCGAGAGCCCCAGGATTTTCAGAGAGAGAGACAGCCTGAGCAGCAGCAGGTTCAGGGGCAGGGTTTGGGATTTCGTCGAGACAGAGACAGAGGCAGAGACCGGAGGTCCAGGAGGTCTGGACAGTATCAGGGGTCGGGGACAGCCAGTCAGAGTCAGGGGCAGACTTCCCGATATAGCGCTCCCAGTCAGAGTCAGAGCAGCGTGGGACAGGGGTCCCAGCCATCAGGGAGCCGGGTAGACAGTTCAGCTGGGGAGAGAGACTGTGCGAGATGTCGCCGTCGCCATTCTGGTCCTTGTACGTCAGAGCAGCCCAGATGTTACCGTTGTGGTCAGTACGGCCACACGTCTTTTACATGTACTTCGAGGGATTCCCTGTGCTTCCGCTGTGGGAGGCCAGGTCACATTGTGAGGGATTGTCCGGATGCGCCGCCAGCAGTGCAGGGAGCGAGCACCAGCGGTGCCAGAGCCGAGCCGTCATCTTCGAGCCGTCGTGAGTCAGCGCCCAGAGGCAGGGGTAGAGTATTTCAGGCTACGGCAGAGGAGGCCCGCGAGTCTACCGATGTGGTATCTGGTACGTACATTTTGAACGGGCTTAGTGCTCGTATTTTGTTTGATTCTGGAGCAGATCGCTCGTATGTGTCTGTCGTGTTCTGTGCATATTTTTCTGTGCCTCCTACTGTTTTATCTGTGCCGTTAGTCGTTGAGAGAGTAGACGGTAGTACTGCTTTAGTGAGTCGGGTATATAGAGATTGTGTCCTTGAGATAGATGCTCACCGGTTCTCGATCGATCTACTGCCGATAGAGATCAGCAGCTTCGAAGTGATAGTGGGTATGGATTGGATGACATCCAGGCGGGCCGATATTCTGTGCGCGAAGAAGATGATCCGGATACCCATTTCAGACAGTGAGACAGTGACAGTGTATGGCGAGAGGCGCCGAGGTGAGATTGGTATTGTTTCTATGGCCCGAGCTCAGAGATATGTCGCGAAGGGATGTGAGACCTTTCTGGCTTATGTTGTTGACGCCAGATTAGAGAAGAAGACCCTAGCGGATATACCTGTAGTTCGAGAGTTCCCTGAGGTATTCCCAGAGGAGTTGCCTGGGTTACCGCCAGATCGTCAGGTCGAGTTCCGTATCGACCTTATCCCTGGAGCGGTGCCTATTGCGAAGACGCCTTATAGGCTGGCACCTACTGAGATGAGAGAGATGATGTCGCAGCTTCAGGAGTTGCTGGATCGTGGATTTATCCGTCCGAGTTCGTCCCCGTGGGGAGCTCCCGTGCTATTTGTGAAGAAGAAGGACGGTTCCATGCGGATGTGTATCGACTATCGAGAGTTGAATAAAGTGACGGTGAAGAACCGTTATCCGCTTCCACGTATCGACGATCTGTTTGATCAGCTACAGGGTTCGAGCTTCTTTTCGAAGATAGATCTGAGATCGGGTTATCATCAGCTGAGAGTTAGAGATGAGGATGTGCCGAAGACTGCGTTTCGGACGAGATACGGCCATTATGAGTTCCTAGTCATGCCTTTCGGACTGACTAACGCACCCGCGGCATTCATGGATTTGATGAACAGGGTGTGTAGATCTATGTTGGATCGGTTCGTGATAGTGTTTATCGACGACATCCTGATCTATTCGAGGAGTGCCGAGGACCACGAGCAGCACTTGCGAGAGGTTTTGACCGTGCTGCGAGCGGAGCGACTTTATGCGAAGTTCTCCAAGTGTGAGTTCTGGTTGCGCGAGGTCCAGTTTTTGGGGCATGTTGTGAGCACCGAGGGTATTTCAGTGGACCCGGCGAAGATAGAGGCAGTGATGAGTTGGGAGCCACCGAAGACTGTGCCCGAGATCCGTAGCTTTTTGGGCCTAGCCGGGTATTACCGCCGCTTCATTAAGGACTTTTCGAGGATTGCCAGGCCGTTGACGAGATTGACACGGCAGTCCGTTCCTTTCGTGTGGTCTGATGAGCAGGAGTCGGCTTTCAGAGAATTGAAATCCCGGTTATGTCAGGCACCAGTGTTAGCATTGCCCGAGGGTACAGAGGATTTTGTGGTCTACTGTGATGCGTCAGGTACCGGTTTGGGTTGTGTTCTGATGCAGCGAGGCAAGGTGATTGCGTATGCGTCGCGACAGCTGAAGACCTACGAGGAAAATCATACCGTGCACGACCTTGAGTTGGACGCGATAGTGTTCGCGTTGAAGATATGGCGTCATTATCTGTACGGTTCGCGATTTGTAGTGTATACCGATCATAAGAGTCTTCAGTATCTGTTCAGTCAGAAAGAGCTAAATATGAGACAGCGGCGCAGCCTCGAGTTACTGAATGATTATGACTGCGAGATCCAGTACCATCCTGGTAGGGCCAATGTGGTGGCCGATGCGTTGAGCCGTAAGGCGTGCGGCCAAACGGTAGTTTCCCGAGCAGCGAGGCTCGAGGTTACCTCGACTCTTGTGGAGAGTCTGAGGCATGCTCAGTTAGAGGGTTTGCGGGCGGAGAATGTGAAAAGAGAGCGGCTTGCGGGACAGCTAGAGGCATTGAGCAGAGATAGCAGAGGTTTGTGGGCGTTTCGTGATCGTGTTTGGGTTCCGAGAGTCGGTAATCTGCGGCAGTTGATTTTGGATGAGTCGCACCGATCGAGATTATCTATCCACCCCGGGAGCACCAAAATGTATAGAGATTTGCGCGAGTTCTATTGGTGGCCAGGGATGAACAGAGATGTGGGCCGATACGTCGAGGAGTGTATGACTTGTCTGCGAGTCAAGGCCGAGCATCAGAAGCCTCACGGGCACTTGCAGCCTCTAGAGATCCCTGAGTGGAAGTGGTATCATATCACGATGGACTTCATCGTCAGGCTTCCGCGCACCGTTCGAGGTAATGATATGATCTGGGTGATAGTGGATCGCTTGACGAAGAGTGCTCACTTTCTAGCGGTTCGGGGTACCATCACTATGGATCAGTTAGCTCGGTTATATATCAGTGAGATAGTGTCGAGGCACGGCGTTCCGATGTCGATTACGTCTGATAGAGATACGCGGTTTACTTCGAGGTTCTGGCAGAGCTTTCAGCGCGAATTGGGGACGAGAGTTCAGTTGAGTACAGCATACAGACCTCAGACAGACGGGCAGACAGAACGGACGAATCAGACTCTCGAGGATATGCTCCGAGCTTGTGCGATCGATTTCAGTGGTAGTTGGGACGTTCACTTGCCCTTAGTCGAGTTTGCGTACAACAACAGCTACCATTCCTCCATCAAGATGGCTCTATTCGAGGCACTATATGGGCGTAAGTGCCTAACCCCGGTGTGTTGGGGCGAGGTCGGCGAGCGACCTATCAGTGGGCCCGAGTTGTTACAGGAGACGAGCGACAAAGTGGCGGTTATCCGCGAACATATGAGAGTGGCACAGAGCCGGCAGAAGAGTTATGCCGATCGTCGTCTGACTGAGCTTGAGTTCAGTGTTGGAGACCGTGTGATGTTGAAAGTATCGCCCTGGAAGGGAGTTATCAGATTCAGGCATCGAGGTAAGCTGAGTCCGCGGTACATCGGTCCATTCGAGATTATCGCCAGAGTCCGAGATCAGGCTTATAGACTGAGATTGCCTCCCGAGTTGGCCGGAGTCCACGATACATTTCATGTGAGCCACCTGAGAAAGTGTCTGGCCAAAGATGATCAATTTGTGCCGTTATCCGAGATCACCGTGGATTCTTATCTGAGGTATGTTGAGCAACCTGAGGCGATTACTGATCGAAAGGTGAAGAGATTGCGGAATAAAGAGATCGCGCTAGTACTCGTTCAGTGGAGGCATCATAAGGGTACTAGTGCCACCTGGGAGCCCGAGGCCGAGATGAGGAGCCGATATCCGCAGCTATTCCAGAGTCCGAGCTAGATTCCGGGACGGAATCTTTTTAAGAGGAGAGGATTTGTAACATCCCTAATTTGAGCCTGGTACGTGGATTTAATTTATTGGCTCATTTATTTATTATCATTGCGTGTTCCAATTAAATTCCGTTTCGTGGATTCAACGTGTCGAGATTGAGTGATACGTGTCTCCGAGCTAATAATTAGTGGATTAATTATCTCCTTGAGATCGTGGATTTAATTGGGTTCTAATGATATAAATTGTGAAAAAGTGATATCGGGTTCGGATTTAGCGGGTTCGGGTCTTGCTAGATAAGAGAAGTGGATAAATACGTGAATTGTGACCTTGTCCTTTCATTCCTTCTTTTCCTAAAACTCAGAAATAACCTAAGGGTGTGTGTGGGCTGTGGATTTGGAGCTGTAAAAAGGGACTTCAAGAAGTGATTGGGCTGCTGGGGATTTATCTTCTTCTTCTTGGTTGTGCTTGGAGATTCAAGAGGTAAGAATTGAATTTGATAGCAAAAATCTAGAGATATGTTGTGTTATGATTGAGAGTTGTGATTTCTGTGGTTTATGGGTTATATATATATGAGTTATGTGCCTTTTGTTGCTGGAAATCGGGTATAGAAAGGAGTATTACTCCTGGTTCAGCTATGGAGTTCGAAGGGCAGATTCTGCTGTCTGGCAAAAGCGCGGCGCGCAAATGAGAAAAGCGCGGCGCGTAAATCAGTCTGCTAGAGAATTTTGGTTTAGTTTTATAAAAGAGTTGTGGGTCGTTAATTGGTCGGATTCCTTCGGGATATTATTGAATTGAATTATTTGGGATTTTGGGTCTCGATAGGAGTTCCGAAAAAGGGTTTCGGGGATCGATTGTCCGTTTGGGAATATGTTTCGGGATTAGTTTAATTGTGATAATTGTGTTGGATTGAGTTATGTTTGATTGAATTGCGTGGCTATCGAGTTTGTGATAACATGTGAGACCCGTGATGTGTTCAGGTGCTAGCCGATCACGTGCCGAGCCGCATTGAGAGTTCGGGTTTCGATTGCTTTCGGGTATCGGTGAGTACTCGAGTTCTTTTACAAATCGCGCGTAGTCTTTTACGAGTCAGTTATGTGATGTGATATGTGTATATGAGACAGAGATACGGCGCAGGTATGAGTTTCTCTACCCTATACGTGCTATATGTGTTTGAATTGCAGGTATCCGCGATATGTGATCGCGCAGGCTGACTGTCCCTAACCAGTCACGAGATATGAGGCTGTATATATACGGCAGTGATATTGCCAGGTCGCTCCTGTGCCTATTGAGTAGCTAACCGCTGCTGTGTGCGGCCTGTTAGCTGGGGAACGTGGTCCCCTTTTTGAGCAGAGATATGTGCTATGCATCGAGTTGCATATGTGTGCTGAGATATATGTGTTGTGTATGTTATGTGTGCTTACCTGCAGTGTCTAACCCTCGCGTACTCACGAGCTGTCCAGCTTATGTTTTCGAGTCTTCTGTGTGTCAGGCAGTCATACCGTGGGACCGCAGTCACAGCTGCAGCAGCCGAAATAGAGATCGGGCAGTTTAGAGTTGTGTATGCTGATTATATTTTGATACTGAACTTCAAGAACTGTTGTCTGTAGTTTGTTTTGATCAGTGTTATGTTAGCTTCCAGTAGTCGGTGTTTATCAGATGATTCAGTATGTATGTATATCAGTTTCAGTCTATGACATGATGGATGCGACTTTCGTGTTAAAGTTTTAATTAATAGTGATTTTCCGCTAATCCTGTGACATGTGCATTAAGAAATAATTGCGATATTGCCACCTGTGTATTGTATTGACGTGGCATTTGTGTGAGAATTCTGGGTGTTACATCGTATCATTGCTATTCTACCATATCCACACATCACCATTGTTGATTTAATGGGGAAGATGATCGACAGTGAGCAGAGCGAGAGAAACAAGAAAATTTTTGAAAGAAGAAGATAACTAAGGTTTATATTAAGAGTTCACCTGAAATGATGAAAATTCCCTTGCTCTCAAACGGCAATATGGACGGAGGTTAATGAAAGGGACCAAAAGTGTTAAAAGGTTTGGCATTCTGGGACTGCTGGCGTAAAAAAAAACTGAGGAACCAAAAGAGCAAAAACCCGCAAACCACAGGGACCATTTGTGTAATTTACTCTTTTTCTTTTCTAAATGACAATTATACCCTTTTCCTTATTAACAATTTTGGTCCCTTTCCTTTCATGATTTTTTTTTGTTTTTAAATTTATAATCTTAATTTAATAATTGATAATCTTAATATTATTATTTACGATTTATTTATTTTTATTAAAGTTATATTTTTATCTATTTAATTAATTTATTTTATGTTTCTATAATGTATTTAGTTTATTTATTAAAGTTTTATTTATATTAGATTTCATTATTATAACATTTATATGTCTCTATCTATTTATTTCATCACGTTATTATATTTTGATTTCATTATACCTTTTTTAAAAAAATATATAAACTTAGAATTTAATTTGTTTGGATTTAGATATTTGTTACATTATTATTTGTTTTAAATTTAATATTCTATTTGTTTTCAATTAAATTATTTGTTATATTAAAACATTTACGTCAAAACAAATAAAAAATATTAGGTTTATATAGTTTTCTTGTAAACTATAATCAAACCAAAACATATTAATATAACAAAATACTCATGTCATAACAAACGAAATGTTATGTTTATATATTTTACTTGAAAGTTATAACCAACTTAAACTGTATTAACCTAACAAAAAATTTAAATATTTTATTATGCTAGTATGTTACGGTTTAAATAAATCTTTAGTTATCTTATGTTACATTTATTATTTTTAATATATATGATTATGTTGTTATATTAATATGATTCGAATTAATCATAATTTTTAAGGAAAAAAAGTATAAACTTAGCATTTGCTTTATTTTGATTTTAAATTTTTTGTTAGGTCAATACGTTTTAATTTGATTATGACTTTCAAGTAAAATATATAAAAATAATATATTATTTGTTATGACATGAATATTTTGTTATATAAATATGTTTTGGTTTAATTATATTACAAGAATACGATATAAACCTAACATTCTTATTTGTTTTGAATTAAATATTTTAATGTAACAAAATATTTAAATCAAAACAAATACAATATTAAATTTAAACCGAAATAATAATATAACAAATATCTAAATCCAAACGAATTAAATTCTAACTTTATTTATTTTCCTTATAAACATATAATGAAATCAAAATATATTAACGTGATGAAATAAATAGATGAAAACATACAAAATACAAAAGAACATATAAATTCTATGATAAGAAAATCTAATATAAATAAAATTTTGAAAAATAAATTATATATACATACAATTTCCTAATCTTCTAAGCCAATGTCAAAGTGCCACATGGCAACGTTTGATTGGTTATTTTTTTATTATTTAATTTAAAATTTTTCTAAGCCAATGTCAAAGTGCCACATGGCAACGTTTGATTGGTTATTTTTTTTATTATTTAATTTAAAATTTTTCATAATACACTTTTATCTTAGTGTTATCTTTTATTTAACCCCTTTATTTTAGAAAATTTTTGTTTTTTCGTCTTTTAACATTTATTATTACAATATTTTTTTTACCCACTTAAAATTATGATTTTAATTACACGTATATTTAGAGTTGTCTTTTGGAACTATAATGCTTATGTTTAATTGTATGAAAAAGACTTTATTATTCAAGTGCGCAATACAAGATTTAAATGAAATTGCTTTATTATTAAAAATAACTAATTATTTATAGATTTTTTTATTAAATATAATCATGTTTCACATTTAACATTACTCTTATAACGTTGGTAAACTCTGATTGATGTATTTGAGACATTACCATTATAATTATATTTGATTTGATCGTAAAACCAACAAATTAAATTGACGATTAAACTTATTCAATGTCATAATTTAAAATTATGTATTTAATTATTCAATTTCGGTTCTGATCCTATTTAATAAGACACAGTTTACATTGCAAAATCTATAAAACCAATTATAAGAACTAACTAAAAATTATCATTGTGTTTGCTTCTTGGATATATATCAGCTTTCGAATTTGACTCTTCGATTATGGTTCAATTGTGTTTTGCTATTTGAATTGTTTGAAAGGTATTCATGCATTTGTTTTTCAAATTATTTTTGTAATTAATATTTTAAACGCCGCCTGGCCAATCATGATTGGTTTGATTTTTTTAAACTTTTCATAACACACCATTATTTCTTAACCCATTTATTTTAATAAATTTTGTTTAGGCATTTTTTTAACATTTATTATTATAAAATTTTCTTACACATTTAAATTATGATTTTAATTATACATATGTTTCAAGTGATATTTTGAAACTATTATGTTATATTTAATGTATAAAAAAGACTTTATTATTCAAATGCACAATGCACTATGTATTAATGAAATTGCTTTATAGGTAAAATATAACTAAAATATATGTATTTGTCTGTGCATATATCTCTGCTAAATCAAAAGACTTGCAAATTATATGAAAATATAAAACTATATCTTCCCGTAGCGAAACGCGGGTGTCACCAAGTTTGACACATTACCAATAATGATTGGTTGGTGTTTATTAAACTTCTCATATTACACAATTATCTTTGTGTTATATCTGACTTAACACATTTATATTAATAAATTTTTGTTTAATTTTCTTTTAACATTTATTATTATAAAAAAAAATTACACATTTAAATTTATGATTTCAATTATACATATTTTTGGAGTTATCTTTTGAAACTATTATGTTATATTTAATTGTATGAAAAAGATTTTATTATTCAAATCCAAAATACAAGATTCTAATGAAATTGCTTTATAATTAAAATACAACTAATATATATGTATTTGCCTATGCATATACATCTGCTAAATTAAAAGACTTGCAAATTATATGAAAATCTAAAAACTCTATCTTACCGCAGCGAAGCGCGGGTGTCACCACCTCGTTAAATACATAATGGAAACGTAAAAGAAATTATTTAAATAGATAAAAATATATAACTTTAACAAAAAAAATATATCTTAAATAATAATATAAGAATAAATTAATTAATCATCATTAATTAAATTAAGATTTAAAATTTAAAAACAAAAACGAAATTCTTGAAAAAAAAAGGAATCAAAATTGTTATCAAAATGCTATAATCGTCATTAAGAAAAGAAATGAGACGGAAGAACATTTTCTGCAAGTAAATAATGCAAATAAGGTTCGTTTATGCAAAATTTTAAACACACATGGACTGAATTCAAATTTTCATGCAAACCACAATATCATTTTTATAATTTACTCAAAGCGTTAATTAAATCAAATTAGTTGGTTAACATTCAATATAATTAATGCAAAAATTTATTGTTAAAATTAATTAGTTAACGTACAACTTTATTATTATCATCATTAATTAATTATTTAAAAAATAATCAATTTAATTACAAAAATTACAAAATTCAATGCTATCATTTATTATTAAATTAGTTAACGTTTTTAGTGTATATATATATAACATTGATAATTGCACCCATTCATTAAACGCATGCAGTATCATATGGCTTCTCTTCCCATATTAACTGTTCTTGAACAATCAAAACTGTCTCCGTCACCCGCGGCCGGCGCCGATAGATCGCTGCCGCTTAGTTTCTTCGACATCATATGGTTATCCTTCCCTCCGACTAACACTCTTTTCTTCTATGAGCTTCAAGTTACTAAAACTCAGTTCATGGATGATATCATTCCTAAACTTAAAAACTCGTTATTGATCACCCTTCAACATTTCTTCCCTTTTGCTGGTAAACTATTCGTATTCCCTACTGGTACTAGAAAACCCGAAATTCGTTACATCGAAGGTGATTCTATCTCGGTTACGTTTGCTGAATGTACCCTTGATTTCAAGAATCTTACTGGAAATCATCCACGAGATTGTGATCAGTTTTATCATCTGATACCGCCACTTGGATCCACTGAGAAAGTGTCTGATTACGTAACAATCCCAGTTTTCTCGGTTCAAGTGACGTTTTTTCCAAACAATGGATTCTCTATTGGAATCACGAATCACCATAGCCTTGGTGACGCAAGCACTCGATTTCATTTCATGAAGGCATGGGCATCGATTTCTTTATTTGGTGGCGATGAATTTTTTTTAGCTAATGGTACTTTACCTTGTTTTGATAGATTGATTAATTACCCCAAACTAGATGAAATCTATCTTAAATATGGTAAGGTTGAAACATTTAACGAAGAGTATCAAACTCCATGCCTTTCCGGACCCTCTGACAAAGTTCGGGTGACTGTTATCTTGACACGAA
The DNA here is from genome assembly GCA_020465985.1 of Centrapalus pauciflorus. NCBI lineage: Eukaryota > Viridiplantae > Streptophyta > Magnoliopsida > Asterales > Asteraceae > Centrapalus > Centrapalus pauciflorus. Next base: position 112,016 of record JAANYP010009250.1, read on the forward strand.
CTCTTATCAATCAGTTGAAGAGATTGGTCTTGACCCGAGTGCCAACATTAGCATATGTATCATCTTTCACGGTATCATGTGCTTATATCTGGAGTTGCATTGCCAAAGCACACAACGATAAGCGAGAAGTATTTTCTTTCGCGGTGGATTGTCGGGCTCGTATGGATCCCCCAATCCCTGCAGCTTATTTTGGCAACTGTGCTTCGGGTTGTGCTACTTCGATTAAAACAATAGATTTAATAGGAATTGAAGGATTTGTGACTGCTGCTAAAATGATCGGAGAGAATCTACATAAACTATTGACAGATAAAGATGGAGTAGTCAAAGATTTTTGGTCGATTTTAGTTGATGTGTTCTCTGTAGGCGAACCATCAACGATTATCGGGGTTGCAGGAACACCAAAGTTGAAATTTTACGATTTAGATTTCGGATGGGGGAAGCCCAAAAAACACGAAACGATTTCGATCGATAATGGTGAAGCGATGTCTGTGAACGCTAGCAAAGAATCAAGTGAAGATTTAGAGATTGGAGTGTCCCTTTTGGCTACTGAGATGGAGACTTTTCTTGGTACCTTTGATGATGGATTAAAAGCTTATATTTAGTTTTTATATATTATTAATTTGCATTTGATTTTCTTGTTGGCTGGTGGTTTAGCAAGTCTTGTTTCCGATGAATAATCTTTTAATTTGTGTTTGATATTTACAAAAGTTTCCATATGCATTAATGAAAAATGGGTTTGTGGTGTTTCTATTTAAATTTAAATTTTAATAATCTAATAAATTTAGAATATTAAACCGAGAAAACCGGATACATGAATTTACTGTCCGAATCCGTATCCGATTTTCGGATATACGAAATTTCGGATAATCCGAAAATCAGATATCGATCAGATTATCCGAAAAAATTAAAATTTTTAATTAAAACTTAAAATTATAAAATGATCGAATTCAAATATACAAAATACAAATCTATATACCTTTCAATATATAAAAAAGTAATTTTGTCGTAAACGAAATTATATCATACTTTTTAAACTTAAAACAACAAAAAAAAAAACATGTCAAAAGATAGGATAATACATTTAAATGACATATTAAATTAAAGCTACATTATACATTTAAAATTAAAGAATATAATAATATTAGTCAAATAACGTATGACAAAATGTTTAACAAAAGATAAATTTTTTAAAAAAATATTGGATTTCGGATAATCTGAAAATCCGAAATTATTCAAAATCTGTATCCCAATCCGAAATTTCAGATTATCTGAATTTCGGATATTCGTAAATCGAACAATCTGAAATTTCGGATAATTTCAATTCGGGTTTTCAGATCTTCGGATCGGACCATTGAATCAGATATTTTTGAACACCCCTAAAGTTTAGTTGATTGATATTTTTTTATTAATTTTTAATTTTAATTTTTATGAAAATATTTTCAGATTTACTTCTCCAAAAAACAAGTGAAAATTTTGAAAACAAACGCTCTAAACATGATTTTGAAAATTTTATGTTAATTTCATTCAAATTTGAAAATTGTTGAAAATAAGTTAAAATTGTTTTTAACATTTTTAGTAATAAATTTTGAAAATGAAAGTTTTATATGAAGATGAAATTTTTTATTAAAAAAAATAAGCAAATGAACATATTTTTAATGTTTCCATTAAAAACATCATGTTTTATTCCTAAGATGTTGCGTAACATATCAAATTTTATCATTTATTCATGTATATCACACATAAGCACAATAAACATGCATACACACATATGTATATATAATATAATTCATTCAAATAGAAAATCAAATGTGTGTAAAAGATGTGAGAAATATTGAACCAAATAACAAATATATTGAATTAATGTGTTACTCCTCCAGTGACTCCCCCTTTGGCGACCTCATCTTCTCCCTCTTTCAATACACCATCCACGGCGTCCTCTGCCATCGACAACACTGTTGGTACATCCTGTGTGACGATAACAGTCTAGATATGTAATTGATAGTCATTTGTAATAGATGAGACTTTATTAATACAAGTTATGTGTGTTAATTCATAATTGTGTATGATGTCTACATTTGCATGTTAAGTTCTAGACTATCAAGTTAAGTTCTAGACTGTGATGATAGGTTCTAGAGTATCAAGATAAGTTAGTGAGACTAAGTTCGTAGGGTATTGGGCATGTTCGTGGGCTTGGGCCTAAACGAATTTAATTAGTTAAGTTCGAACTTAATTGGTATAATTAGATGTTAATTCGTTTGATTAACAGACTTTTGAGAAATACGAGTTTCAGAGCATTGCAAGTGCACGTGCGAGCTAGAAAGCATTTTCAGAGAGTTTGTCTTGGAGCAATACATCATGTAGGGTCGTTCGTTGCATCGGATATCTTTGTGTTCGGCTCCGGTTTCCGTGCGTGATCGATCCATTAAGCGTCTAACGAGGATTCCGCACTCGTTGGACGGAGTCATGTCAAGATCAGATCCGTAGACGTGGTGACTTTACAAGTGGTATTAGAGCCAAAACGAGTGTTCTTCGCGTTTCGACAAACATTCTTTGGTTTCTTGACGTTTTTACCGGATAAATCACATATTTTCGCAGTGTTCAGAGTTCTACAAGCAAGGTTACAGGAAAAAGTTCACATTAGTTCATCTTTTCAGTCGAAATCAGTGTATTTAATCTTAAAAACATTGGTTTAATCTGAAATCTTAAAAAAAATCAAATGTTTGGCCGTTTCTCGAACTTGCGGCGCTCGAACATAAGGGGTGTATTAGGGTTCTTCGAACTTGTCAGAATACGCTCCTCTCAAATTTGTTTTAGGGTTTTTCGAAGTTAATTGGGTTTCGTACTTGTCAGAGAATTCGAACTTGTATGGGATTCGAATTTGTTGGGTCTCGAACTTAGTTGGTTTCTCGAACTTGATTTGGTTCGAATTTGTCAGAAAATTTAGGGTTTCTCGAACTTGCAGGCTTTCGAACTTGTTGATTTCAAACTTAAAACAATTCGAATTTAATTTACGAAGCAAATTTAAATTAAAAATTATTCGAATTGAATAAGTTCGAAAGATTTGTTTTAATTTTTACATTAAATTGTTTAAGTACAAAAACAAAAAATTTAATAAAATGTCGAGTTTGCACAAATTTTTGGAAATGGACCATGACGTTGGCAAAACTAACTCTCTGTTAGTACATCCTGTGTGACGATAGCTGTCTAAGTTTAGATAGCATTTTGTGTAAGTCAATTTACCTGATATTGAATATTAACAAGTGTTTGATATATATGTTTGATTATGTATGGTTGATATTGACTCACTGTATGTTTGAACTTAGGGTAACGTATTGCAATAAGTTCAAACATAAAGTACAAAGATAAATTCAAACATAAGTTAAAACATAAGTTCAAACATAAGTTTGATATGATAAGGTTCGACTTTAGGTCTAGATTCGAATTTGTCTAGGAGGACAAGTTCGAATAAGCCTTGGGCTAGATTCGAATTTGTCCTAGACAAAGTCGAACCAGTCAGTATAATTAAGGGTTAATTCGATTAATTAAGAGACTTTTACAGAATTTGTCAGAGGATTAGCAAAAGGCGATCTCGAACTTGATTGCAATCAGTGAGTTTCGTGTGGAGAGAATCACCGTGTTGGGGCGTTCCGTTTGTTCGTCTATCACCGTGCTAGTCTCCGTGTTTTGGTGTGCGTGATCTATCCGTCAAGCCACTAACGAGGATTCCACACTCGTTGGACGGCATCGCGTCAAGATAGGATCCGTAGAGAGCAGACCTTACAAGTGGTATCAGAGCCATAAGAGTGTTCATGGTGTTCTTTGTGTTCACAAGTAACATCTGTGGTTTCTTGACGTTTTGGACGGACAAAATCACGTTCTTTAGAGGATTTCGAGTTTATCAAGTAAGATATCAGAAAATAATTTGCATTAGATCAAGGTTTTAGTCGAAATCAATATTTTTACTCTTAAAAATATTGGTTTAATCTGAAATCTTGAACAGACTTTGACCCTCGTCATTCAGATTTAATGACGACAAGTCCTGTTCAAGTGTACCTGCATTTCCACCCAAATGAATGTTACATGATTCAAACAATTTGTCATAATCAAAAATCCATTCCGGACCAGTTTGGGGTTCATGTGTATAACTTGTAACATCAATGTTATACACAATCTCTACCGTACCATTTGATTTGTTAAAAAACCGTTTGTTGAGTTTGCTTCGAATTATCACTAAATTCGAAATTTAGGCTTCGATTTTAGTCACACCTTCGACTTTGTCAATTATTTCGATTTTAGTTGAATTTCAAACTTAATTTACAATTTAATTCCAAACAAGTTTAAAATTAACTAAATTCGAACTTACTCAAGTTCGAAAGTGTTAATTTAAATTAATTTCGAATTACATTAATCAAGTTTAAATTCAAAAATTTTGAAACAATGACAAGTCTACAAAGGTTTATTGAGATGGACCATGAAGTTGGAAAAGCAAATTCTCCACCAAAGTTGATGAAATTGGAGGATTATTATTGGTGGAAGGATAGGTTCGCCGACTTATCTAGATTCAATGATATGAGGATGTGGATTTGTATAGATGAGGGATACATTCCACATACGACAGAGGTTGAAGGACGTCAAAGAGTCTTGTCATATTCAAAGATGAAGGATGATGATAAGAAGCTTTATGAGGCCGAGAACCAAGTATTCTCGATCATTAGAATGGCTTTACCTCAGGAGATCTTTCACACTTTCCGCAATCAAAAAACAGCAAAAGAGCTGTGGGATGCTTTGGAGAAAAGGAGTGAAGGTAATCCGAGGGTAAGGAAAAATAGAATGGAAATGCTCAAGCAGCAGTTTGCGATTTTCAAGGCTTTGAAAAACGAAAAGCTGGATGAGACCATTACGAGATTCTATCATTTGTTGACTGAGTTAGACAACCATGATGTAGAATATAGCGAGTCAGAGAAAATTGTTAAAATTTTAGATGCTTTACCAGCCAAATGGGAAATGTATGTGGCGCTGATAAAGCATGATGAAGACAAGTTCTATACTTTAACTCTAGAAAATGTCATAGGAACGCTGAGGGCCTATAACTTTGAATTGCTGAAGAAGGAACGAGATTATGACTAGGTACAGGATCCAGATTTGTATTTTGGGAAGTCCAAACCTTCAGGAGCGAGTGACGTGAAGACGGCTACAACATTCTTTTCGGGTGATACATCGACTCCGGTTGAAGCAGAAGACTCAGTGAGTCGGGCTTTCTTAGGGTTTTCTAGACCGGAAGAAAAGCCAACTCAGTCTACAACTACATCTCAAGAGTATTCAAAGATGCCGATGAGCGTAAAATCAGCTGAAGACCATCTGAATCTGTTGGCTTCATTTGCGGCCGCCTATGGCAATTGCGTTCAAGGGAAAATCAACGATCCTGCGCTATGGGATGAAGATTATGATCAAGTAGATCCTGATGATATAGAGGAGATGGATCTGCAATGGCAACTGACCATGGTGACTCAGCGAGTCAAGAGATTCATCAAAAGGACGTGCAGAAATCTCAATGTCAGTAACAATAAGATTGGATTTGATAAATCCAAAGTTAAGTGTTACTACTGCCAAGGGTTAGGACATTTCGCTAGAGAGTGTCAAAGACCGAAAGTCGAGAACTACCAGAACCAGTACCAGAATCAATCTCAAGGGAGATATCTGTCGGGTAGTTCGAGCAATCAAGCAAACATAGCTGGTCTGTTAACCAATATCACATCTGACAGACAGCTCGATGGAACATATCACTGGAGTACACATCCAGAGTCCAACACTAGAGCCTTTATGGCTGAAGTAACCGAGACTGGCAGTGTAGGAGCAGAGGAAACGAGTGGGGACAACAATCAGAATGATATCAGTCCTATGTTGGTGGAAAAGTCAGAAGATCAGACGATTCTGGAGTTCGCTGCACAGATGGCCAACGTGGAATCAGATCACACAAAGGTACTTCTGAACTTCTCTACTTTCCATGATTTATGTGTTTTATGTGCTACGTCTAATGATAGATTAAACTTAGTGCTAGAATCACATCAAATTGTAACTGCTCTAAATGTTACCTTAAAATCGGACAACGCTAGCCTCTTAGATATAAAGGAAGCCTTAGTAATAAGCTTAAGTCAGATGCACAAGATGTTATAGTTCTAAAAGACAAGCTGAGTGAGCAGTGTGTTAGAATAGAACTAATGTATGAACATGTTGAGGCATTGACCAAAGAGCTTAAGATCAAAGAAGTAGAGCTAGCTGATTCTAAGGTTAAGGTAGCCGAGGTGAATAGTAAACTGGAAAAGTTTAGGAACTCATCACTGAACCTAGGGAAGATCTTAGATGCACAATGTCAATCTAAGAAACCTGTAGGTCTAAGGTATAATGAGAGTCATCCACCTTTCAATGATAACCACGTGCCTCAGCCTCAGGAGAAAACTGAAAAATCAGTTGAATTAGAGGAAGCACCTGAACCTATGTCTGAAATTGTTAAGGATAAAGAAACTAAGGTGACTAGTAACAATGTCAAGATTAAGAATGTCAAATTTGTGCCATCTTTTAGTGATAAACCTTTAGGAGGAGCCAAAATTGACTTTAATGATCAAGAGGAGGAAACAGTCACTATAGTTGAGACGAAAGAACAAGACACTAGTGAGACACCTAAGTCAAAGGGCACACATAAGAAGTCGATTGACAAATGTCTTGCTTCAGATATCCTGAAAAGGGACATGTTGCTTCTAGTTGTCCACATAGGAAGGTAGACGCTACACCTAAAACAGGAAAGCCGGAACAACATAAACCTTCTTCAAGTGTAGCAACCACAAGTGGTTCTCATAACACCGAGAAAATTGTGCAAGCCACACCAAAAAATGCTGTGAAACAAACACCTGTGTCAGGTCGACCCAAAGAAGTGATTAGGACTAATTCACCAAATAGAGTCTCTATTCAATCTAGGTTAGGACCGCGACAAAATTATAGGAGTACTACACCTAGCAGAGCTTACACTCCGGTTAGGTCACACACTCCTATAAGACATCAAACACCAGGTAGAGCTCAGGGATATCAATCTCAGAAACCCTAATAATCAAAACTATTCAATAGTTCCACAGCAAATGCCTACACAAAGGCCGAGAGTGAACTTAAATCACTCTGCACCACAACAGGCTCTAAATCAAACACCCAAGTCACCTGAAAGAAGAGATGGGTTTTTGAAGGAGTTCAAGTATGTGGACGAGAATGGTATTACCAAGTCAGTCATGGCTTGGGTTCCCCGTGATAACTAACCTCTTTTCTTCGTGTGCAGAAGATAACTACAGGTCCAAACAACAAGTGGTTCGTCGACAGTGGTTGCTCTAGGCACATGACTAGGGAAAGAAGTCTACTCGCAGACTTTAAGGGAGGGAATAGGGGATTTGTATCGTTCGCTGGTAACAAAGGAGAAAATACCACCTGCACTAGAGTGGTCACTAATGGGAATATCAAACTGGATCAAGTTTATCAAGTTGATAAACTGGTTCACAATCTCATTAGTGTACCTCAAATCTGTGATAAGAAGAACTCAGTACTTTTCACTGATACTGAGGCGTTAGTGCTGAAACTTGGATTCAAAGTACCTGAAGAGTGGATACTGATGAGGGCTCCAAGGAAGAATGACCTGTACATGCTAGACATGAACAAGCCAGAATCTTCGATGGGACCAATTTGTCTACTATCAAAAGCTTCAGTTTTGTGGCACAGACGCATGACACACTTGCACCTGAGGAAGATGAATTACATTACTAAAAATGGATTGGTGCAAGGTGTTCCAATGAAGAGTTTTCAGTTTGAGGATAAGTGTCTACCATGCAAGAAAGGAAAACAACACAAGAAGGCACACAAGTCCAAGACTCAGAACTCTATAGCTACCACTTTCGATTTATTGCATATGAACATGTTCGGCACAAAAGGAGTATCGGTGGTAGTTGGTACTGTTTGGTTATTACTGATGATTACTCACGATTTTATTGGGTTTTCTTTTTAGGTACGAAGGACGAGACAGCTGCCAAGCTAATCGGGTTCTTAGACCAAGTGGAAAACTCATACGGGTTGCGGGTAAAACGTATCAGGAGTGATAACGGAACAGAATTCAAAAACACAGTTATTGGTGTATATTGCCTATCTAAAGGAATGGTGCATCAATTTAGTGCACCTTATGAGCCTCAACAAAATGGGGTGGCAGAACGGAAAAATAGAACTTTGATTGAGGCAGCAAGGACCATGCTTTCGGATTCAAAGCTTCCTACCATGTTCTGGGGGGAGGCAGTGAATACCGTTTGTCATGTTTTAAACCGGGTGCTTACTGTCAAATCACTGAACAAAACCTGTTACGAAGTTTTGAATGAAAGGCCACCAAATTTAACTGGCTTTGAACCTTTTGGGGTACCATACACTTTAATGAAAACAAAACATTAACCTAAGTTTGGTGAAAAGGCTGACGAAAGATATTTCCTAGGTTATGTGCCGAACTCACCAAACAAACGGGTTTTTAACAAATCAAATGGTACGGTAGAGATTGTGTATAACATTGATGTTACAAGTTATACACATGAACCCCAAACTGGTCCGGAATGGATTTTTGATTACGACAAATTGTTTGAATCATTTAACATTCATTTGGATGGAAATGCAGGTGCACTTGAAAAGGACTTGTCGTCATTAAATCCGAATGACGATGGTCAAAGTTTTCCGAGGACGACCTTTCCATCAAATTCCGATCCTACAACGACAGAAGAGAGATCTCCAGAATAAAATGATTCTGAGTTGCCTGCAAACGAAAATCAGGCTTCAAATTCTAACTCTGAAGACAGTGTTCAAGAGGAAGAAAATGTAGAGTCTGAAGTCGTTCCCCTGTTAGGCGAGATAGGATCAAATTTAGGAGATAATTTTTAGGGTCGATGAGATAGAAACATCAAGGATTAACAGGGATCATCCAGTTGAGAGTATCATAGGAAATCCGAATGTTGGTGTGAGGACTAGGAATAGTTTGAATAATAACACAGTGTTGTTGTCGATGGTCAATGACTCTGAGGCCTTTCAAACTTGCCTCTATTCGTGTTTCATTTCTCAAGTAGAGCCGAAGAATGTGCAAATGGCACTGAAAGATAATTCTTGGGTTGAAGCGATGCAGGAAGAACTGTCACAGTTCAGGAAACTTGAAGTGTGTGAGTTAGTTCCGTTACCTCGAGGAGAAGTTGCAATAGGAACCAAGTGGGTTTTTAAGTGCAAGAGGGATGATCGGGGTATAGTGACTCGCAACAAGGCAAGGCTTGTGGTAAAGGGTTTCAACCAAGAGGAAGGAATCGATTACAATGAAGTATTTGCGCCAGTAGCAAGGCTTGAGGCAATCCGGTTGTTTCTAGCTTTTGCTTCCTTCAAGGGCTTTAAGGTCTATCAGTTGGATGTAAAGAGTGCCTTTTTATACGGCAAAGTGAAGGAACTGGTGTATGTGGAACAACCGCCAGGGTTTACAGATCCGAAGTATCCAGATAGAGTGTATCATCTAGATAAGGCTTTATATGGACTACATCAAGCACCAAGGGCGTGGTACGAGACTTTATCTAATCATCTTTTAGACAACGGGTTTGAAAGAGGGAGAATATATAGTACACTGTTTGTGAAAAGAAAAGGTGAACATTTCATCTTGGTACAAGTGTACGTCGATGATATCATTTTCGGGTCATCAGACGAGCAGATGTGAAAAGACTTTGAGAAGGTGATGAAGTCTAAGTTTGAGATGAGTGCTATGGGTGAGTTAAACTTCTTTCTGGGTTTCCAAGTTGAACAGAGGAAGGAGGGTATGTTTATCCATCAGACGAAGTATGTCTATGACATTCTAGAGCGCTTTGCGATGGAAGGAACCAAACTGACGGCTCACTTTAGCACGCCGATTCAAGTGAATCATAATCTCGGACGGGGTACAGAAAGTGATACCGATGTGGATCCGACGTTATATCGGGCCATGATTGGATCACTCATGTATTTAACTGCTTCTAGACTTGACATACTGTTTGCTGTCTGTATTTGTGCTAGGTTTCAAGCTAATCCAAAAGAGATGCACATGAAAGCTGTGAAGCGGATTCTGAGATACCTCAAGTCGAAACCGAAGCTGGGACTTTGGTATCATGCGGATGGTGATATGGAATTGGAAGCATTCACGGATTCAGACTAAGGAGGATGTAGCTTGAATCGCAAGTCAACAACTGGAGGTTGTTAGTTCCTTGGAGGGAGACTCGTTTCCTGGCAATCCAAGAAACAGACTTCGCTAGCCGTGTCAACGTGTGAGGCCGAATACGTTGCTGCTGGTAGTTGCTGTTCACAGGTTTTGTGGATGCAACAACAATTGCGGTATTACGGTTTGACTTATACTCATACTCCTATTAGGATAGATAACCAGTCTACTATTGCCATAACAAATAATCCAGTTAAACATAGTAAAACGAAGCACATAGTCATAAGACACTATTTTATACGTGATTGTGCTGAAAGGAATTTAATTAAGCTGGTAAAAGTGGCCACGGAAGATAATAATGCTGATTTATTTACCAAAACTTTTGATAAGTCACGTTTTGAGTTGTTAGTCCAACTAAATGGCATGCGTAATCCAGAGTAACTTGACCTTAGTAGAATTTATTTCTTTTTATAGCAGTAATATAGTAGAGTTTCTTTCTTTTTATAATAAGTTTAGTAGCTAAGTAAAATTTTTTTCTTTTTATAGTAAGTTAGTAGGTTATTGTATTAGCTTATTCTTATTTATGAAATACAAAAGAAAAAAGAGAGAAAACCATAAAAAAACTCAAAAAAAGAGAATATTAGAAAATGAGTTGAGTCTTAGATACATAGGTTCAAAGTGACGAAAATTAACACAGTCGATACAATCTTTAAGTGTTAAGCTTTCACACATAATGCACCTTAAACTCTAAGTGTTATACATTTTCTAGATTGATGTGTTGGTAGGCATAATGCACAAAGGGAATCTCAAAGCTAATAAAATATTCAAGAAAAAGTGTTATGTGTAACTAACTTAGATGTATGACCAAAGATTCTTAATTTTTATGTTAGAGACATACAGACAATGATTCTAAATGAGGTATGCAAATTTTCTAGGGGATGTATAGCCACATCAAATACATCTTAAAGAGAAGAAAAGAAACACAAATTTTGATAGTGAGGATAGAGTCAAAACAAGTCACTCTGTTGTACGTAAGTACAGACCTGTGCCTTTGGTTTGACTCGAGTTAGCAAGATAAGTCGCTTTGTTGTACGTCAGTACAGACCTGTCACCGCTGTCTTGCTAGCTTTAAAATAAATTTAAGACAAAATAAGACACTCTGTTGTATGTAAATGCAGAACTGTGTCCGACGTTTGCCTTTTAAAGAAAATTTGCAATACCGAAAAGTTATAATCATTGTGTGTATGCCTTGATCATAAAAGTATATCTAAGTATGAGACACGTAGGGTAGTTTCCCGATAAATAAAAAGGCCAAGGGATATTCCAAAGTGTAACATTCTTAAAGGGAAAATAATACCAACAATCTCCTAGAAATGTGTGTCACGACAAACAATCAAGGAATCAAAAAATTCCTAAGTGTGAGAGTGCAATACTGAAAGTGCGTATTTGACACCGCTATCTGATTGAACCTTTCTCTGACTTTCTCGCCAAAAATATACTGTTAGTATTAGTATAGGATGTAAATTTTGAAGGTATTTCTGAGTCGTTTAAAGTTAACTTTTATTCACAATTTTACTTTATTTTACTTTATGTTATTTTATTTTATTTTAGTTTATTTAGGAAAAAGGTCAAAGTTACTAAGGATGCATTTTTAGTTGAATAAACAAACATTGCGTGAAAACCTTGTGCTTAATGTAAAAATTTTGCATAGTTTGTTCCGTTACACGAAAAGGTTGAAAAATATGAAAAAGTTGGAAAAGTTGAATTTTATTCAAAGATTTCAAAATTTTCAATTAAATTCGAATTTAAGACAAAGTCGAATTAACATTTGAAACTGTCAGTAAAGTCGAATTTAAAGACAAGTTCGAACATGGTTAGTATATAAAGGTCAACAGTGACTCATTAATGTTACCTACTTTCGATTCTATTACTTCGAACTTACCTACCTGAGATTTCGAACTTGTGTTCGACTTTACCATTTCGATTCTTTCACTATTTCTCGAAGTTTTGTTCAAGTGTGTTCGATTCTACCACCAAATCTAGGTATAAACATTAGTATTATACAAGATTTAGGTAGTTCAGGACTCAATTTTAGCAAAAATCGACTAATTTTGAAGTTTTTAGGGTTTTAAACTTTGTGATTCAAAATCACAAGTTTTACCCGGTAAAACTTCAAATAAGTTACATATATCTTCGATTAGAACCTAATAGAACTAGTGAATACTATTTTCTAAGTCTAATAGGGTTTAAATCATGGATTTGTGTTCGAAAGTGACCGAATTCGAACTTGTTCATCATCTTCGAATTTGTCAGGAAAGTCGAATGTGTGAACAAACTCGAATTCAGTCAAATTCGAACATGTCATTCAAATTTAATATTAAAGTCGAAATGGTTGCATAATTTTAAATTCAAACTTGTAGAAATTCATATGTGTTGAATTTTGGACTTACGTCAGTTCCAAATAAAACAAATTTGAAATTAAACAAGTTTCAATTTTATTTTTCGCTACTAATATATGTTATTGTTTAATGTGCAGATATGGGTGAAAGAGCTTTTTTCCAGAAGCATAATATGGTTATATCACCAGACAGAAGCTCCCTGAAGCTCAGGCCTTTCGGCAGATGGTAGAATTCTTGGCACATTCCAGGGTGTCATATGCACTGTCGCATAATGTGCAAATCATATTGCCGTATGTTAGTCAATTTTGGGATCATTTGCAAGTGGACTGTACCGTGACGCCAACGGTGTTAAGGACAAGAGTTGCTGGGCATCCTCTTGTGTTTTCTTCTGATATGATACGTAGAGTCTTGTAGCTCAGGACGGTCGAGCAAGAGGCAGGGCTGATCGATTTCACATTGGACATAAGGTAAGCAACCTTTTTACGAATGGGTTATGGACTGCATATAGCTAAAGCTTCGTATATGAAGAGCGGTCTGATAGGCCAATGGAGGTACCTAGCACACTTGATCATGGTGTGCTTCGCACCTAAAAAAGCGGGTTTTGATTATATGGTATCCAAGATGCAGTCGTCTATGATTGCCTTGGTATATAATAAAAGATTCAGCTACTCGGAGATGTTCTTTGCGGAGTTCGCGCACCAGATCACGGCTCCAGCGCGGGAGAGATTTTTGATGTATCCGCGTTTTGTAATGATGCTGATTCGACACTTTTTGTCGAACTTGCCACAGCTAGCAGATATTCAGAGTGTGGCAGTGATAGATAAGCGCATTTTTGCTGATTGCCAATCACGTAACGCACGTAGGGCTTAGGTGATTAGACCACTGGATGCACCTCTCTTTGGTGCAGTGGTAAATCTAGAGTATGTGGCCCCAGAGGGTGAGAACTGGGCTGGAGAAGGGTCTCAGCCTTAGCCGTAGCAAGTGCAGCAACAACAGCAACAACCCCAGCCACAGCAAAGACCTCCACAGCAACCTCGTAGGAGGCAAAGAGCTCAAGATAAACAAACTCAGGCATCAAGGCCTTCGTCAAGCAGAGTCCAATCATCGTCGGCAGCAGGTCCATCATCGGATGCTGCGAGCCTTTCAAGCGCGGAGCTCGAAGTTGATCCTCGAGTAGAAACTTTAGAAGAAATCTGGGCTCAGGGGATTAATGCGGACATAAGTTTAACTGAACAACTGGTTCAGGATGTTCTGGATCCACCAACTGATCTTCATGATGATGATATTTTTAGAGACGTGGATGAATATCAGCCGGAAGTAGAGGATCAAGCAGTGACCACCTCAGATTCTAAGTCCAAGGAAGCTAAAGAGATAGAAATTGAAGAAGTAGCTGTTGAACCTGTTGACCCATCTGTACGTATTGGGCAATATGGTTCAAGAATAGTGGTCAGTCTCAGAGAAGAGGAAGGAAAATGAGCAGCTAGAGATTCAGATGACGACGATTCTGATTCTGAAGCTGAAGATCTTACCCCTCTAGTGCAAAGACAAAGGGCAAAAAGGCACAGATTTATGCAGGGAGCTTCATCTACTTCCACTTCAGAGCCTGAGATTCCTGCTGTTCAGCCATCTGTTCAACCATCAATCACACCATCTCCAATTACATCCGTTCCATCCACTTCGTCCACATTCACTGACAACCAACAATTCTCAGAGCTAAGAAGTAAAGTAGATTTCCAGACAGTCCAAATATTCCAACTTACCAAAGCAGTTAATGAGCTTCAAGCGCATAATGCCAGAATTGATCAAGAGAACATTAAACTGAAATCAATTGTTACTGATCAAGCGTCTGAGATGAAAACCATGAAGTCCCTCCTGGAGCAGTTACTGAAAAATCTTCAAGCTCAGGGGGAGACTAGCTGCAGAGAAAGTGAAGCGATAAGAAGAGAAGATGACGATGGCAATGATCCCGAAGCTAGAAAAGAAAATGAGCCAGTAGATTTTTCAACTGCTCAGCATACAACAGTTCAGGGGGAGCCAGGTCAGTCTACTGATAAGGAAGGAGCTGAAGTTGAGACTTCAAAGGCTTTAGAGAGTGAGATGATTGACGCTCTAATGGATATTGAAGAGGAAGATATAGAATTTGATTTTGAAGATGATATTGAAGATTTGGAGGAAGGGGAGTTTGTTCCTTAAGACATAGTTGATTGGAAATCCGATGAAGAGACTGTGGAAGATGAAGATGATAATGTAGATGAAGTGATCATTCATTCACAGCCTATCACTGAGCTATATGTGCAAAACAATCAAAATGTGATTGATATTGATGAGATTAAGCTGGCATCTGTAGAAGATTCAGAGTTGGAGGAAGCTGAGAGAGAACCATCTAGAGCTGAACTGTTAAATCTATGGTTCTGAAAGGAAGAGAAGAGGGCAGAGCCTAAGATGAAAAGGAGAATGAGAGTACCATGCTCCGAGAATCTTTCTGGTGGAATTATTAGCTGGTTCTTCGACAGAGAACTGCAGCTTTTTATCCTAAAAAGAAGAGATGGACTCCAATACCTGAGGCGAACGCTTAAAGTATTTAACACACTGCCGAAGGTAGAAGTGAAGGAGTTAGCGTGGAGAGAGTTGATCAACATCGGTGACGATCCTTATGCTGAGGTTATAACAAAGATAATCAGAAAGGAGGGCCGATCCGAAAAGTTCGAAAGACTCAAGCCAAGGTCGGGATAAAGAGTGGAGGATGAATCAAGGATTGATCCTCATACGGGAAGGCCATGGGCCAGAATGATGTATAAGCCCGTCAAGTGTCTAAATAAGGTACCTATGAATTCTATGCCACAAGATGTTCTTAGTAACATGAAGTGGTGGTACATAGATAACGATACTGCTGAAACTATGATGGAAGATACAGAAGACAAAGTTATTTTGCGAGTGTATGATCCATTGCATCTAATAAACCTATCTAAGGATGACCTAAAGAAGCTACACGATCAGCCTATCTTCTTTCACGAAGGATGGAGATCTGAAGCTAGGAAATTCCAAAAGATATTTAGAGTATGTATCGATATAGGATTATATGCAGGTAGTAGTTTTCATGGTTCAAGTAGTTAGACAAAATGTAAAAAGTTAGAAGCTATCGTCAAGGGGGAGTTTGTTAGTACATCCTGTGTGACGATAGCAGTTTAAGTTTAGATAGCATTTTGTGTAAGTCAATTTACTTGATATTGGATATTAACAAGTGTTTGATATATATGTTTGATTATGTATGGTTGATATTGACTGACTGTATGTTTGAACTTAGGGTAACGTATTGCAATAAGTTCAAACATAAAGTACAAAGATAAATTCAAACATAAGTTAAAACATTAGTTCAAACATAAGTTTGATATGATATGGTTCGACTTTAGGTCTAGACTCGAATTTGTCTAGGAGGACAAGTTCGAATAAGCCTTGGGCCAGATTCGAATTTTTCCTAGACAAAGTCGATCCAGTCAGTATAATTAAGGGTTAATTCGATTAATTAAGAGACTTTTGCAGAATTTGTCAGAGGATTAGCAAAAGGCGATCTCGAACTTGATTGCAATCAGTGAGTTTCGTGTGGAGAGAATCACCGTGTTGGGGTGTTCCGTTTGTTCGTCTATCACGGTGCTAGTCTCCGTGTTTTGGTGTGCGTGATCTATCTGTCAAACCGCTAACGAGGATTCCGCACTCGTTGAACGGCATCGCGTAAAGATAGGATCCGTAGGTTGGTGACCTTACACTCTCCACCCAAGCTGATGAAGTTAGAAGACTACTACTGGTGGAAAGACAGGTTTGCGGACTTTGCAAGATTCAACGATATGCGTATGTGGATATGCATCGACTAAGGATACGTTCCCCAAACACAAGAGCTTTGTAATAACCTAGATTTTAACCGAACATGTAATATCTTATTTGAGTTAATAATGTAATTTTATTACATTATTTGTTTTGTAATTTAATTAAGTAATGAAATTATTTAATTAAATTATATAACTATTTCAAATTATTAGATGGTCAAATGCAAAATGTAGGAGATTAAATAGAATATTTATTAAAAATGATTATATAAAAGAACCAAAATGAGCATTAAAGCTCATTATCAACATTGAAGATTTTAACTCTCTCTCTCTCTCTCTCTCTCTCTCTCTCTCTCTCTCTCTCTCTCTCTCTCTCTCTCTCTCTCTCAATCTACGGCTTCAACAAGTTCATCAAAGATACCATAAAAATTTGCAATTAATTCAGATTTAAGACAAGTGAAGGTTACAAGAAGCATCAATCAACAAGAAACTACAAAGATTTGAGGTAAAATTCATTTAATTTCGAAATTTTATAAGAATTATTGGTTCGGTTTTGTGAAAAACCGAAACCTAAGATTATAACATGAAATTTGTTGTTGCATATTGGAAATTTTAGTAGATAATCATGTATTTAAGTCATTAGATGTTACAAAAACAAAAATCGTAGCTTAAATCGTCCAAATAAGCAAGAAATCTGAATTTTTGTAAAATATTGTGTTCTTGACAAAAAGTAAGGATTTTGGAGGATTTTAGGTGATTTAATGTGTTTATGATAGGGAAAATGGTATAAAAACAACCCAAATATGGTAATATAACTTTAGATTACATTGCATGTTAATAAAGATATGTTTAGAGAAATTTTGATGAAAATCTGTATGTATAAAAGTTGGAACATCAAGAACAAAATCTTGAAATTTCTAAGTCTTGGGATCCGAATTTGGTTGGGACCCGAATTCGGATGATGTACCTATTTCAGACTTAATTTGGATGAAAGCACACTTCGGATCTATCTCGGATGAGAGTTGATCCGAACTCGGATGATCCGAGTTCGGATGATGCAATTCGGATGGCCTAGTTCGGTCCGAATCCGGATGACCGAATCCGGATGGTCCTAATCCGGTTGATCCGAATTCGGATGGTCCACTTTTTATGCTTTAAAAATAATAAATAAATGATATGTTACAATTATAAGACCCATGATTTATGATGAAAGAACATCAAATAAAGCAACATGATATCTTTTGAGAATTCAAAGAAACAAAGGAAATGAAAAATGATTGATGAGTTATCAGTTATCAAAATCAGATCTGATAAAGATTTAAAGCTAAATGTTCTTGTTATGATATAATTTTGACAGGTTCTAGTAAATTCTGAACAAAGAACTAAAGATTTAAAGATATTGAAAGTGGGTCACAGATTTGAAAAGAAAATCCAGAGATCAGATAGACAAAGATTAAAGATAAAATCATGAGATAACTCAAGTGGTGGATTAAATTTGCTTGATAAAGACAACAGAACCTGTGAGTTATAGATATTCAATTTTACATGCTAGATTCTGGTTGAGACATATTGTTGATGATAGATTATTTTGAGATTCATACATGATCAGCTGGATTGTGACCTGTGCTCACCATGGTTCGGTGATGCCCTGTGGATCATGATAACTATTTGATTTATCATTCCGCATGACATTGTACTTACAATTCATTTCAGATATTATTATGAGTTTATTGCTATCATGACCTTGATTATTTATGCTTCCATCATTCCTTGTGTCTTTGATGTATTGATTCAGCTTAGTATGATTAGCATTGTCGGTCTATTGTTCTAGACCATGCTACTTAACCAGTTCTATTGAACTTGGTAATGATACTCCGATGTTCCCCCATGTTGATTACTGGTAGCTAGCCCAGTATGTGGCTGATCCCCACAATTAAAGCATGAGCGTGGGCTGAACATCATCCGACTCTATGACTACTATGTCTCAATCATGAGTGGCTGTAGCGGCAGTCAAGATATTCACGCTAGACCCATGCTCCGCTTGATAATGCATGTAATCTGAAAGTCTATATTCTCACTAAGCAATGCTTATAGTTGTTGTTTAACCTTTTTACAAAAAAAGATAAGGGAAAAGCACCTGCTGGACCTAGTTCGTAGGTCTTACAAGAGTCAAGTTGAAGTTTTCTGTTGACCACTACTCAACAAACTTTCGGTACAGATTGGAAGATGATAATTGTGGTGGTCTGGGTAGATTTGATTTGAATGTATGATGACATGAATTAGATTAGTCTTGTACCCTTTATAAGTTTAAATTGAAAACTGTAATTCTGAACTAAAACTGTATTAAACTTATCCTAATATTTTGTACTTGTAATTTGAAATTCTGCAATATAATTACTCTATCTTAGTTATGATTGATATCGTGTTGCATGATGTGGGACCTAGACTCTGAGGACTGCCCCGTAAAAGACAGGTCTTCACAAGCTTAAGGGCTAATTAAAAGTTTTGACATATCTAGAATATGAAAGCTGATGACAAAAAGATTTATAAGGCCGAGAATAGAGCTTTTTCGTCAATTAGAATGACATTACCTCAGGAGATTCTACACACACTTAGAAATCATAGGACTTCTAAATAGCTTTGAGACGATCTAGAGAAGAGGTGTGTGGGAAATCTCAGGGTACGAAAGGGGAGAACAAAGATGTTAAAGCAACAATTTGCTATATTCAAGGCACTGAAGAATGAGTCATTGGATGAAACTATTACTAGATTCTATCATCTACAAACAGAATTTGATAATCACAGTGTTGAGTATCAAGAAACAGAGAAGATAGAGAAGCTTCTGGATGCTTTACCAGCCAAGTGGGAGATGTACACGACACTGATAAAGCATGATGAAGACAAATTTGAAACTCTCACTCTGGAAGAGGTCATCGGAACGCTAAGGGCCTACAACTTTAAGTTGCAGAAGAAGGAAAGGGAATTTGATCAAGTACAAGATCTGGAAATGTACTTTGGGAAGTCAAAGTCTTCAACTTCCAGTGAACTGAAGTCAGGGGCCACAACATTCTTTTCTGGAGAAGAGCCAATACCAGTTGAAACTGAAGAATCTGGTAGCGTTCTTAGCGTTTTCTAAACCTGAAGAAAACCACAACACTTAGCATCTTCTTCTCAAGGCTATACCAAGATGTCTATTAGCGCAAAATCAGCTGAAGATCATCTAAATCTTCTAGCTTCATTTGTCGCAGCTTACGATAACTGTGTTCAAGGAAAAACAAACGATCCAGCTCTGTGGGAATAGAATTACGATTAAGTAGATCCTGACGACTTGGAGCAGATGGACCTACAATTGCAACTGGCCATGGTGACACAAAGGGTCAAGAGATTCATGAAGAGAATGTGTTGGAATCTGAGTGTGAGTAACAATGTTGGCTTTGACAAGTCCAAGGTGAAATGCTACAATTGTCAAAGATTGGAACATTTTGTCAGTGAGTGTCAACGGCCAAAGGTTGAGAACTATCAGAACCAAGGAAGACAAAATTCTAGTGGTTCAGGGAATCAAGTGGCGATAGCTGGTCTGTTAACGAACGTCTCTTCTAACAGACAGCTAGATGGAACATATGATTGGAGTACTAATCCGGAGTCTAATGCCAGAGCTTTTATGGCTGAGGTAACTGAGACCAGTGAAGGAGCTGAAGGAGAAAAGGAGGACACCCAGCAGTCAGATTTAATTTCTTTGTTGATGGAAATATCTGAGGAGCAAACCATTCTGGAGTTTGCAGCTCAAATGGCTAACGTGGAATCAGATCGCAAAAAGGTAACCCTAAACATTTCTACGTTTCATGATTTATGCGTTTTAAGTGATACATTAAATGATAGATTAAATCTAGTGCTAGAAACACATACCACCATGACAGCTCAAATCTAATCATTCAAATCTGATAATGCTAGTCTTCTAGATATTAAGGAGGATTTAAGGGCCAAAATGAAAGCTGATGCTCAGGATGTTATAGTTCTAAAAGATAAATTGAGTGAACAATGTGTCAGGATAGAACTAATGTATGAGCATGTAGAATCATTGACCAAAGAAATCACCCTTAAGGATGTAGAGCTAGCTGAAGCTAGAGTTAAGGTTGCAGATGCCAATAGCAAACTTGAAAAGTTTAGGAACTCATCCCTAAATCTTGGCAAAATCTTAGAAGCTCGATGGCAGTCTAAGAAACCAGTGGGCCTAGGTTATCAGGAAAGTCCTCCACCCTTTAATAATAATTATGTGCCTCAACCTCAGGATAAGACCACCGAAACGGTAGAACCAGAGGTAGCAACTGTAACTGAAACTGAGAAAGTAACAACAACTAAGGTGTCTACCACAACCCCTAAGATTAAGAAAGTCAAGTTTGTGCAGTCTACTAGTGACACAAAACTAGAAGAAGCAAAAACTGTAAGTGATAATCCTCAAGAGGTTGTAAACACTGTAGTTGAACAAAAAGAACATGACACTAGTGGGACACCTAAGTCAAAGAGTACTTATAAGAAGCCAACTGATAAAATGTCATGCTTTAAGGACGTCATGAGAAAGGTCATGTTGCGTCTAGTTATCCTTAGATGAAAGTAGAGTCTACACCGATAGTAGGGAAACCAGACCAACCAGCCTTAAAGACAGTCCCTAGTATTGCAAGTACAAGTAGTTCTCAAAATGCTGAGAAGAACTTGAATGCAACACCCAGGGTAGCTGCTAAGCAAATACCGGTGTCGGTCAGACAAACTCAAGTGAGTAGGACTAATTCACCAAATAGAGTCCCAAGTCAATCTAGGTCAGGACCACAAACAGTCTATAGGAGTACTACACCTAAGAGGAATTACACTCCAGTTAGGTCACATACCCTTAACAGACAATAGACATCAAGAAGAGCCCAAGGATATAACAGTGAATTGCACTATAATAGACATTATTCTAGGGCTCCACCACAAATGACAGCCCAAAGTCCTAGAGTGAATATTAATCACTCAGCACCACAACAGGCTATTAATCAAAAACCCAAGTCACTTGAAACGAGAGGTGGGTATTTGAAATAGTTTAAGTATGTGGATGAGAATGGTATTACCAAGTCAGTCATGACTTGGGTTCCCCGTGATAACCAACTTGTTTTCTTTCATGCGCAGGAGTTAACTACAAGTCTAAAAAACAAATGGTTCGTCGATAGTGGTTGCTCTCATCACATGACTGGGGAAAGAAGTCTACTGACGGACTTCAAGGGTGGGAACAAAGGGTTTGTGTCATTTGCTGGGAACAAAGGAGGAAATATCACTGGAACAGGAGTAGTCACTAATGGGATGATCACTCTTGATCAAGTATATCATGTTGATAAATTTGATCACAATCTCATTAGTGTCTCTCAGATATGTGATAAGAAAAATTCAGTCATATTTACTGAAAAAGAAGCGTTAGTGCTGAAACTGGGATTCAAAATTCCTTAAGAATGGATTATGATGAGAGTCCCAAGGGTGAATGATCTGTACATGATGGACATGAATGTACCGGATTCATTGATGGGAACGATTTGTCTACTATCTAAAGCTTCAAAGTCCGAATCTCTAATGTGGCACAGACGCATGGCTCACTTGCACTTAAGGAAGATGAACTTCATCACGAAATATGGCCTTGTGCAAGGTGTTCCACTGAATAGTTTTCAGTTCGAAGACAAGTGTGTACCATTCAAGAAGGGAAAACAACATAAGAAGTTACACAAGTCAAAGACTCAAAACTTAATCGCTTCCACCTTCGATTTGCTGCATATGGATCTCTTCGGTCCAATCAACAAAAGGAGTATATGTGGTAGTTGGTTTTGTTTAGTTATTACTGATGATTAATCACGTTTCTCTTGGGTTTTCTTTTTAGGTACAAAGGACGAAACAGCAGGCACACTGATTGGGTTCTTAGACCAAGTCGAGAACTCATACGGGACAAGGGTAAAATGTATCAAGAGCGATAATGGAACAGAGTTTAAGAATGCAGTAATTGGTGTATTTTGCATAACTAAAGGTATTGTGCATCAATTTAATGCACCTTATGATCCACAACAAAATGGGGTGGTAGAATGTAAGAACAGGACTTTGATTAAGGCAGCAAGGACGATGCTCTCGGATTCAAAGCTTCCTACTATGTTTTGGGGGAAGGCATTGAATACCGCTTTTCATGTATTAAACAGGGTCCTTACTGTCAAATCACTGAACAAAACCTGTTATGAAGTTCTGAATAAAAGTCACCGAATTTAACTGGCTTTGAACCGTTTGGGGTGCCGTGTACTTTATTGAAAACAAAAAATCAACCTAAGTTTGGTGAAAAGGCTGACGAAGGATACTTCCTAAGTTATGTTCCTAATTCACCAAACAAGAGGGTTTTTAACAAAACAAATGGTACGGTTGAAATTGTGTTTAACATTGACGTAACAAGCTATTCACTTGAACCCCAAATTGGTCCAGAATGGTTATTTGATTATGACTCTATGTTTTAATAATTTGACATACCGTTTAGTGGAAATGCAGGATCTGTGGAAAACGACTTCTCATCACTGAATCTCAACGACGAGGGTTGAGGTTTTCCAAAATCAAGGATTCCATCAAAATCTGCGACTATAACGACAGAAGATGAGTCTTCAGCAAATAATGAACTTGAGCTTCCTACGGATGAGAATCAGACAAGTAAGTCAACCTCCGAAGATAGTGATCACGAGGAGGAAGTTGTTCCGTCTGAAGTCATAACCCTAGTAGGTGAAATAGGATCAAACTTAGTAGATAATCTTCAAATTGATGAAATTGAGACATCAAGGGTTGATAAGGATCATCCAATTGAAGACATCATAGGGAATCCACATGTCGGTGTGAGAACTAGGAGTAGTGTGAATAGTAACACAGTGCTGTTGTCGATGATCAACGATTCCGAGGCATTTCACACGTGCTTATACTCGTGTTTCATTTCACAAGTAGAGTCAAAGAATGTGCAAATGGGTCTGAAAGACAATTCTTGGGTTGAAGCTATGCAAGAGGAACTTTCACAATTCAGAAAGCTATAAGTGTGGGAGTTAGTGTCGTTACCTCGAGGAGAAGTTTCTATAGGGACGAAATGGGTCATTAAGTGCAAACGGGATGATCGGGGCATAGTTACTCGTAACAAGGCAAGACTCGTGGTCAAAGGGTTTAACCAGGAAGAAGGGATAGTCTATAACGAAGTTTTTACACCAGTGGCAAGGCTTGAGGCTATTTGACTCTTTCTAGCGTTCGCGTCCTTCAAAGGGTTTAAGGTATCTTAACTCAACGTCAAGAGTGCCTTCTTGTACGACAAGGTGAATAAGTTGGTGTATGTCGAGCAACCGCCAGGGTTCACTGATCCCAAGTATCCTGACAGAGTATATCGACTTGATAAAGTCTTGTATGGAATGTATCAGGCACCTAGGGATTGGTATGAGACACTGTCTACTCACCTCTTAGACAATGGGTTTGAGAGAGGGATAATTGACAGTACACTTTTCTTTAAGAGGAAAGGTGAAGACTTTATACTGTTACAAGTATACGTGGACGATATCATCTTCGGGTCGTCTAATGAGCAAATGTGAAAGGATTTTGAAAAGGTCATGAAGTCAAAGTTGAGATGAGTGTGATGGGAGAGCTGAACTTCTTTCTTGGTTTACAAGTGGAACAACGAAAGGAGGGATTGTTTATTCATCATATGAAGTATTTCTATGACATTTTAGAGCGCTTTGGGATGGAAGGAACAAAGCTTACGGCGCATTCCAGTACTCCAATACAAGTGAATCATAATCTCGGACCGGGTACAGATAGTGATACCGATATGGATCCGACCTTATATTGGGCCATGATCGGGTCACTTATCTATTTAACTGCTTCTAGACCTGATATAATGTTTGTTGTGTGTATATGTGCCAGGTTTCAAGCTAACCCAAAGGAGATGCATAAGAAAGCGGTGAAGCGGATTCTGATATAGCAGAAGTCGAAGCCGAAGCTGAGACTTTAGTATCATGCTGATGGAGATTTGGAATAGGAAGCTTACACGGATTCAGACTATGGAGGGTGTAGTCAGTTCCTTGGAGGGAGACTAGTATCCTGGCAATGCAATAAACAAACTTCGGTAGCCGAATCAACGTGCGAGGCCAAGTATGTAGCTGCATGTAGTTGTTGTTCAAAGGTTCTGTGGATTCAACAACAATTGCGGGATTATGGTTTGACTTGTACTCATACTCCCATTAGGATAGACAATAAGTCAAAAATTGCCATAACGAATAATCCAGTTAAACACAGTAAGACTAAGCACATAGACATAAGACTTCATTTTATTCGTGACTGTGCTGAGAAAAACTTAATTAAACTAGTAAAAGTTCCAACGGAAGACAACAATGCGGATCGTTTCACAAAAGCATTTGATAGATCACGCTTTGAGTTGTTAGTCCAACTGAATGGCATGCGTAATCCGAAGTAACCTGACCTCGGTAGATGTTTCTTTGTTTTTTATGTTTTCTTTAATTTTTAGTTTATCTTATTAGTTGGTTTACTAAAAAGTGAAAAACAAGGAAAAAAGAGAAAAGCATAAAAATTTCAAAAAAGGAGAATATTGAAAAATGAGAAACGTCTTAGAGTCATAGATTCAAAGTGACGAAATTTAGCACAGTCTAACAAACTCTAAGTGTTAAACTTTCACACATAATAAAATAATCAAGAAAATGTCATATGTGTAACTGACTTAGATGTATGACCAAAAGGTCTTAATTTCTATGTTAGAGACATACATATAATGACTATGAATGAGGTATGGAAATTTATCTAGCGGATGTGTAGCTTCATCAAAATACATCTTAAACAAAGAAAGACTAAGTTTTTGTAAAGAAAAGGAAGTCAAAACAAGTTGCTTTGTTGTACGTGAGTACAGACCTGTCACCGTAGTTTTGACTTAAACTAGCAAGATAAGTCGCTTTGTTGTACGTGAGTACAGACTTGTCACCGCTGTCTTGCTAACATGAGAATAACACTAAGACAAACTAAGACACTTTGTTGTATGTGAATACAGACCTGTGTTGGACGTTTGCCTTTTAAAGATAATTTGCAAATACCAAATAGTTATAGTCATTGTGTGTCTGCCTTGATCATAGAAGTATGTCTAAGTATGGGACACGTAAGGTAGTTTCTTGATAAATAAAAAGGCCAAAGGAAATTCCCATGTGTTGAATGTTTAAATGGAAAAACATACCGACAATCGACTTGAAATGTATGTCACGGCAAACAATCGAAGGAATAAAAAATTCCTAAGTGTGAGAGTGCAATACTGAAAGTGCGTTGACACCGCTATCTGATTGAACCTTCTTAGACTATCTCGCAAAAATATTCAGTTAGTGTACTTTTATCCTTAAATTATTGCAATTTAATTTCTTTTTTAGTTAATTTAACTTTACCTTAGTTTATTTTATATTATGTTATTTTAATTTTATTTTATTTCTATGTTTTACTGAATTTTATCTTAGTTTAGATCATTTTATTTTTAATACATAGGAACGAGGTCAAAGCTACTACGATGCATTTTTAGTTGGAGAAACAAAATTGCGTGATAATCTGTTGCTTAGATTGAATGTCTCGCAAAGTTGAAAAAGTTCCGTCAAATGAAAAAGTTGAAAAAGTTAGATTTTGTTAAAAAAATTTCAAAATTTTCAATTAAGTTTGAAGTATGCTTAAGTTTGAAATCTCATTCGAACTTAAGATAAGTTCAAACTTCACGTAAGTTCGAATAACAATGAATATAAATAGGTCAACAATGTTTATTTAATGTACCTACTCTCGAATTTTTTCACTCTCGAACTTTCTGAGGCGATCTCGAACTTATTCTCGAACTTGTCGCAACTTCGATTCCATGAATCACTCCTCGAATTTTTCAACAGTACCTCGAACATACACAAGCACTTAGTTGCTTTTTATCAACAATCACTTAGTAAGTGAATTTTAGGACTGTTTAGTGGTTAAAATCAAAAAATTTTGAGTTTAAAAATTCTAAAAGCTAGGTGATATAATCACAAGTTTTAGGCTTTGAAACTTAAAATTAATTCTCAATAAACTTGATTAGAACCCATTAGGACTAGATACATTAGTCATTCAAGTCTAAAAGGGTTTAAATCATGAGATTGAAGTTTGAAGTGCCGACTTCGAACTTGTTCTTAAACCTTCAAACCTATTCTATACGATACGACCTTGTCAGGTCCTCGAACTTATTTAAAATATCTTTAAGTTCGAAGACAGACATGTTGAATTTAAATAAGTTCGAATATCATAATTCTATTCGAACTTAAGTAAGTTCGAAGGAACATTTCTCGAATTTAAGTAAGTTCGAAACTGATTAAATTCGAACTTAATCAAGTTCGAATAACTTAAATTTTTCATAAAATTGATTTCTAACATTTTAAATGTTTGATATGTGTGTAGAAATGGCCGATCGTGCTTTCTATAACAAGCACAATATGATCATGACGGTAAACCTTCAAGCAGCTGAGGCGTAGCCCTATCGCCAAATGCTGGAGTTTTTATCTCAATCAAGGGTTGCATACGCATTAACTCACAATCCGATGATCATTCTTCCATATGTTCGCCAATTCTGGAAATCTCTGCAAGTTCATAGCTCAGTAGTGCCTCGGCTCTTGAGGGTTACAGTGGGCGGGCAACCGATCTTGTTTCCAGCTGATCATTTACGGACTATCTGCAGTTGGGCACCATTGATCAGGAAGATGACCCCATTGACTTTCCGGCACCCATCAGGCAAGCGGCCTTTCTGAGGATGGCATATGCTCAGGACATAACAAAAGCGTCCTATGTCAAAAGTGGTGTTATAGGACAATAGAGATACCTGATGCATGTGATGATGGTATGTTTTCTTCCGAAGAAGGCCGGGTTCGACATGATGATCTCCAAACGACAGTCAGGGATGATATCGTTGGTCTACAACAAGCCCTTTAGCTTTTCAGGGTTTTTCTTTGGAGAGTTTGTTCATCAAATCACCGCTCCAGCACGCGAGCGATTTTTGATGTACCTAAGATTCATAATGATGATCATGAGGCACTTTTTGCCAAGTCTATCTGTGCTGCCAAAACAAGTTGCAGTAGCTGCCATAGATAAACGCATTTTTGCAGACTGCCAATCCCACAATGCAAGAAGGGCAGAGCAAGTGAGGCCTCAAGTGGCACCTTTGTTCGGAGTAGTCATTGATCCAGATTTTGTAGCTCTAGAAGGATACGAATGGGTAATTGATGAATCTCAACAACAAGCACCAGCTCAGCAAGCACCGGTTGCTCAAGAAGTACCTCCACCCCAAACAACGTCCGCGCAGCTGAGGCATCCACATCGGGACCCTAGACAGACCCGAGATTACAGACATTAGAGGAGATTTTTGCTCAGGGGTCAGTAGCTCAGGAGAATATAACTGAGGAGTTGGTACATAACATTTTGGAACAGCCTTCATATATGAACGATATTTTCAGGGAAATAGATTACTATTAGCCTCCAGCAACAGCAACTGAAGCAGTAGAAGGTCACGTAAAGTCTACCTCCGACTCAGATTCAAGTTCTGACGAAGTTTTAATGGAAGCCGCCAATCCCGCAACATCTTTTGCAACACATGGCTCTAGGCTAGTTGTGAGCCGACAGAAAATGACTCGTCCTGCTCTCAGAGAGAAGATGAAAGAGATGAATACTTTGTCTTGGAAGAAGAAACATTGATCACAAGGCAGCAAAGAGCTAAGCGCCAACGTATAACTCAAGAAGCTCCATCCACTTCAACTGTCGCTCCATTCGCCACAGCCGCCATTCCATCCACATTAACAACAATTCCATCTACTTCAACCACAACTGCCACTACGTCGACAACTTTCACTCAATCCGATGACCAAAGCTTCTCACAATTGAAAGCTAAGGTTGTTTTCCAAACAATCCAACTCTTTCAGCTATCGACAACAATAAATGAGTTACAGCAGCACAATACACAACTTGATCTAGATAATGCAGAACTGTGTAAGACTGTAGCAGATCATCAGGTTCAGATAGCAACTCTTCAGTCCCTCTTGGAGCAGATTTTAAAAAATTATGCTGCTCAGGGGGAGACTAGCAGTAAGGGTGATGAGTTAAGGGGGAGCGAGAGAGACGATGAAGGAGATAACCCCAGTAATCAACAGAATTAATGTGAGTTAGTAGATCTTACAAAACAGACTTCTCAGCAAACTACACTACTGGGGGAGTCTAGATCATCAGGCTCAGGCTCAGAATAAGGCAAGGCTCCAGAAGCTTCAGAGTTTATTCAACAAGAAATGATAGGAGCTTTGGCCGATTTGGAAGAAGAAGAGGTAATGTTTGATTTCGAAGATGATTTGGAAGACCTTGAGGAAGGTGAGTTTGTTCTAGATTGGAAATCGGATGACGAAGTGTTGGTAGACGAAGGGGACGAAATTGATGAGATAATAATTCAGAAACAACCTATCACAGAGGTATATACAACTGAAGATCAGGGCATGATTGACATGGAAGTGCTTAAAGCTGCCTTAGATGCTGAATCAAAATCTCAAGTGCCTGATAAGGAGCTCACAAATGAAGAAAAGAGAAAGTTGTGGTTCAGAATGGAAGAAAAGAAGAAGGATTTGACTTTGAAAGAAAATGAAAATGCCAAGTCCTGGAAAATTTTCTGGAAGCATACTCAGCTGGTTCTATGACCGAGAACTGCAGCTCTTTATTATTAACAGAAAGGATGGGCTTCAATATCTGAGGAGAAGATTAAAGGACTTCAACTCCTTGCCCAAGTGTGAGATAAAGGCTTTAGCCTGGAAGGAGCTTGTCAACATCGGATCCCTACGCTGAAATCATTGCTAAAATCATTTGAAGGGAAGGAAGGTCTAGGAAGTTTGAAAGACTCAATCCGAGAATAGGCAAGAGAGTTATGGACCATACAAGGATAGATCCTCTAACTGGCAGACCTTAGATGAAAATGTATTACAAGCCGGTTAGATGCCTAAAAAAAGTGCCACTAAAGCGTTTGCCACATATTATTAATTTGATGTGGTGGTACGTTGATAGTGATACTGGTGAGGTTTTCATGGAAGATCAAGAAGAAAAGGTAATTTTAAGAATATATGATCCCGTGCACCTAGTAAACTTGTCTAAGGAAGATCTGCTTAAGTTTCATGGTCAGGAAATCTCTTTTGATGAACATTTGAGATTTGAAGGCAGGAAGTATCAGAAAGTTGTAAAGGTTTGTGTTGAGCAGGGACTTCATGCAGGTAGTGTTTTGAATAAGCCTAGTTTTCTAGACTAGTGAATATCTTACTAGAAGCTATCGTCAATGGGAGTCTGTTGGTACACCTTGTGTGACGATAACAGTCTATATAGGTAATAGATAGTCATATGTAATAGATAGACCTTTATTAATACAAGTTGTGTGTTAATTCATGTTTATGTATGATGTTTGCATTTTCATATTAAGTTTCTAGAGTATCAAAATAAGTTCTAGACTGTCAAGTTAAGTTCTAGAATGTGATGATAAATTCTAGAAGGTGCAGATAAGTTCTAAACAGTGAAGATAAGTTCTAAGGCTGAGCTTCGAACTTATCCCAACCCAATCAAACTTAGTGAAACTAAGTTCGAAGGGTATTGAACATGTTCGTGGGTTTAGGCTTAAACGAACTTAATTAGTTATGTTCGAACTTAATTAGTATAATTAAGTGTTAATTCATTTTATTAACAGGCTTTAGAGAAATACGAGTTTCAGAGCTTTGCAAGTGCACGTGCGAGTTAGAAAGCATTTTCAAAGAGTTTGTCTTGGAGCAATACACCGTGTGGGGTCGTTGAGTACATCGACTATCATTGTGTTTGACTCTGGTTTCCATACGTGATCGATCCGTTAAGCGTCTAACGAGGTATCCACACTCGTTGGACGGCGTCGCGTCAAGATCAGATCCGTAGACGTGGTGACCTTACACTAAACCACTGACAAAGAGTTCTATGTTCCACCGCAATGGGTTGAATGGGGAATGGTATACTCTGTTCGGAATTCTGAACAGATGTATGACCTCCAAACATATTGGGATTGATCGGGGAAGTCTACACTTCCCGAGGTTGTTGCATGGAGTTGCATTTAATAAACATTACAACTTCACTTAGTGCATTTGGGAGGATATTAAAGAAGTGGTGCTTGTAAAGACCACTAATCGTGCAAAAAAGTTTGTGCCTCTACAAAGATTTATTCAGATCCTAATCCGAGGGATATTGAGGGCCAATGAAAAGATACCAAAGAGGTCACATTCTCATAAATACCGGGATTACGTTAGGATGATCCGAATGCAAATATTTTGCTTATTCTCGAGTCTCTATCAAAGTATGCTGATGCTATTGCTAAGTCTGTGAGATTATAATGAATAGATCACGCTCTTGTGGAAACTCAAGAATCGAGGATTCCTGCCCATGGAGCTATAGGAGAGGAGGTACGCCAACAAGTGGTTGGCGTACAAGGTAACCTTGAAGTGAGTGAGGGTGTAGTGAGGGGTGGTGAGGGTAATTCTGAATCCGAAAGAACTTTGTCGAATATATAATAAGGAGGATATAAGGGAGAAGATGATGATGATGATGATGATGATGATGATAATAATAATAATGATGGTAATGATGATGTTGATGTAGATGGGGCAAATTGTTATAACTCAATCTTAACGTTTACCGGATATAAAAGTTGATGAAGTGGTGCATGTGAGTGTGAGGGAGTCCCATCCGATAGATAGCCGGGTTGAGAGTTGACATTGAAGCAGCCATTACCCCACTAGCGACTGCATACCCCGCCAGCAACAAGGAGATGTTTCCATTCTTCACGGGGATATAGCACATGATCTATCCTGGGATCATTCGAATCCCATGGATATTTAAATCAGTACACATCTACCCCAGTGTACATTAATTCAAGCACATGTCATAGAACCTATACTGCATAGGACACTTGAGTTAGTTTCATTCTTTTAAACAAGTACAGAGGACTTGGTGTCCCTGTCTCAACAACTATAGTGACGGAAGTATTCGATGCTCCATCACTTGAAGTAGTTGGAAGTCCTGCCAAAGCCACATCATTGCCAACTCTGAGCGCTGATCATGCAGATGTTCTTTTCACAAGTTCAACTGTCGTGACATTTGGAAGTCTATGTGACCCAGGTGTTAGCGTGTTACCCTTTGTAACTGAAACAATATTGAATGAAGACATTACTAGAGTTACAAATCAAATGTCCACTCAATATGATGAAATGATGAGCCAGATGATCAACATTCAAAGATTACTGAAAGGCAAGGCTACTGCAGAGGTTGAAGAAGAGAAAGAAAAGAAAATATCAAACAATGAATTGCGGGATTACTATGTGGAGCAATTTGAAGTGATGAATGAAAGGATGTCGGGTTTAGAAAATACAGTTGTCAGTGCCTTGGGATCATTATCTGAAAGATTCTCTATCTTAGAACAAACTTGCAAGTCACAAGCTTCTAGTTCAGAGAGAAAGCATGAGGACCCGAATGACTCCAATGATACCCCTCATAAGGGGGAGAAGAGGGGGAAGCTTGGTGAATCGGAGTTACCGCTTGTATTTTTTGAAGTGAAATAGATTGAAGGAGGATGTTTTGGTGAGGTAAGAGGATCGAAAGATAACCCAGTTGATGCTCAAAGTGAGTTGGGATTGATTCTTTATGAAGATGTTCCAGTTCCTTTGAGTATACAATTTTGTATCTATAACTTTGAGGAATATGATGATTCGGACAAAGAGGAAGAAAGTGAAGTGTTAAGGACACAAGGAGCTAAAGAAGCGATTAATCTGCCTGATCAGGAAGTATTTGAATTTTCTGAGATGTCTGCTAGAGCTGAAAAGATAGTTGATGAAGAGGAGCTAGTAGAGAAGATTTTAAGAGATGATATACCAACACCAACGGTTGAAAAGCCTGCGGTGAGGGTTACTGTGAAAGAGGAAGAAGATCCATTTCCGATTAGTGGCATGGACCAGAATTACTACAAGGATTGAATGAAGTTGATTTAATGGAAAAAAATATTTCTAAGCTACATATTGGCAGATGAATCAGAAAGACAACAACATTTTAGATATGCAGCACAATAAGTTTTCCAAAGAGAAACTAATGACATGTTGAGTCTTATGAATGTTGAAGAGGTCAATCTAAAGAAGAAAGTAAAGAAGCTGAAATTGTCAAAGAAGCTAAACACCGATTTTATCAAGAAGAGAAATAGACTTCCTTTTTTGGAAGACCATTTAGAGAAAAAGATATTCTGTAGAAGGCATACTCCATGTTTGTTTGTGAAGTTGTTTAGAGTAATTAAGCCAAACATGCCAAATCTAGTTAACTATGCTCATTTTCTAAAAAATAAATCTCAACCTTTACAAGATGTGAGAAGCGAACATAAGATAACTGAGCTCAAAAGAATTGACAAAGATCATTTTGTCAATATCTTCTATCCTACATTCACGGTGACAAGAGCTGATGGAAAAACTTATGAGTTCAGTGAAGCTGACCTGTTTAAGATTAATCTGGTTGATGTAGAAGATCTTTTAGATGAATTATGTCAGAATAAGATAGAAGAAAACTGCAGATTTGCTCTTAAAGGCATATTTCATTTCATGCACACCAAGTTAGTCTTAATGTCAATTCAAGACTTACAGATTGGTGTTGAAAGGGGAATGAGAAGGATACTGCGCCAAACAGACATATGAAAAATATTGAGAAGCTAAAAGAGTATCAAGTGGTTCTAGATAAACATCTGGTTGTTATCAACAAGGACAAGAATCAAAAGAAAAGAGTCATGCGAATGATTGAGCTGAATAAGTATTCTGATGGTACTCTTCAGAAGGTGATTGCAGCTCTGAAAGGAGTTCTTGATCATGATGTGATGCGGCGTTTGAAAGGTGGTGGTATGAGTCCAGTTGATGGCAAAGATTGAGAAGCAGAAGAAGTATCAGACGATTTTAGATGAAGTTGGGCTAAAAAGACTAAAGACTGATTACAATTCATAAAAGGGGGGGATGTTAGGATTAATATTTAGTTTATGAATGTAATAAGTCTACGGTGTATTTTGTAATTACTCAATTCTTATTTTGTGTATAAATAGAAAGTAGGAAATCCGGAAATTGTACTTTTTGCACGGGAATTGTACCGATTGTACGGCTAGGTCTACAATGAATTCTGTGCTATCAAAGAAAACCGTATGTAATCTCTCATCTCTGAAATCCGAATCATTCGGTCGATTGTGTTTAATTGTGTTCTAGATTGTTTAATTCATAGTATTGATTTTTGATGTTGAAAAACATTGACTAATGCTTACAAGGTTGTGTTTTAGCCCAGACACATAGGCTACTTTGTTGAAAATTGCAGCACCTGCATGAAGGGTTCCATATCCTTTCGTGGATCCTTGGACATTTTTACCAAAGGTGACTTTTTGGCCTTTTTCAGGCTTGAGATCACTCAACAGATCCTTGCAACCTGTCATATCCAGAGCAGCCACTGTCGAAGTACCAAACCTGGTTTGGTTGTTTAACCTGCAGAGTAATGAGAGAAAACATTAGTTCTCAGGGGAACTCATCACAGGGATGAGTTCTCCTTCCTCATCAACATTTGTTGATGGACCACTTTGATCAACACTATATTTCCAATCTGGATTGTATCTGCTGAGATACTTTCCTCAATGACATTGTTACTTCCAACACTACTTGATCTAGCAACATTGGAACTAGAAGTGTCAGCAGGCCTTGTGTCCTCTGTTTCATGAAAATCTTTGGCCATGTGAGTTTTCTTTCCACGTCTATAGCATTTTCTCTTTTTAGATTTTTTGAAAGATGAACTCTCAGTTACACATGCTGAATTTTCTCTGTTCGTCTTATCAACAGGTTTTGCAAATGTTTCACTTGTTTTAGATAGATGAACATGTTTTATAGGAAGTTCCACTATAACAACTTTGTATATATCTTCTTTCCTCTTTTAGGAGGATAGAGATCAAAGATAGGAAATTTAACTGTCTTATGAGCTTCCGAAGGTTTGGAAATCTTATTTCCAATTTTTCTCAGATTGAACAATGGCTTTGCCTTTGCCTTTACTGAGTTCAGATGACTTTTGCAGACTTTCGGTAGCATGGTCATCTTGTTTGGTTTTAGCAAAATATTTTCTTTCATTTATAACCAGTTTGCCACTATGATGTGAAAACTTATTTGAAAGCATAGCAGTTTTACTTTGAACATGAGACTTACCCTTGTTGGTTGTAGGCTGCTTTCCTTTTAAAAATTTCTTTTAGAACAATTCAGCATTGAATGCAGGGTTCCGGTTTCTTACCATTAGTCTTGGTTCCAGAACCTATCTTATTCACAGGTTTAGAATTCAGAATTACAGGTTTAACACCTTTTCCATTCAGTTGGTCATGTGAAACTGTTGGGCACTTAGCAGGGTGGTTTGATGGAGAACACATTCCATCACCAAACTTCACAACCTTTTAACATTTACTGTCAGTATTTTGAGGCCTAACAAACCTGTTTGCTAAAATAAACTTTCCATTTACATTTTGAGTAAATGTATTTGGAAGTTCACCAAGAGTAGACAGATCTGTTTCCAGATTTTGATTTCAACAATTGAAGTTGCTGTATCAAGGTCTCCTCCAATATATGCATGGATTTGAGCAGGAATTTTCACATTGATACATTGATTAACTCTTTTAGTTGAATGGCACCAAGAGTCAACAATCTTCTGAAGCTTTGAATGCTTTAACACTGTTTCTCACTTTTCTTCTAATAAAATTGTGTTGATGTGTTTTACCTCATCAATCTCAGTTTTCAACTTACGAAAACTGTCTAGTTCATTAGTTTTTAGTTCAAGCTCAGGTTTCAATTTTAAGATCTCATAGTTTAAAGCATCATGCTTCTCAATAGCAACTTTCATATCCACAAACAACTAATCAAACATTTTATCATTTTCCTCAAAACTTTAATCTTTAAAATTTTATACCTTGTACATCATTGTAGGATTCCAGTTTTCCAAAGAGCTAAGAGCTTCAGCTTCTGCAAGATCTTGTTTGAAGCTACTTGTAGAAGGAACATCAGTGTTGGCCACTAGGTAGTTTTTATCCTCATTAGATGATGAGTCATAGTATTCCGAATCACAGGTTTCTGCCATCAGTCCCTTCTTTTTGTTGGAGGCCACAGAGTCTTCCAACTTTTTCAGCTTAGCGATGGCTATAATATACTTAACCCTATAGCCATCATCCCTATTTCTCTTGTAAGGTTTGGATGATGGGTCAATAGCTTTGGACACATAGTATGCAGCTATATGACCAGTCTTTCCACATTTAAAGCACTCAACCATAGATTTATCAAATGTTTTCTTTTTTATAGCACTTGATTTTCTCTGTGACATTTTGTTTCCATAATTTTTCTTGTTCAACTTTCTGACAAGCATGACAATCATTTTCTAATCATCAAGTTCACCAAGATGTTGTACGTCCCAACAGGTTTCCCAAGTATGATGCAGTAAGCTGTAGATAGGGGGTGAATACAGCTAACTAAAATTCAACACACTTTTTCGTAAAGTTTGTATGTATATATTAACAAGTCTAAATTACAAACAGGTTTGAACTGTGGAATGGTTCAAACAGAGATGACAGAAACAATAGATGAACAACTAATCTAAGACTCAATCAGAGTAGTTACAATGAATACGCTCACTAAGATGTACCCACTGCTTTACAAGACACATACAGAGAGCTTAGAATAAGAACAGCTTGGACACACTCTAACTATTCTTTTCTGAGTTGAATTTGCATGCATGAAAACACAATTTTTTTTGCACGTTCTGGATTTGTGTATTGTCTCTCTCTTAGTTATCTCTCATTCCTTAGAAGCTTCCTTTTATACTCACTCAGAGAATCCTAGTGAACCTTCCTCATTGGATGCAGAGGTAGTGTAGTGTCTTTTGCAAAAAGACAAGGATAACTTTTTGCATATTCTGACAAAACAGAATTTGTCCCTTTGTAGCAGAATCTTTGTCTTTTCCTTTTTGTCTCTGTTGCAGACAACTTTACCTTAAAGAGGAATGTCAACTTTAAAACTTTCCTCTTCGTGCGGGTCTTGATCTGAAGTAACCAAGAACCATCTGCATTAAAATCACACAACTTTGGGTACCCATCTTAGGATGGGTTGAGACTTCCTCATGTATTAATGATATAATTGATAACACTAGGATCAATACACAACCCAATGATTAATCATGAAATTTAAAATTGATAACTTAATACAGATTTAAGCAGTTCCACACTTAAGCAAGAAATGTGTATGTCTACAGTGATATAATCTAACTATTACAACATAAATTCTTTTGCAATCATAAAATCCCAGCCCCAAAACTATATCATTCATGTACCAAAAATAGCTTCTATGGGCACCAAGATATGAAATGGATTGCCTAGGTGGAAGGTCCAGCTACACCTTTACCTTTGCCTGAAACATTGAGAGTCAACAGGTAAACTAATGCTTAGTGAGATAACAGATTATATATTCAACAAATATTCCTTTACAAACTAGCGTGAAAACAGGCAGTGTAAACCTTATAGTATGGGAAAACCATGCAGTGCAAGCATGAGGTTTGGCAGTTTAAAATACTGATCGGGGATGTGCCGAACCTGACCAGGAAAGTGAATGGGATGATCAGTCCCTGACCGTGGCCTGCTGTCAGCCCCTTTCCAGGTCGCATCAGATTCTGAAGTAATTATCATGCAGTGCAAGCATGATATATGAGATGCACTTTCATTTGAACACTGGCTACCTGTTTGTCACATGTCATGTACTAGTGTGCATCATAACAATGAATCATATGTGAGTGCCAATTGATGTATAATGAACAATGTGAACATGCCGTTGAAATGTAAATGAATGCAAAGACAATAAATGTTCGAATAATCTATTACTCACAGTGGTTTGTACAGTGTAACTTGTCTCTGAATCAATGTGTGTTAGACAACACCACAAAGATCCTGTTATGTCTGTGTAATAGTGTATTAATGTCAGTATCTACTTAAAACTTAATTCTGAAAGGTTAAGTAAATTTGAACTGAAATTCAGACCACATCCGAAATTCGGATGAACCCAAAATCTGGATGGTTAGAGGTCTATCCTCAGTGATTTATATTTGCAACCTCATCCGAAACTGGCATCATGACTTATTGATTTTCTATGAATTTCCATCCGAGATTGCATGTGGTCCGAACTCGGTTGTGATCCGAACTCGGATGAATCCGAATTGGGAGTAAGTCCGAAATTCGGATGACCCGAATTGTGTTCATCAGATCCGAATTTCATACTTGTATTTTTCTAATATTTTCCAGATTTCACTTTGGTCATTTTATGCATGTTTTGTGTCTAAAAATTATTAATATGAACTTAAATGTACTCTTTTAATACTTTTTGACTTAAAACATAACATCAATACACCAAATCAGTTCATTTTTGTCTGTTTTTCTTCACTGTCGAAGAACACACACACACTAAAAACACCTAGTTATTTTGAAATCATGCTTAGAAGTGGAATCTGAATCTGAAATTTAGTATATGACATCACCAGTACTCGATTTAAACAAATCCATCATAATAAACAACATGCAATAACATCTATAACCTGAATCTATGCTTCAGTTCACCCCAAAACCGAACACAAAATTCTAAAATGGTAAATCTGAGTAAGTTTTACCTTTGATGGTTATTTGCAGTGTTAATAGTTCCTCAATGGTAGCTTAAATCCAAACTTTCAGCTTCTAATTCCACGTTTTTATGTTCTTGATTGAAGAAGCCGTGAGTTTTAGTGAGAGAGTGAGAGAGACGGTGAATTAGAGAGAGAGAGAGTATGAAGTGTGTAAATGAACATTTATTCTCCTTTTTATGTGTCATTTTTCCTTAATTACAATTTACATCCCTCAACTTTCCACATTTCTTAATTACACTATTTTGAATATCTGAACCGGTTTCTCATTGTTATACTTGCTCAGAAAACAACAATGATAATTTCTCATCATCATTGTTATTTTTAAATAGTTCGATCGATGGTTGTTGTATATTCTACCGACGTCGGTTCCTTGTTGTTATGCTTGCTCAAAAGACATCCATGAGGATTTCTCCTCATGATTTTTCATATTTAAAATTGTGAACGAAATTTGCTTAACCGAAATAATAATGATTTCATAATACATTAAATGAGTCTTAAATTGCAAATTACATGTACTTTTAAAATTAGGGATGTTACAGCATGGATTCTACCACGCCTATACGTCGTCCACGAAGTCATGTTGTGCTAAAGAGACTTGGGAATTTGGTCTTCATGTCCTCTTCAGACTCCCAAGTGTGGTTAGCTCCCCTGTGATGCTTCCATTTGACCAGCACCATCTTGATCTCTTTGTTTTGGAGTTTCTTGACTTTGGTCTCAAGTATGCATTCCGACTCATCAATGAACCTTAGCCGTTCGTTAGCCTTTATCTCTGAATGATCAGTCCATGGTTACCTCTCGGGCACCAGACTCTTTCTTAGATAGCCCACATGGAAGATGGGGTGAACTCCCGATATTTCTTCTGGTAAGTCCAAGTGATACGATTGGTTTCCAACTCTGTCAATTATCCGAAAGGGTCCTACAAACCGAGGAGACAGGTTTCCTCGCTTAACGAATCTGTTGACACCTTTCATCGAACATACCTTCAAGTAAACCCAATCATATTTTTGAAACTCTATTGCTTTGTGAAGACGATCATGGTAGTTCTTTTGTCTATCATGTGTTGTTTTCATGTATTGACGGATGAGTTGGATCTTTTCATTGGTTTCTTGCAACAAGGCTAGCTCGGTGATAAGAGTTTCTTCTGTTTCCTTCCAACAAATTGGAGTTCTACATTTACTTCCATATAGAAACTCAAATGGTGCCATTTTGATTGTTGAATGGTAACTATTCTTGTAAGAGAATTCAGCCAATGGGAGGTGATCGTCCCAGTTACCACCCAAATCCATGACACAAGCTCTTAGCATGTCTTCCAGTGTCAAAATAGTCCTTCCGCTCTGTCCGTCAGACTGGGGTCTGTATCCAGTACTCATGGCGATACGAGTACCAAGACCGTTTTGCAGAGCAACCCAGAAGTTTGAAGTGAATCTACTATCTCGGTCAGAGACAATAGATTTGGGAACACCGTGCCTTGTGATGATTTCGTTCATATAGATTTGGGCCAGACGATCCAGAAAGTAGGTTTCTCTGATGGGTATGAAATGAGCAGATTTGGTTAAACGGTCAACAATGACCCAAATGGAATGATGTTGACGACGTGTCTTGGGCAGCTTTGTTATAAAGTCCATAGTAATATGGTCCCACTTCTATTAGGAAGAGGTTGCATAGTACCATACGGTTGTTGGTGTTCAGTTTTCACCAATCTGCATGTTCTGCACTTCTCCACGTATTGACCGACATCTCGTTTCAACCCTCGCCACCAGAAATCAGCTTTTAAGGCATTGTACATTTTTGTGCTTCCAGGATGAATTGAAAACTTGGATTGCTGAGCTTCTTCAAGAATTACTTCTCGCATATTCCAAAGCTTAGGAAACCATACTCTACCATATACACCTTTGAGTCCGGTTCCATCATCTTGCATTATTGGTAATTGAATCCTGACATCTTCGTTCTTGATATTTTCTTCCTTTAAGGCATGCAATTGAGTAGCCCTTACATCATCTATGATCGTTGATGTCAGTATCGTAGAAGTTAAGACATAACATCATCTATGATCGCGTTGTAGTAAGCTTTTCTACTCAAGGCATCTGCAACCACATTTGCCTTCCCTAGGTGGTACAAAATCTCACAATCATAGTCCTTGATCAGCTCCATGGACCTTCGCTGCCTCATATTCAAGTCCTTCTGACGGAATATATACTTCAAACTTTTATGATCAGTGTAGAGCTTACACTTGGTTCCATACAAGTAGTGCCTCCAAAGTTTGTGAGCGAAAGTCATCACAGTTAGCTCTAGGTCATGAGTAGAGTAGTCTTTCTCGTGTGGTTTAAGCTGTCTAGAAGTGTATGCTATGACAATTCCTCTTTGCATCAGTACTGCTCCCAAACCCATGCCTGATGCGTCTGTATAAACTACAAAGTGTCGTTCCCTTCAGGCAGGGCTAAAACCGGTGCTTCACTTAATAACTTCTTTAATTTGTCGAAAGCTGTTTGTTGTTCTTCTTTCCAAAAGAAAGTTGTGTTCTTGCGAGTAAGCTTAGTAAGCGGAATGACTATTTTGAAGAATTGTTTCACGAATCGGCGGTAGTAACCAGCCAATCCCAGAAAACTACGGATCTCAGAGGCGTTGCGAGGTGATTCCTAGTTCTGGATAGCCTTGATCTTTGCAGGATCAACAGCAATATCAACACCAGATATCACATGCCCCAAGAATTGGATCTGAATTAACGTTGAGAAAGAGCAAGTTAACAGAATAGTTTACAAGTGAGTATGACTTGGGTGAATGAAACCCTTAACAAGTGAATCCTGTAATTGTTTCATCATTTCCTGCATTTTGGCAGGAGCTAGACGATAAGGAGTTTTGGCTATTGGAGCAGCACCAGGAATGAGATCGATACGGAATTCTACTTGGCGATCAGGTGGCAATCCAGAGATATCTTCTGGAAAGACATCTGGAAATTCAGAGACTACTGGAACGATAGAAGGAGATTTAATTTCAGCCTTTGCATCAACAACGTAGGCTAAATAAGCTGAACAACCCTTAGCGACGTGCTTTCGGGCCTTAGCGATTGACATAAGGCATAAGTTGCCTTTTTGTCTGTCACTATAAATGCAGATGTCATGGCCCTTAAGAGTGGTAATCTTGCTCATTCTCTTTTTTCATACTATCTGAGCCTCATTATGGATAAGCCAGTCCATCCCCACGATAACGTCAAACTCCCCAAAATCCATAGGGATTAAATCTAAATTGAACACTACGTCTTCTATGAGTAAGGTACAATTCCTATATACTTTATCAGCCTTGACTAACATGTTGCTAGCAGTTTCAATGTCCAGAACAAATTGCAAGTTGGATGTAGGCATGTTAAGTTGACGAGAAAATGAAGTGGAGACAAATGAATGATTGGCTCCGGAATCAAACAAAATGCATGCAGGAATTGAATTAATTAAGAACGTACCAGTGACCACCTCCGGGTCATCTTTTTCTTCCTCAGCTATGATCTGGAAATCCCTTGTCGGAGCACTTTGAGTTTGATCTCTGCGAGCAGTGGAAGCTCCAGAAGATCTCGTTGTTTATAGCTGGACACTCTAATCTCTTGGGGGTCTTGGGCAGTCCTTGGCAAAGTGGCCTAGTCTATGATAGTTGCAGCATGAATCGCTTTTTCATGGGCAATGCTCCCAGTGATGGCCATTCTACCCACAACAGAAGATATATATATCTTGAGTTTTACACTCCCCAGAGTGCGTCTTCCTGCATCGCCTGCAGTCCCTCATTTCAATATTGGCCGAAAAGGCCTTTCCCTTCTTTGGCGAAGAAGATGGTTGATAGGATTGAGGAGAGGATCGGGATGATCCAGCCTCCCGTTTCCTTTTTGGCGGCGACGGTTGAGTCGGTACTGCAGCAGTTGACCCCATGACATTACCAGATAACATCACAATCTGCTCTACATTTCGAGTAGCTTCCAACGTACAAGCAAAAGTGGTGACCGAACGATGCTCATCATTCGACAAATTTGTTAATCCAAACCGGCCTCAAACTGACATATCTTTCTCTCTTCAATATTGACTTGATGGCGTGTAAACAAGCTTAAACGAGTGAACTCGACAGCGTATTGAGTGACTGTCTTTGTTCCTTGGGTCAGATTCAAAAACTTCTCCTCTAGACGTCGCTTTTCGTCGGCAGGACAGTATTGTTGAGAGAATACTTCCTTAAACTAATTCCACGACATGTGTGACACTACCTCCATCGTCAACACATTAATCATGGCATCCCACCACATGACTGCGTCCCTTGCAAACATTGCGATTGCAAACCGGACCATGTCCTTTTCGGCGCAGTTGTTGATTCTAAAAGTTCTTTCGGTGGTGGTGTGATGAGTCTATAATTAATATGGTTTCAAAGTCATTTTATATTCATTTTAAGCACCGATACTTCGTAAAATCCATTCATTTACATCATATTTGTGTTTCAGGGTCCGGAAGTTATTTCAAAGCACCACGAGAAAATTCAGCGCGAACCGAGCAGGTCGGGGAGCAGGCCTGCGCCCCAAAAGTTCCAGATACATTCCAGCGCATGCCAGCAAAACCTTAGCTCCAGGCGGGGGGGGGGGGGGGCGCTGGCTTTCGCTGGGTCGGCGTAAAAACGCGTTTTTTAGCCCTGGAAACCCTGAAATTGACTCCTCTATAAATAGAGGTCGTTGGTAGCCTTTGAGGGAGGCCCCGACGTGTGTGAAAGTGTGCCGAAGCCCTGCCGGAGTGTATCTACGATACGAGAACAAAGACGGTGATTCGCAAGCTACCCAATGGCTCAGATCTTAGATTGTGACGAGCATGCGTTGAGCGGCTAATCTCATTAGCTGTTTGCGAAGGATCTACCGCTAAGTTTACTCTTATTTAATTTTTTACGTTTTGATGTATTCGTATTAAGCGAGATATATTATGTGTTTGCAAATGATAAACATTCGGCTATGATTATGATTATGTGTTGCGATTGTTAAAGCAAGATAGTTTATCGTGGTGTTATTATTCGTGTCGAGTCCATTAGTTTAGGGATTAATATGAGTATTAATGTTGCATACTCTATGCTGAGAGTTATTGGTTAAAACATGTTTGATTAATTTAGTCGCGCAATTGATTATGTCTATGTGATCGTTGCATGAAGTTATATTGAGTAATACTTATGTCGTGGTGATCCCGTGAATGGTTATTCGTCTCTTGATTGTTTATCTACTACGTTAGTTGTCTTGTCATTAATTTTAGTTACAAAGCAATAGCAAATCATTACTTTAAACAAATAATTCAAATCCACAAATTCACAATTTTAATGCTTTCAATAAACTTATAAGGCTAATAACCTAATCCTGATTACGACCACACTCCTTGTGGATTCGAACCTTACTTTTCTGAGCTAAATAGTATATATAAGGATTATTTCTGCGGGTCATAACGACGGCCCGCCAGATTTTGGCGTCGTTGCCGGGGAGTGTAACGGTAGTTAATGTTAGAAGTTAGCCTTTGTCCTTAGTTTTAAGTATTCAAGTTTAAGTTCCATACTTGGGTTATTTTTAGTCTTTATTTTATTATTATTTTGAAAAAATTAAATTAAAAAAAATGCAAAAAGGTAATCTAGTCCTCTACTTTTGCCACAAAAAAATAATTATTAATTAAGTGTCTTAGTTTAGGTTAATACTTTATTTTTAGTTATTTTAATATTTTCAGTTCTTATTATTAGAAACCAACTATAAATTATAAAAACTAAAAAAGGTAATTGTAACCACTCTACTTTTACCATAAAAAATATA
This sequence comes from Centrapalus pauciflorus, assembly GCA_020465985.1. Taxonomy (NCBI): domain Eukaryota; kingdom Viridiplantae; phylum Streptophyta; class Magnoliopsida; order Asterales; family Asteraceae; genus Centrapalus; species Centrapalus pauciflorus. Next base: position 156,059 of record JAANYP010009250.1, read on the forward strand.
ATAAAAAATAGAAAACTAAAAAAAAAATAAATATAAAATTTAAATAAATTATATAAAATTAAAAATAAATAAATATAATATATAAAATTAAATAATAATAATAATAATAATAATAATTAGTTAACTAAGTACTAAAGTTCAAGAATACTGTAAGGTGTGCGAATGACGTAATTAATTAAGAGGAAAAAGTTCAAATTTTCGAGGAGCCAAATCTAGCAAGAAATATTGAAGCCGAAGTATTAGAACCTCTAATTGATGAAATGGGTGACCAATTAAGAAGAACTGTCGAGTCACATTATTGCCCTGGTGATGTGCTCGATCACTCACCTATTCGATATCCGGAAAATGAGAACGAACCTGAAGTTCGCCCTCAATTATTTCAAATTCTTCCTATCTTTAGAGGAATGCCTAGTGAGGAACCCTACAAACATTTAGCTGAATTCACAGCTATTTGTAAAGCTAATCATGTTCGAGGTATAACCACAGATAGTTTAAAACTTCGATTGTTCCCTTTCTCGTTAAAAGATAAAGCCAAAAATTGGTTTGTGTCGCTACCTACCAATAGCATTACAACCTGGGATCAAATGAAGCGTCAATTTCTCGTTGAGTATTACCCCATAAGTAAAACCACTGAGAAACGAAAAGAGATCACCAGTTTTAAACAAAAACCAGGTGAGCAATTTTATGAGGCATTCGATCGGATGAACGAATTGCTAAGAGCTTTTCCACACCATGAAGTTCCAAAATGGATGCTTGTCAAAACTTTCTTTGATGGTGTGAGTCAAGAAAGCCGAAATATGATCACCGCTGCTACTGGTGGCACATTCTTAGCTAAAGAATATGATGAGGCTTGGGAATTACTGAATCAACTCAGTAAAGGTCTCAAAGTTCAAGCCGGTTTTGAAAATAATATTGGAGTTCAGGTAATGGGTATAGACAATGCCTGGAAACTTGAAGCAAAAAGTGAAATCTCAAAACTCGGAAAGAAGATAGATCAACTAACAAAGGGTTTTAGCCATAACCCTGCTACATCAATTAACTGCGTAATATGCAGAGATCCATCTCATCATTCTGAAGCATGTCCTCATGTGCAACCCACTAAGGAATATGCTAAAGAAGTATATGGTTTTAGAGCGCATTGGGATAAGGATTACCCATTATCAGAAACCTATAATCCGGGATGGAGGAATCATCCTAATTTTCGATGGAAAATGATCACCCTACCGATCATCAGTCTAAACCAATGTATGAACCACCACCATGAAGAGAATATCAATATGGTTCAACATCTGCTGCTAAGGATGAGCAATATTACAATCCAAACCAATGTGATCAACCTCACTTTCACGTGGAGATGAATACAAGTTCTTCACAATTTTCGGAGTTCATGGAATGCATGAAGCAACAATCGGCTTTTAACGAGATGCTGAGTCGTCAAATGTGTCAGACTTTCGAATCGCTCACAAGACGAGAGGAAGGGAAGCTTCCAAGTAACACAATTCCAAACCCTTCGCACACACACGACAAAGAGAAAATGCATAGGTGAATGAAGTTTCCAAGGTGACTACCCTGAGAAGTGGTAGAAAAGTGGATAATAAGACCGAAATGCCAAAGGAACAAGAGGTAGAAGAAGACACCGACACTGAGGTCGTGTATGAAGAGAGACAGAGGATCCTAAAATGAAGGATAGTTCTAAGAAAGTTACTGTCAATGAATCAATCAAGGCAGATATTCAAACTCTCAAAGTTGGGGAGGCAGTTAAGGATCAGGACACCACAGCTCCTCCCCCTTACCCCGCTGCTCTGGAAAATCCGAAATCTTCTCAGTATGGCAAGAGAGGTCCACAACCCGAGGATCTGTGGGACTTATTCAATCAAGTCAAGATCAATATCCCATTGGTCAAGGCTATTCAACAAATACCCTCTTATACAAAATTTCTAAAAGATCTTTTCATGTAGAAAAGAAAGTTCAAGGTCTCGCTTCCCAAGCAGATCAATTTAACTGAGCAAGTGAGTGCAGTGATCTCTAATTTCTTGCCACCAAAGCTGAAAGATCCTGGATCACCGTTGATTCCGGTGACAATTGGCAATGTGCAAATCAAAAAGTCATTACTCGATCTTGGATCGAGTGTAAACATTTACCTGGGAATTTGTTTGACAAACATGATCTAGGCCAGTTACAAACGACTGATATTATTATACAACTGGTGGATCGGTCAACAAAATATCCAAGGGGTATCTTATCGGATGTTATAGTAGAAGTAGAAGATTTTTACTATCCAGTTGACTTCCTAGTCTTAGATAAAGAGAGTTCCTTTGGAGAAAACCAACCGGCCATTATCTTAGGTAGACCGTTGTTAGCCACTATTAATGCTCAAATCAATTGTAGAACAGGGGCTATAGATATTGCCTTTGGGAATCGCAAGCTGCGATTAAACGTGTTCAGTGCTTCCACTACTGCTTCAATCGATTCCGAATGTTACATGATAGATGTGATGGTCCACTAACACCTACTGCAAAAGATAGAGCGCAAAATAATAGAGTGTTCTTAGGGTTTTCTAATCCTGAATAAAAACCACAACACTCAGCATCTACTTCTCAAGGCTATACCAAGATGCCTATGAGGGCAAAATCAGCTGAAGATCATCTAAATCTTCAAGGATGTCATGAGAAAGGTCATGTTGCGTCTAGTTATCCTTAGAAGAAAGTAGAGTCTACATCGATAGTAGGGAAACCAGACCAACCAGCCTTAAAGACAGTCCCTAGTATTGCAAGTGCAAGTAGTTCTCAGAATGCGGAGAAGAACTTGAATGCAACACCCAGGGTAGCTGCTAAGCAAATACCTGTGTCAGTCAGACAGACTCAAGTGAGTAGGACTAATTCACCAAATAGAGTCCCAAGTCAATCTTGGTCAGGACCACAACCAGTCTATAGGAGTACTACACCTAAGAGGAGTTACACTCCAGTTAGGTCACATACCCTTAACAGACAATAGACATCAGGAAGAGCCCAGGGATATAATAGTGAATTGCACTATAATAGACATTATTCTAGGGCTCCACCGCAAATGACAGCCCAAAGTCCTAGATTTAGGAGGGGGGGGGGGGGTTTATGGCTGATCTATACAAGACCAGTAAGACGTTACGGTTACACAAGAAGGGGTAGGGTGGGCGGTGATACCTGGCTGGTCGATAACACTCATGGAAGGGATGGAGAATAGAAGAGGAATTCAGCAAACAAGACACTTAATTTTAATTTTCAAAATAGTGGTGATCAGAGAGATCTCCTTACAATAGCTTAGTTCACTCAACAAGGTACGATTACAAATGAAAGACTCAACTTCCTTTTATAGACCACGGAAGCTTATCTAGGAAGATTACATTGGATAATGGAAATCTAAAACAACCAATCAAAATAACACATTACAAACGGATAAGATAAGATGGAATCTTATCTTTTACACATAATAAAGACAAATCTGCCACGTAGGCAGAGCAATTATTCAACCTTATGACGTAAGCGCTTATGTCATATTCCATTGAGCCTTTTGGGTTCATCTTTACTCGAACGGATCATTATCAAACAGATTATCTGGAGAATCTACGTGATCAAAATTTTCTGTGAATAACAGAATTAAATGTGTTCTTTTCCAATCATCGTATGCTTCTGTCCACTTTGTAGAGACCGGGTCTACGATACACCAATTATGAAATCCGATCATAATATGATATGGAATGGATGTTGGGTCCACTCCATTAGCACTTCCGAGGGGAAGTGGTAAGCAATTGACTGGTCCTGATTTGTGTATGACGGTGGCAAGAAGGAAAGTGGTCATTTGAAAATGACTGTTACGTCTTTTTGCATGCTGACAATTTGTTTGCCCATTCATGTGGTGGTAGAAACCACAAGAGCATAGAGAACAATTTTTTGGCCCTTGGTTGCATATTGTCAAACTGACATTGAAGGATGTATGACGGTAATTCATTGGCGTTGAATGAGATTCTGATGGTGTGAGCTTCGAAGAGGTACCAGAAGAAGCATAAAGCCTCTTTAGGAAAACGGAACACATCCTCAATATGGAAGATGTTCAAGAAAGGATAATCAGGGTGGAACCTTAGCCCTCGCATGAATAAACCATGATTCTTTAGTAGGATGATGAGAAACGTTTTATAGTTTATTGAAGCTCTTTCTGGGAAGGTAAGCTCTGCTATCACTTCTGTGATCTGTTCTGGAAGGGGGTGTACCTGGGGAATCTCTGGTTGTGGAGTGACAGATGAGCCAGTCGATGAAACTCCTGCTAGTGGTGCATTGTATGCTTGGCTATGACCTTGAACAGGATTATGAAAAAGGGTTTTTCTCAACGCGAGCACCATTGGATTGATACTGAATACTGGTATGATACATTGGGATATCTTGCCAACTTCGTTCAGTCCAATGCTGTATTTATTCTCCTTCGGGGGTCTGGATAGGAAGTCTGCGAGGACGTTGTCTTTTCCTTTGATGTGCTTAGCAGTAAACTTCCACTGTGAGAACCAATTAGACCACCTCAAAAGTTGTGCCTGTGGAAGCATCTTTCTTTTGAACTGGAGCATCCGCGGAAATGATGACACATCCATCTCTACTTGGAACTCGTGCCCTATCAAGTGGAACTGGAATTTTTCTATTCCTCTCTTGACAGAGGGTATTCCTCTCTTGACAACGGGAATCTCTTTGAACATAGAGTGGTAATGCTTCTCAGAATCTTTGAACGTGCCACTTTTGTAACCACACACTTCTCTGGCATTATTCTCATTGAGGACGATTAAGACAGCTGCCCAATGTTCGTCGCTTGCGTCTTTCTGAAGGATTCTTTTTTCTGACGAAGTGGGAATCTTCAGAGGGGGCATCTTGTCAGCTAGCTGCTTTATAGCCTTGACAGCTAGAGTCTGTTCCGAAGACCACTGTGAGGGATTCTTTTTCAACATGGGGAATAGGTGTTTTGTTTGATCAGATAATTTTGGTAAAAAATCTGCCATATAATTCACTAATCCAAGAAACTGTTGAATCTGATTTTGGCTCGTTAGTGTGTCTGGGAACTTATGAAGTTCTTGCGAAACATGTGGCTGGGGTTGATACTTGCTATCTGATATCTTCATTCCAAGGAAATCAATTGTAGTAACACCAATTTCCAATTTCTTTTCTGCTAGCATAATACCATACTTGGTTACCAAAGCATGAAACTTTGATAGCAGCTCCACATGTGAGTCGTTGTCTTTTGAAAACAACAGAATATCATCAATGTAAACCAGAACGTTAGATAATATTGGCACAAAAATTTTTACCATAGCTTTCTGAAAAGTAGACGGTGCGTTTTTTAAACCAAACGGCATAACTTTCCACTGGTAATGATGATTAGGGATACAGAAGGCTGTCTTTGGCCTATCTTCAGGACGAGTACCTAACTGCCAAAATCCGGACTTAAGATCAAATTTGGACAAGACTTTAGCGTTTGCCAATGACTGAAACAATGCCTTCTTCTGTGGGAGAGGAAACTTGTCATTTGCCAAAAAATGGTTGAGAGGTTGATAGTTGATGACTAGTCTTAGCTTTCCTCTGACATGTTCACTACGTTTGTTTACATAGAATGCTTCACACGCCCATGGGGAGTTCGTAGGCTCAATAACTCCTTGGTCAACGAGTTGACCGCGTTCTTCAATTGCAAGCTGATAATGATCTGGATTCATACCTTCGTGGATTGCTTTTGTGGGGTTAACATCCTCATTCTGTTTGAACGGTAACGAAACAAAGAATGACTCGTTAATCCATAGCGGTGATGAATGATTTTTCAGGAACTCTGTGTGTGTAGAAGCGCATGAGGTTTGGACAATCTGCTGCTTCAAGGATTCGAGAGTAGGAGTAACCATCATATGAAGTTTAGGGATTGTACTCCATGGATTCATGAAAGTTTTGTAGCTTAATCCTTGAGGTGTCCACATTAGATTTGGTAGCTTTGAAAGCAAATCAAATCCGATGAGCATATCTTTGCCATGAGAGCTGGATCCTAGCAACTTGTGTTTGATCACACATTTGGGGAAAAGACGTATGTATACCGGGATACTGATCTTATCAATTACAAACTTTTATCCATTAGCAGCTAAAAAGGTTTGCTCGTGTGGTCTCCAATAACTCGTTGGTAAGATCTTTGGATCTAGAATGGAGACTGCTGAACCAGTGTCGAACAGTGCTACGACTGGTATTGGCTATGCGTATGCTGACGTCAGAAGATGAACTTTGGCAATGCGGACTGGTTGCCTTTGTTGTAATGGCAAGACATGAGGTGCATGACTGACCATAAACAAACCTGTATCAGAATAATCTGATGATTCGGAATTTGTTGAGTCTTCATTTGATGAACAATAGGAATAACGTAGTGTACACAACGTTCTGTCATTTGGTTCATCATCAAGAGAGTAGACTGACTCAATATCAGAGATGTCAACTGGCTCTATTTTGTTGAGAGTCTGCAACAATGCCATTGATCTTCTTTCATCTGGACAATTTTTAGCGAAATGTCCTCTCTTGTTACATACATAACACTTATCTGAATTTCTGCCTCGTTTGAATTTCCTTCTTAGGAACTTCCATTTCTTCTTTGGCCTGAAATTCTTCTTCCTGTGAGAATCAAAGATTTAATAAATCTTTTGGAGTGTGAGTTCTTCTTTGTATGAGAACAATCACACGATGACTTGTCTTTGCACTTAATCTGCGGATGTTTGTCATCACATGCTTTGCCTAGTCGTCTTCCAGTTTTCTCAAACTCTACAAGGAATTTTTTTTCTGGTTGCAAAGCTTGGCTAGAGCATTGAGTATGAGTTGATACAACTCACCAAGAGAGGTTTGTGCGACTGTAGCGTCCCTTGATTCAAGGAATCTGTATGCCTCATTTCCAAGTGATTCAGGGAATGAATTCAAGAATACCTGTTTGAAGTTAACAGCATCTATTCCTTGAAGACAATAGAATCTTTCAGACATTCTATTGTAGTGCTTTTCAAGATCTTTCTTGAGGAAGGAACAACACTTCATTTTGAGGAATTCTTCTCTTGCGTGTATCGTATGCTCAACTGGAGTGCCAAAGAATTCTGAGTAGATGACACTCATGAATTCTTCAGGAGATTGAGACTGATGCATCCGTAGTTGGCGATACTCTCCAAGACTGAGATACCAGTCACGGAGTCTTCCCTGGAGTCTGGTTGCAAATCGTCTTAGAACCATATCTATGGTGTAAAACTGAAGTTCTGCAGATATCCAAGTTAGCATTTCCACACTTCTTTCTCTCCATCTTGATGGAGGGATATCATCAAATGTGAACTGCTGTTTAGTACCTGACTTTGGTGGATTCTGTCTCCTGGGTGGCATTTCTTGCGTTTCTGATTCTCCTGAGTCACTGTCACTAACAACATTTTGGACAGTAGATTCATCTTCGTCGTTTCCTTCCATGAACAAATGTTCAAATGCGTTAGAGGAATCGAAATCCTCGTCTGGTTGGGGAGATACTGGCATGACAAAGGATGGTGTTGGTGGAGAATCTTCACAGAGGTTCTTGAGGAATGTTGTAACTGGGTTACCAATTGCAAGAACTTGTGGGTCTTTTGAAGGGGGTGTAGGTTTATCTTCAGATGACATTTTGTAAGAAGTACTTGGCTTGTCTGGAAATGCTACAGCTTGTGCTTTTCCTTTTGCCTTGTTTTTAATCTCGGTTTGCTCTTTTTCCCATAATGCCAACAATGGTGATCTTTGATTCAGTTAAGTTTTCACCTGCACAAGCAGCAGAGCCACCATCGGTCTTTCCTACTGTAAATATGGTATCTCCAGCCTTACCTACATCAGATCACATATGGTATGATGTATGCAACTGTAAAGATTGCTTGGAAGAACATTACAGAGTTTCCATGGACGATGATATGCCTAAGAAAGAGAAACCCTCTCAAAGGAAACTAAGGAAAAGATACGAAGAAGGAGACCCTTCTGTTGGATTACTCGGTGAACCATCAGGTAAATATGACTATTACGTCATTTATGGAGATTCGCCAACCAAACCTCCATCCACCACCAACCCATGTAAAAAACCTCAGCCACCAAATCTCCTCCATATTACCAGAAGGCTTTATCCATCATCCACAAAGAAAAGAAGGTTCATCCACCTCCATCAATAGATGGATATGTCATCATTTCCACGGATGCTCCAGTTCAAAAGAAAGATGCTTCCACAGGCACAACTTTTGAGGTGGTCTAATTAGTTCTCACAGTGGAAGTTTACTGCTAAGCACATCAAAGGAAAAGACAATGTCCTCGCAGACTTCCTATCCAGACCCCCGAAGGAGTATAAATACAGCATTGGACTGAACGAAGTTGGCAAGATATCCCAAAGTATCATACCAGTTTTCATTATCCATCCAATGGCGGAACAGAAAGAGAAACCCCATGACATGCCACAAGAAGAAGGATCATCGTCCATCACCGCACAACTAGATCAACTCCAAATATCTGATCTCCCAGAGCAAATTACTGAAATCATTGCTGAGCTCATGTTCAAGGAAAGGGCTACCCTAAATTACGAAACCTTTTTAACTGTTTTACTGAGAAATCATGGAGCGGTTATCAAAGGATTGATGTTTCATCCAGACTACCCATTCCTTAGCATTTTCTACATCCATGACCTATACAGCCTACCCAAAGAAGCCCTCTGTTTCTTTTGGTACCTATTCGAAACATATGCCATAGGATTATCTTTTCACATGCTCAAGCTGATGGCCTACATCTTTCATTGCCAGAAAGGACAGGCTCCCGAGAGTGCAAAGAATTTATTCCCTATGCTGCTATGGTTCCAAACACCGGAAGAGTGGGTAGAATTACTGTCTGAATGATCAAAAACATATGCTACCATTGTCTTCAAAAGACCTGCTAAATTTACGTCACCAACTACAACACAGCAGGGTCAAGCGCTGGTATCTCATTCTCCGAAAGTTGTCATCCATGATGGTCATGATATAAATCCTGTCTACGCCGATAGCCAACTTTACATGTTCATGAGAGAGTATATGGCGCAGATAAATGGAGTATGCCCAGGATCTATACCACTGGACATAATGGTTGCAGGAAACTGTTGGTCTTTAGACCATCCTGTATCATCAAAATGGATCGAGGCATTTGAGCATTGGATAAATAAGAATGATGAGCAAAGGTCAGATTCGGATTCGGACTACGGAGAGTTAGATTTCACTGTGCGTTACGCTCCATGGAATCTTCAAGACGAAGATAATCCAGATGGTCCCCACTATGATCCATATGAAGACGATCCATCACATCTAGATTCTCGGTGGAGATGACGTAAGCGCTTACGTCATAAGGTTGAATAATTGCTCTGCCTACGTGACAGATTTGTCTTTATTATGTGTAAAGGACAAGATTCCATCTTATCTTATCCGTTTGTAATGTGTGGTTTTGATTGGTTGTTTTAGATTTCCTTTATCCAATGTAATCTTTCTAGATAAGCTTCCTTGGTCAATAAAAGGAAGTAGAGTCTTTCATTTGTAATCATACCTTGTTGAGTGAACTAAGCTATTATAAGGAGATCTCTGTGATCACCACTCTTTTGAGAAATAAAATTAAGTGTCTTGTTTGCTGAATTCCTCTTCTATTCTCCATCGCTTCCATGAGTGTTATCGACCAACGAGGTATCACCGACCACCCTGCCCCTTCTTGTGTAACCGTAACCTCTTACTGGTCTTGTATAGATCAACCATAAACCCCCTCCCATCAAACACAAGTTGCTGGGATCCAGCTCTCATGGCAAAGATATGCTCATCTGGATTGCAAATGAATTCTGAGTAGATGACACTCATGAATTCTTCAGGAGATTGAGACTGATGCATCTGTAATTGGCGATACTCTCCAAGACTGAGATACCAGTCACAGAGTCTTCCCTGGAGTCTGGTTGCAAATCGTCTTAGAACCATATTTATGGTGTAAAACTGAAGTTCTGCAGACATCCAAGTTAGCATTTCCACACTTCTTTCTCTCCATCTTGATGGAGGGATATCATCAAATGTGAACTGCTATTTAGTATCTGACTTTGGTGAATTCTGTCTCCTGGCTGGCATTTCTTGCGTTTCTGATTCTCCTGAGTCACTGTCACTAACAACATTTTGGACAGTAGATTCAGCTTCTTCATTTCCTGCCATGAACAAATGTTCAAATGCTTCAAAGGGATCGAAATCCTCGTCTGGTTGGGGAGATACTGGCATGAAAAAGGATGGTGTTGGTGGAGAATCTTCACAGAGGTTCTTGAGGAATGTTGTAACTGGGTTACCAATTGCAAGAACTTGTGGGTCTTTTGAAGAGGGTGTAGCTTTATCTTCTGATGACTTCCCGTAAGAAGTACTTGGCTTGTCTGGCAATGCTACAGCTTGTGCTTTTCCTTTTGCCTTGTTTTTAATCTGGGTTTGTTCCTTTTCCCATAATGCCAAGGATGGTGATCTTTGAGATGAGAGTTGCGGGATTGGCTGTGGGTCAAACGATGTACTGATAAAAGGTGTAGATGGTAGTCTCCAAGGATCGTCAGCTAAAGTTACCAATCTCTTTTGTTTATGTTGTTTCTTAAGGTCAAGTAACTGAATCTTGAGAGACTTCAGTTCTGCTTCTTTCTTTAAGAGAGAGGTTGCTGGTGATGAACTTCGTACAATCTGGAGAAGTTCATTATGAAGGTTTTTGATCTTGATTCTCACTTCACTTATCAAGGCATCCAATGTTTTCATCTTGGAGGACAAGACTTCCTGGTTTTTTGCCATCTTGTTTTGTTGAGACAGGATCTGGGTAAGAACCTTGTTTTGTGCAACAGCATTTTCACTTTGCCAATTCAAGGTCTTTTCTACAGCACTGACTGCATTCGTGACATTCAGCAATGTACTGTTCTGCCTGTCTGGAAGATGAAGGATCTGGCAAAACCATGTTGCATCCATCTATTGGTGGAGGTGGATGAACCTTCTTTTCTTTGTGGATGATGGATAAAGCCTTCTGGTAATATGGAGGAAGATTTGGTGGCGGAGGTTTTTTACATGGGTTGGTGATGGACGGAGGTTTGGTTGGCGAATCTCCATAAATGACGTAATAATCATATTTACCTGATGGTTCACCAAGTAATCCAACAGAAGGGTCTCATTCTTCGTATCTTTTCCTTAATTTCCTTTGAGAGGGTTTCTCTTTCTTAGGCATGTCTTCATCCATGGAAACTCTGTAATGTTCTTCCAAGCAATCTTTACAGTTGCATACATCATACCATATGTGATCTGATGTAGGTACGGCTGGAGAGACCATATTTACATTACGAAAGACCGATGGTGGCTCTGCTGCTTGTGCAGGTGAAAACTTGACTTCCACTTGTCCTTTTTCATGTCTGATAAAATCAGGAGCCATGGTGGTTTGTACCGGTGCTTAATGGATCTGTTCGTAATTTGTTATCCATTTCTCTGGTAAAAGTTTTACCAGTTCTTCTCTGGACAACTGCCTCGGGACATAGGTACATGATGGCGTCGCCTTTGAATCTATCTCAAGGAGCAAAGCATCTCCTGAGTTGTCTCTTCTTGGAACCATAATGTCTAGTGAGTCGTTCTGTACCCTGTATGCCATTTGGTAGTGAAACGTTTCTTGAAACGTATTCACCTGTTGGGTGCCTCCGATCTGGATCTGTGCTTTTAAAGCTGTGAGCAGTGAGGGGTCATTCAACGGCATATTGAAATTTGGGAAGAAAGTGACAAAGATTGTGCCAGCGTTCAATGTAGTTTGAATTGTACCAATACAAGCATGTTGGTACTCTACAAATCTTGTATCCACTAAAGCTATTATTGAAAAAGCCGGAAGGCTTTTTCTACCATGAGACGTTAGGGCAAGTCGGATTGCTCCGAAGTGGATATGGGTGTAACCTTGAGCTATACAGTGACGTGGGAGATCTGATGGGAGAGATAGTGTACCTAAGTGTTCTGCTGAAGAGGCTGGGAGTTGGTAAGAATCAAACTTTGAAGTTTGAACATATTCTTTAACGACTTGATTGGTGGAAGATCCAACCAATTTTTTGACTCGTCTACTGAAAGAATTTGTTAGTCTGGAAAATACACGGTAAGGGTCTACGTCGGGCATCTGGGTTAGGGGTTTTTTTGATTCGTCTGAAACATAAGATATTTCATATAACTGATCTATCTTAAATGCAGATGAGGAGCGGAAACTGGATGATGACGGGGAGGAGGAAAACAGTTCTGAACTCATAGCTTTGGCTTAATAGAAAAATCTGGCTAAGAAAATAGCAGATCTGAACTTCTTATATAGAAATATGAATTTCTTTTAGAATCTACCTCAGTTCGAAAGGACTCTACTGCGGTCACCTTGCCGACTTACAATGTCCACACAAGAATTTTTTGGTACGAACTAATAAGTAATTCAGAAACTAATAATCAAGATCTAAACTATGATCTATACTGGACAGTTCTATAATTCAAGACTAAAAGTTCAACAGTTCTCTGATGTGAAAGATCCATTAAAAACGGCAGTCACAGAGCATAACAACGTGAACAATAGTAAGAATAAGAGGAATTGTTGAACTTTTAGTCTTGAATTATAGAATTGTCCAGTATAGATCATAGTTTAAATCTTGAATTGCTTATTAGTTTCTGAATTGCTTATTAGTTCGTACCAAAAGAGTTCTGTGTGGACATTGTAAGTCGGCAAGGTGACCACAGGAGAGTCCTTTCGAACTGAGGTAGATTCAAAAAGAAATTTAGATTTCTATATAAGAAGTTCAGATCTGCTATTTTCTTAGCCAGATTTTTCTATTAAGCCAAAGCTATGAGTTCAGAACTGTTTTCCTCCTCCCCGTCATCATCCAGTTTCCGCTCCTCATCTACATCTAAGATAGATCAGTTATATGAAATATCTTATGTTTCAGACGAATCAAAAATACCCCTAACCCAGATGTCTGACGTAGACCCTTACCGTGTATTTTCCAGACGAACAAATTCTTTCAGTAGACGAGTCAAAAAATTGGTTGGATCTTCAACCAATCAAGTCGTTAAAGAATATGTACAAACTTCAAAGTTTGATTCTTACCAACTCCCAGCCTCTTCAGCAGAACACTTAGTTTCACTATCTCTCCCATCAGATCTCCCACGTCACTGTATAGCTCAACGTTACACCCATATCCACTTTGGAGCAATCCGACTTGCCCTAACCTTTCATGGAAGAAAAGGCCTTCCGGCTTTTTCAAGAATAGCTTTAGTGGATACAAGATTTGTTGTGTACCAACATGCTTGTATTGGTACAATTCAAACTACCTTGAATGCTGGCACAATCTTTGTCACTTTCTATCCAAATTTCAATATGTCGTTGAATGACCCCTCACTGCTCACAGCTTTAAAAGCACAGATCCAGATCGGAGGCACCGAACAGGTGATTACGTTTCAAGCAACGTTTGTCTACCAAATGGCATACAGGGTACAGAACTACTCACTAGACACTATGGTTCCAGGAAGAGACAACTCAGGAGATGCTTTGCTCCTTGAGAGATATTCAAAGGCGACGCCAACATGTACCTATGTCCCGAGGCAGTTCTCCAGAGAAGAACTGGTAAAACTTTTACCAGAGAAGTGGATAACAAATTACGAACAGATCCATCAAGCACCGGTACAAACCACCATGGCTCTTGATTTTATCAGACATGAAAACGGACAAGTGGAAGTCAAGTTTTCACCTGCACAAGCAGCAGAGCCACCATCGGTCTTTCCTACTGTAAATATGGTCTCTCCACCTTACCTACATCAGATCACCTATGGTATGATGTATGCAACTGTAAAGATTGCTTGGAAGAACATTACAGAGTTTCCATAGACGATGATATGCCTAAGAAAGAGAAACCCTCTCAAAGGAAACTAAGGAAAAGATACGAAGAAGGAGACCCTTCTTTTGGATTACTTGGTGAACCATCAGGTAAATATGACTATTGCGTCATTTATGGAGAATCGCCAAACAAACCTCCATCCACCACCAACCCATGTAAAAAACCTCCGCCACCAAATCTCCCTCTGTAAGGTCTTGAACTAACAGATCTATCTTGATGCGACACACACCAACGAGTGCGGAATCCTCGTTAGCGGCTAGACGGATATATTACTCACACGGAACACGGAGATTACCACAACGTTGTACGATCGACGACTAATGAACCTACGCGATGAATCTCTCCGAACAAACACAATATCGGCTGATAAAATCGAGATCGCGTTTTGCTAATTGCTCACACGAATTATGCAAAAGTCTACTAAACTTTCGAGTTAATCCCTAATTATAGTGATCCATTCGAGTTTGTCATGGGACAAACTCGAATCCAGGCCAAAGGCCCATTCGAATTTGTCCCCTTGACAAATTCGAATCTGCCTTATTCGAATTCATAACAAATTCGAATCTGCCTTATGTGTAAATTCGAATATGCTTTAAATTCGAATTTCACAAGTCAAACTTATATTTGAACATATGTTCTAACTTATGATTGAATTAATCTTTTGACTTTATGTTTGAACTTCTTGTAATACATTACATCAGGTTCAAACATACAATCAATAACTATCAAACATATATAAACACATATATCAGACACTGGTTAATATTCAATACTTTGTAACATGACTTAGACAAAATGCTAATACAACTTAGACTGCTATCGTCACACATGGTGTACCAACAGACTCCCCCTTGACAATAGCTTTTAACTATTTACATTTTGATTAAGTACTAGAACTATATATACTGCTACCTGCATATAAACCTGCATCTATACATACTTTCAGTACCTTCTGGTACTTCCTAGCATCAGACCTCCAACCTTCATGGAAGAAGATAGGCTGATCATTCAGCTTCTGCAGGTCGTCCTTCGATAGATTTATTAGATGCAACGGATCATACACTCACAAAATTACTTTGTCTTCTGTATCCTCCATTATTGCTTCAGCAGTTTCGTTATCTACGTACCACCACTTCATGTTACTCAGAACATCTTGTGGCATCGTCTTCATGGGCACTTTCTTCAAACACTTTACAGGATTGTACACCATTCTGGCCCATGGCATACCTGTATGAGGATCTATTCTTCATACGTCCTCGACTCTCTTCCCAGTTCTTGGCTTGAGCCTTTCAAATTTCCCTGACTGACCCTCTTTCCTGATAATCTTTGCAATTACTTCAGCATAAGGGTCGTCACCAATATTTATCAGCTCTTTCCATGCCAATTCTTTCACTTCAACCTTCGGCAATGTATTGAAGACTTTAAGCGTTCGCCTTAGGTATTGAAGACCATCTCTCCTTTTCAATATAAACAGCTGCAGTTCTCGGTCAAAGAACCAGCTTATAATTCCTCCTGAGAGATTTTCCGCCCCAGGATTCCTCATCTTCTTCTTCATCTTCGACTTTTCTTTCTTTTGTTCCTTCTTGAACCACAAATTCAGTAAATCAGCCCTGGAAGGCTCTTTTTCTGCTCTTTCAAGTTCAGAGTCTTCGACCGAAACTATCTTGATCTCATCTATATCAATCACATTGTGATTATCTCGCACATACAACTCCGTGATAGGTTGTGAATTTACAATCACCTCGTTGACATTATCGTCCTTGTCTTCTATCACTTCATCGTCAGATCGCCAATCAACAATATCCTCCGGTACGAATTCTCCTTCTTCCAATTCCTCTACATCATCTTCAAAATCAAAATCCATTATTTCTTCCTCAATGTCTCTCAAGGCGTCTATCATATCAGTTTCATGAGACTTTGAAGAACCCGCCTCACCACCTTCTCCTCCTTGAACATCAGCCTGACTAGGCTCCCCTTGAACTTCAGCATATAGAGCAGCAGGAAAATCGAATGGCTCATTTTCTTTTGGTGCATTGGGATCATCGCCATCGTCATCATTTCCCCTTCTTGGCTCCTCACTATCCCTACAACTTGTCTCCCCCTGAGCTTTTAGATTTTTCAATAACTGCTCGTTAAGGGACCTCATTGATCGGATTTCGGCAGCTTGATCTGCCACAAAGGATTTTAGCTCAAGATTTTATTCCTCCATCTTTCCAATAGATTTCTTTAACTCAGCATTTTCTTTGTCAATATTTGCGTTATGAGTCTGTATCTCACCAACAGCTTTTGTCAATTGAAAGATTTGGACTTGCTGGAAGTCAACCTTGCTCCTCAGCTCAGAAAACCTTTGATTGTCCACGAAGGTTGATGATGTGGATGGTATGGATTGGATGAGAGTGGGGATGATTGGTGGAGGAACGGATGTATGAACAGGTGGTGGTTGTGGAATGGGTTCTGAGCGTTGGGCGGTAGGTATTTCTGGCTCAGGAGCAGAGGCTGATGAAGCTCCCTGCATGAAGCGATGTCTCTTTGCTCTCTGCCTCGGTATCAAAGGAGTAATTTCCTCATCCTCAAAATCTGAGTCATCTGACTTCCTTAAAGCTCTTCTCCTTCTAACTCCTTCCTCAACCACCACTAATCTTGATCCATATGTCGCTATGTGAATGGACTGATCTGCGGTCACAGTGTCTGGGCCCTCAACTTCTATTTTTTCAGCTTCTTCTGACTCAGAATCAGAAGTTGACTCGGTTTCGCCTGCTGCTTCAGGTTGATAATCATCGATCTGCATAAAAATATCAACTTCTCCTTCTAGCGGCTCCAAGAGATCTCCAATGAGTTCAGAAGTAATTGCCTCATTTGCATTAGGCCCGGCTGCCCAAATTTCCTCCAAGGTCTCCACCCGAGGATCAGATTCGGGTGCTGCACATGACGGACCATCTTCCTCTGGCTCCTGCATTCTGCTTGTCGAAGGCCTAGCAGCCTGATTTTGTCTCGCTGTCGGTCTTTGCCTCCTCCTCTGTTGCTGAGGCCTTGGTTGTGGCAGTTGTTGTTGTTGCGGTTGCTGTGGAACTTGCATATCTCCTGCCCAGTTGGCACCTTCCCCAACCTGAAAATCTGGATTGACTACTGCCCCAAACAGTGGTGCCTCCACTGGCCTCGCTAATCTTCCTCGATGAGCTTGACAATCTGCAAAGATGCGTTTATCAATCACCGCAACACTTTGAATTTCATTCAGCTGTGGCAGGTTCGGTTGAAAATGTGTAATCAGCATCATTACAAATCTCGGATATTGCAGAAATCTTTCTCGGTCAGGAGCTGTTAGTTGTTGAACAAACTCGGTAAAGAACATCTCTGAGAAGCTAAATCGTTGATTGTAAACCAATGCTATCATCCCTGACTGAATCTTTGATACAATGTAATCGAAACCTGCTTTCTTGGTGGCAAAACACACCATAAAAACGTGTGCTAGATATCGCCACTGTCCTATTAGCCCGCTTTTCATGAAAGAGGACTTAGCCACGTCCAGGCTATATCCCATTCTAATAAAAGCTGCTTGCCTGATTGCTAAAGGAAAGTCAATCGGCCCATTCTCTTGTTCTTGAGATCCGAGCTGCAACACTTGACGTAACATGTCAGCTGAAAACACTAGAGGGTGTCCGGCGACCCTCGTCCTTAATACTGTTGGAGTAACAGTACCGTCAACTTGTAGATGATCCCAAAACTAACGAACATATGGGATGACTATCTGAATATTATGGGACAGCGCATATGAAATCCTTGGTCCCACCAAAAAATCCACCATCTGGTGGTAGGCTTGAGCCTCTGGAATCGCATGGTCCGGAGAGATGACCATATTATGCTTAGAAACGAAAACTCTATCCGCCATGTTTGCACATTAAAGCATATAATATATTAGAATTATTAAATAGACATAAACTTGTTTAAATACAAATTTGTTTTATTTTGAACTTGTATAAGTACAAAATCTAACACCTATGAATTTCTACAAGTTTGATTTAAATTTTAAGCAAATAATTCGGATATAATATTAAAGTCGAAGACACATTCGAAACTATCCTCAATTCAAGTTTAATGGCATCTCCGAGTTTAGTGACAAACTCGAAGCCTCTATCAAATTCGAATTTAAGAAAAAATTCGAAGGTGTCGGTACGGATAACAACAGAAATTCAAGATTTTAACCATTTTAGACTTAGAAAATTACATTCATTAGTCCTAATAGGTTCTAATCAAAGATATTTGTGGTCAATTTGATGTTTCACCGGTTCAAAGTGTGTTATTTTGAAATACAAACTTTCCACCTTTAAAACTTCAAAATTCGTTAATTTTGGCTCAAATGGAGTCTAAAACCACCTAAATCTTGTACAACACTGTTGATTATACCTAGATTTGTTTGTAGTCTTGAACACAAATGTACAGAAAGTCGACAAATAGTATGAAACTCGAAAACGATAAACTCGAAGACAAACTCGAAGTCGCTCTCAGTAAACTCGAATGCTCAAAGTCGAAAGTAGGTGATAATGACTTGTTACTGTTGACCTATTTATATCAACCACCCTTGAGTTTGTTGCATCTTTCGAATTTAACAGCAAATTCGAAGAGTCTGCCAAGTTCGAATATATATTCGATTTTGGTTAAACTCGAACTTAACTTTGAAAATTTGAAAATTTCGAAAACCTTTGAATTAAATTCAACTTTTTCAACCTTTTCGTGTAACGGAATAAACTATGCCAAATCTTTTACCCTAAGCACAAGATTTTCACGCAATGTTTATTTTATTCAACTAGGAATGAACCCTCAGTAATTTTGACCTTTTTCCTAAGTAAATGTAAAAATAAAAAGAAAATTTAATAATAAAATAAACTAAAATAAAATAAAATAAATTAAAGTAAAAATTGTGAACAAAAATTAAACTTAGACTAAACTACATTATTTAAAATGTACAACCTACACTTAACAGAGTATTTTTGACGAGTATAGTCAAAGACAGGTTCAATCAGATAGCGGTGTCAAATACGTACTTTCAGTATTTAAACTTTCACACTTAGGAATTTTTTATTCCACTGATTGTTTGTCGTGACATACATTTCTAGCCGTATTTAAACTTTCACACTTAGGAATTTTTTATTCCACTGATTGTTTGTCGTGACATACATTTCTAGCCGATTGTTGGTATTATATCCCCTTTAAACATGTTACATTTCGGAATATCCATTGGCCTTTTTATTTATCATGAAATTATCTTACGTGACTCATACATAGACATACTTTTATGATCAAGGCATACACACAATGATTATAACTTTTTGGTACTTGCAAACTTTCTTTAAAAGACAAACATCGGACACAGGTCTGTATTTACATACAACAAAGTGTCTTAGTTTGTCTTAAGGTTTATTTTTAAAGTTAGCAAGACAGCGGTGACAGGTCTGTACCGACGTACAACAAAGCGACTTATCTTGCT
Source organism: Centrapalus pauciflorus (assembly GCA_020465985.1). Classification (NCBI taxonomy): domain Eukaryota; kingdom Viridiplantae; phylum Streptophyta; class Magnoliopsida; order Asterales; family Asteraceae; genus Centrapalus; species Centrapalus pauciflorus. Next base: position 175,461 of record JAANYP010009250.1, read on the forward strand.
AACTCGAATCAAAACAGAGGCAACAGGTCTGTACTTACGTACAACAGAGTTACTTGTTTTGACTCTCAACCAGTATCATGATTTTTCTATTCTTTTCTTTTCTTTAAGATGTATCTGATGTTGCTATACATCCCCCAGAAAGTTTGCATACCTCATTTAGAATCAATGTCTGTATGTCTCTAACATAAAAATTAAGACCATTTGGTCATACATCTAAGTTAGTGACACGTCTGACTTTTTCTTGAATATTTTATTAGCCTTGAGACTCCCTTTGTGTATTATGCCTACCAACATATCAAACTAGATAATGTATAACACTTAGAATTTTAGGTGCATTATGTGTGAAAGCTAAACACTTAGAGCTTGTATTAACTGTGCTAATTTTCGTCACTTTGAACCTATGCATCTAAGACTTAACTCTTTTTATGATATTCTCTTTTTTTTTTCTTTTTGAATTTTTTATGATTTTCTCTCTTTTTTTTTTGTTTTTCATAAATAAAAGTAAGAAAATATAATAGTCTACTTACTTACTATAACAGGAAACTATCCTAAGCTACTAAGCTTACTATAAAAAGAAAGAAAAACTACTGCTATAAAAAAGAAACAAAACTCTACTAAGGTCAACTCACTCTGGATTACGCATTCCATTTAGTTGAATTAAATACTCAAAACGTGACTTATCAAAAGCTTTGGTAAATAAATCAGCATTATTATCATCCGTTGCCACTTTTACCAGCTTGATTAAGTTCTTTTCAGCACAATCACGTATAAAATGATGTCTTATGTCTATGTGCTTTGTTTTATTATGTTTAACTGGATTATTAGTTATGGCAATTGTTGACTGGTTATCTATCCTAATAGGAGTACGAGTATAAGTCAAACCGTAATCCCGCAATTGTTGTTGTATCCATAGAACCTGTGAACAGCAATTACCAGCAGCAACGTATTCGGCCTCGCACGTTGACACGGCTACCGAAGTCTGTTTCTTGCATTGCCAGGAAACAAGTCTCCCTCCTAGGAACTGACAACCTCCAGTTGTTGACTTGCGCGTCAAGCTGCATCCACCGTAGTCTGAGTCCGTGAACGCTTCCAATTCCAGATCGCCCTCCGCGTGATACCAAAGTCCCAGCTGCGGTTTCGACTTGAGGAATCGTAGAATCCGCTTCACAGCTTTCATGTGCATCTCTTTCGGATTAGCTTGAAACCTAGCACAAATACAAACAGCAAACATAATATCAGGTGTTGAAGCAGTTAAATACATAAGTGACCCAATCATGGCCCGATATAACGTCGGATCCACATCGGTATCACTTTCAGTACCCGGTCCGAGATTATGATTCACTTGAATCGGCGTGCTGAAATGAGCTGTCAGTTAGTCCCTTGCATCCCGAAGTGCTAATATATCGTAGACATACTTCGTCTGATGGATAAACATTCCCTCCTTCTTTTGGTCAACTTGCAAACCCAGAAAGAAATTCAACTCACCCATTGCACTCATCTCGAATTTTGACTTCATCACCTTTTCAAATCCTTGCACATTTGTTCGTCCGATGATCCAAAGATGATATCATCGACGTACACTTGTACCAAGATGAAGTGTTCTCTTTTTCGCTTCACGAACAGCGTACTGTCTATCCTTCCTCTTTCAAACCCATTTTCTAACAGATGGTTGGACAGAGTCTCGTACCACGCCCTTGGTGCTTGATGCAATCCATACAGAGCCTTATCTAATCGATATACTCTGTCTGGATATTTTGGATCTGTAAACCCGGGCGGCTGTTCCACATACACCCGTTCCTTCACTTTCCCATAAAGGAAAGCACTCTTAACGTCTAGCTGATAAACCTTAAAGCCCTTGAAGGAAGCAAAAGCCAGAAACAAACGAATTGCTTCCAACCTTGATACTGGCGCGAACACCTCATTGTAATCGATTCCTTCCTCTTGGTTGAAACCCTTTACAACTAACCTTGCTTTGTTGCGAGTGACTATAGCCCGATCGTCTCTTTTGCACTTAAAAACCCATTTGGTTCCTATTGCTATTTCCCCTCGAGGTAATGGAACTTACTCCCACACTTCTAGTTTCCTAAATTGTGACAGTTCTTCTCGCATCGCTTCAACCCAAGAGTTATCTTTTAGTGCCATTTGCACGTTTTTCGGCTCTACTTGCGAGATGAAACAAGAATAGAGGCAGACATGAAAGGCCTCAGAGTCATTTATCATCGACAACAACACAGTGTGTACTTTAAACTACTCCTAGTCCTGACACCCGCATTAGGATTTCCTATGATGCTTTCTATAGGATGGTTCTTGTTGATCCTAGAGGTCTCTATCTCGTCAACTCTCAGATTACCTCCTAAATTTGATCCTATATCACCTAACGGGGGAACGACCTCAGACTCCACATTTCCTTCCTCGTGGACAGTTTCCTCAGAGTTGGAATTTGTCGTCTAATTTTCGTTTGTAGGTGCTTCAGAATCAGTGACTTCTGGAGATCGATCTTCAGTTGAAGTAGGCTCAGAAGTTGATTGAAAAGTGGTCCTCGGAAATCTTTGACCCTCGTCATTCCTTTTCGATAGTACCTGCATTTTCATCCAAAGGAATGTTAAATGACTCAAACAGTTTGTCATAGTCAAATATCCATTCCGGACCTGTTTGGGGTTCATGTGTATAACTTGTGACTTCAATGTTATACACAATCTCTACTGTACCATTAGTTTTGTTAAAAACCCGTTTGTTTGCTGAGTTCAGCACATAACCTAGGAAGTATCCTTCGTCAGCCTTTTCACCAAACTTAGGTTGATGTTTTGTTCTCAATAAAGTACATGGTACCCCAAAAGGTTCGAAGCCAGTTAAGTTAGGTGGCCGTTTATTCAAAACTTCATAACAGGTTTTGTTCAAAGATTTGACAGTAAGGACCCGGTTTAGAATATGGCATGAGGTATTCACTGCCTCCCCCCAAAACATGGTAGGAAGCTTTTAATTCGATAACATGATCGTTGCTGCCTCAATCAATGTCCTGTTCTTTCGTTCGGCCACCCCATTTTGTTGTGGCTCATAAGGTGCACTAAATTGATGCACTATGCCTTTTGATAGGCAATATACACCAATTACAGTGTTTTTAAAGTCTGTTCCGTTATCACTACGAAGTCGTTTAACCCTTGTTCCATATGAATTCTCCACTTGGTCTAAGAAGCCGATGAGCTTGGAAGGCGTATCGTCCTTTGTACATAGAAAGAAAACCCAAGAAAAACGTTAGTAATCGTCAGTAATAACTAAACAGTACCAACTACCACCTATACTCCTTTTATTGATTGGTCCAAAGAGGTCCATATGCAACAAATCGAATGTGGCAGCGATGGAGTTCTGAGTCTTGGACTTATGTGCTTTCTTGTGTTGTTTTCCTTTCTTGCACGGCAGACACTTGTCCTCGAACTGAAAACTCTTCATGGGAACACCTTGCACCAATCCATTTTTCGTAATGTAGTTCATCTTTCTCAGGTGCAAGTGTGGCATGCGTCTGTATAATAAAACCGACTCAGTCTCTGAAGCTTTAGATAATAAACAGATTGGTCCCATCGAAGATTCAGGCTTGTTCATGTCGAGCATGTACAAGTCATTCTTCCTTGGAGCCCTCATCAGTATCCACTCTTCAGGTATCTTCAACCCCAGTTTTAGCACCAACGCCTCAGTATCAGTGAACAGCACTGAATTCTTTTTATCACTGATTTGAGCTACACTAATGAGATTATGAACCAGTTTATCAACGTGATAAACTTGATCCAATTTGATCGTCCCATTAGTGACCACTCCAGTACCAGTGATGTTTCCTCCTTTATTTCCGGCGAATGATACAAAGCCCCGATTCCTTCCCTTGAAGTCTGTAAGTAGACTTCTTTCCCCTGTCATGTGCCTGGAGCACCCACTATCGACGAACCATTTGTTGTTTAGACCTGTGGTTATCTCCTGCACATGAAAGAAAATAGGTTAGTTATCACGGGGAACCCAAGCCATAACTGACTTGGTAATACCATTCTCGTCCACATACTTGAACTCTTTCAAATACCCATCTCTCCTTTCAGGTGACTTGGGTCTTTGAACTGGAGTTTGTTGTGGTGCCGAGTGATTTAAGGTCACTCTTTGCCTTGGTGTAGGCATTATCTGTGGAGCTCTTGAATAATTACGATTATAATTCATTTCAGACTAATATCCCTGAGCTCTACCCGGTGTTTGATGTCTAACAGGAGTGTGTGACCTAACCGGAGTGTAAGCTCTGCTAGGTGTTGTACTCCTATATTGTTGTTGCGGTCCAGACCTAGATTGATTGACGACTCGATTTGGTGAATTAGTCCTAATCACTTCTTGTAGAAGGCTTAACTTGTTCTGGCTTCCCTGTCTTAGGTGTATTGTCTACTTTCCTATGCGGACAGCTAGAAGCAACGTGCCCCCTTTCGTGACATCTAAAGCAAGACATTTATCAATTGACTTTTTGTGTGTGCCCTTTGACTTAGGTGTCTCACTAGTGTATGGATCTTTTGACTCATCTATAGCGACTGGTTCATCATCTATCATTAAAATCTATTTTGTGTTTTCCTACAGGTTTATCACTAGAGGATGGCACAAATTTAACTTTCTTAATCTTGATATTAGTATCAGTCGCCTTAGTTGCATTTTCCTTTACAGGTTCAGACACTGGTTCCGATATTTCCTCTAAGTGTACTGATTTCTCAGTTATCTCCTGAGGTTGAGGTACATAGTTGTCATTGAAAGGTGGAGGACTATCATGATATCCTAGACCTACAGGGTTTTTAGATTGACGCTGTGCATCTAAAATTTTCCCTAGGTTAAGAGATGAGTTCCTAAACTTTTCAAGTTTACTAGTTGCCTCAGCTACCTTTACCTTAGACTCAGCTAGCTCTATGTCTTTGGTTTTCAATTCCTTGGTTAATGCCTCAACATGTTCGTACATGAGTCCTAACCTAACACACTGTTCGCTCAGTTTGTCCTTTAGAACTGTAACATCTTGTGCATCAGCCTTAAGCTTATCCCTAAGATCTTGCTTTATATCTATTAGGCTAGCACTATCTGATTTTAACGTTTCATTTTGAGCAGATATGGTTTGATGTGATTCTAGTACTATGTTGGGAATAAATAATAGAGATGAAACAATTATATTGTATATAATTGTAAATACTCAATAGATTAGGAGTTATATGTGTAAATACACAATACTTGTGTATTGTGTATAAATAGAAATGTATGCTACGCATGCTGCTATGAATCTTAGATTACACAAATACACATACACACATACGGATCTGATTGATAGAGAGAAAAAGTGTTGTGCAAGTCACCAAGAACATCAATGTAATATTTCTCTCTTTAATCATTCAATATAAGGTGTTGGATTGATAATTGTTCAAATTGATTGTTTGTATGTGATTGAATTGCATTAAATATGAATTCACAATTGGTATCAAAGCCAAATATGGCTAAATTTGAGTGAATTTGATTCTGAATATGTAATTTTTCGAAGTACTGTTTCATAGAAAGTTTAAAAATATGAAGGTGACGTTTTTCAGTGTGAATCTAATGAGATAAATCTCAAATTTTAATTCCAAACATACAAATTTTAATTTGGAATTTTCAGATTTTTTTTTTTGAAAATATTGTGTTCTTCACGTTTTTGTCTATTTTTGGATTTTTAATCTAAAATTAGACAAAGTTGTTTAACAAAAGTTGTTTCTGTGTGAAAAACGCACACTCGATCATAATTTGAGGTCATTTGGTGAATTTTTTGTTGAAAATTGTGTTTTTAAACTTGATTTTTATCTGTTTCTCATCAAACTCGGGCAATACTGAACTCATAGTGTTATTCGAGTTTTATAAAGAAGGGATCGAGTTTGATAAAGCTTTGACCGAGTTTTATAAAGCTTTGACCGAGTTTCATGCTTATTTGATCGAGTTTCATGCTTATTTGATCGAGTTTAATGCTTCATTAATCGAGTTTTATGCTTCATAAATCGAGTTTCAAGCTTCATCATTCGAGTTTCATCAAGCTTATTCGAGTTTCATTCTTTTTCAATCGAGTTTCACACTTAACCATCCGAGTTTCATTCATGATCATTCGAGTTTCATTATTCTTCATTCGAGTTGAGTCCTTATTCATTCGAGTTTCATCATACTATTGACTATTTGACCTTAGCTGCTTAATTGGCCATAACTTTTGACTAGAACATCGTTAGAAGGCCTACCATACGTCAAATCGAAGTTTGAACAGAGATCTACGATTTCTAAAACAGGCAAAGCCAGTTCGGTAAAATTTTCGAGGCCCAAATCCACTCCAGAAAAAAGTTGCGGGCATTTTTCTACAGAAAAGCTGAAATTTCATAGTCAAAAAGTCAATCAAAGCTGATTTTTCACAAATTATCATTTACTGAAATAGTTTTTCAAAGTTTTATCAGAATTTACTCAGTTTTTCCATTAAAGATCTTGGAACATTTTTCAAAGTCCGAGCTGATTGTCAAACTTACTGAATCTGAAAAGATTCGTAAGAACAATTACGACATTCTCGTTCAGTTAAATACTGATAAACATTTGGCGTTACGTGACGTACAAATATTGAATGAAGAAATTCAAAGCTTAAAAGAAAAACAAAACTCTGAGAGTTGTGCTCATCAATTGAAAATATCTGAATTACTTAAAGAACCTGATGAGCTGAAACAAGAAAATTTTCAGAATGCAACTCAACTGAAATATCTTTTGCCTGAAAGATCTGATCTTTAAAGGAAAGTTCAGGATCTTGAAGATACACTTTGAAAGACAAAACCAATTGATCAGAATTGTATTTTAAACAAAAATGAAGAAATTTTTGCTCTTCAACAAGAGTTGTCTTTAACTAAAGATTTGATTGAGAAGGAAAGACATGAGTTCTTACTTAAAGAACAAGATTTTAAATCAAAATCTGAATTGTTTGAAGATGAAAGACAAATGTTCTTAATCAAAGAATAATCTTTTAAATCTGATTACCAATCATTTGATCATGACAGAAATTCAAATTTAGTCATTATCAAAAATTTGGAAGATCAGATACTTCATCTTACAAAACAATTACATGTGTTTACTTCGTCAACTGAGTCAAAGGTTAAGACCCCTTCTTCAGTGTGTTTAAAATCCAATGTTGATCACTCTGGTTTGTCTTCTGAAAGTGAAGTGAAGCTAACTAACTTTGCTAAGTTTGATTCTTCTTCAGATCTTAAACTTAAGTATCTGTTAAAGATACACAGCGACAAAGATAAAATTGTTGAACAACTTCCGGTTAAGATTTACACCGGTGAATCTTCGAAGTCAAATTTTCTTAAAGTTTCTGAAAATACTGGTCATTCTAATCAGAAAACATTTTCACAGAAAAATACCAAGTATTATCAGAAACAGGCAAGAACCGGACAGTTTTTCAAAAAGAAGAGTTCGCAAAAGTCTGATCATTCAAATTCAAGTTTCTTTAGAAATTCAGATATTCAATTTTCTCATACTCAAAGAAATTTGTTTTCTGCGTTTGAAAGAGAAGCTGATAGTTATAACATGCAATGGGTACCTAAACCCAAGTACAAGTGGGTACCAAAACCTGTTTTGAAATGGGTACCCAAGAGCGCTAACAAGTCTGGATCCAAATCTATTTGGATGCCAAAGACAACTTAAATTTTGCAGGTTTTAGGTTTCTTATCATTTCAGATAAGGACCCGTTCTTCATTTCAAAAGGCTCTTGATTACATCAGATCAAGACCCGTGTTTCAACTCAATATGGTTTTTAGTCATATCAGACTAGAACCCGGGCTTCATTGGAAATTGGATTTTGTACTTCTCAGTACAGAACTCACGATAATGGTTTTCAGTAACTTCAGTCTGAAACCCGAGCTTCCACGACAAATTGCTTCTAATCACCTATAATTTTATATGGTGCCGGTTCGGTCTCGAATACCGAATTATAGCTAATTTAAAAACCGAATACCGAACCGAGAGTACCGAATACCGAATTTTAGCTAATTTAAAAACCGAATACCGAACCAAATATATTAATTCGGTACCGGTCGGTACCGGTACCGGTTCGGTACCGGTTCGGGTTCGGGAAATGGTACCCGTCGCTCACCCCTACCGGTGACGATATTTCTCCCGAGAAGAAGGTTGTAGCTGTCTTCATTTCAGCTGCCACCGAAGGTTTGGATTTTCCGAAATACATTGCTAGATCTTGAACTTGATCATAATCCGTTGCTTGCTTCAGTAACTCAAAATTATACGCCCTCAGCGTTCCCACAACATTTTCTAGAGTCAGAGTATAGTATTTGTCCTCATCATGCTTAATTAAGGCCACATACATCGCCCATTTGGCCGGTAAAACATCCAGAAGCTTATTATTCTTCTCAGTGTCAGTATACTCAATGTCATGACTGTCTAACTCAATGAGCAGATGATAGAAACGCGTGATAGTGTCATCCAGCTTTTCATCCTTCAATGCTTTGAAGATTGCAAACTGCTGCTTGAGCATTTCCATCCGTTTCCTTCTAACCCTCGGGTTACCCTCACACCGTTTTTCCAATGCCTCCCACAGCTCTTTTGCTGTCTTCTGATTACGGAAGGTGTGTAGTATGTCCTGAGGTAACGCCATTCTAATGATAGCGTATGCACGGTTCTCTGCTTCAAACAGCTTTTTATCGTCATCCTTCATTTTAGAATAAGGAACAACCTTTTGCCGTCCTTCGACCTCAGCTGTAGGTGGAATGTATCCCTCGTCGATACAAATCCACATGCGCATACCATTAAATCGCGCGAAGTCGGCAAACCGATCCTTCCACCAGTAATAATCTTCAAGTTTCATCAACTTTGGCGGAGTATTTGCTTTTCCGACCTCGTGATCCATCTCCAAAAACCGTTGTAGACTTGTCATTGTTTCAAAGATAATTGTATTTAAACTTGAATAATTTAATTCGAAATTAATTTAAAAATTCGAATTTAATTAAATTTAAGCCTATTTGGGATTAAATTCGAGTTAAGTTGTTAAATCCAATTAAAATCGAAATTAATGACAAAATCGAAGGTCTCTAAAGTCGAAAGTCCACTTAAATTCGAAACCTATTCAAAATTTGAAACCCAATTAAACTCGAATGTACCCTATTCGACTTTAGTGCAAAGTCGAAATCCAAAGTAAAGTCGAAATGGCCAAAATCGAAACCACTTTTAGGAAACTCGAAAGGAGCGAATTTTGGTCAAACTCGAAAATGAGCAAAACCCTAATTTCTCCTTAACAAAGTCGAGCGCCGCAAATTCGAGAAACGGCTAATACCTCGAGTTTTTCACGTTTTTCAGATTAAATCAATATTTTTACAAGTAACAATATTGATTTTGATCAAAAAACGTGAACTACAACCAAGTATTTCCCGGAATCCAATTTGATAAGCTCGAAAAACTGAATAACACGTGAGATTAACCGTCCAAAAGCGTCAAGAAACCTAGGATGTATCTTTATGAACACGAAGAACACTAAGAACACCCCGTTGGCTCTGATTCCACGTGTAAGGTCTTGAACTAACAGATCTATCTAGACGCGACACACACCAACGAGTGCGGAATCCTCGTTAGCGGCTTGACGGATATATCACTCACACGGAACACGGAGACTACCACGACGTTGTACGATCGACGATGAACGAAACTACGCGATGATTCTCTCCGAACAAACACAATATCGGCTGATAAACTCGAGATCACCTTTTGCTAATTGCTCACACGAATTCTGCAAAAGTCTACTAAACTTTCGAGTTAATCCCTAATTATAGTGATCCATTCGAATTTGTCATGGGACAAACTCGAATCCAGGCCCAAGGCCCATTCGAATTTGTCCCCTTGACAAATTCGAATCTGCCTTATTCAATACTTTATAACATGACTTAGACAAAATGCTAATACAACTTAGACTGCTATCGTCACACAGGGTGTACCAACACCCTCCATATTACCAGAAGGCTTAATCCATCATCCACAAAGAAAAGAAGGTTCATCCACCTCCACCTATAGATGGATGCAACATGGTTTTGCCAGATCCTTCATCTTCCAGACAGGCAGAACAGTACAACGCTGAATTTCCACAGTTAAGTTCTTTTGATCATCTAGAACAAAGAACGAAACATGATTGGAAGGTTAAAAACCCGACAACCATAAATTCAGCTGGTGTCACGAATGGCGTCAGTGCTGCAGAAAAGACCTTGAATTGGCAAAGTGAAAATGTTGTTGCACAAAACCAGGTTCTTACCCAGATCCTGTCTCAACAAAACAAGATGGCAAAAAACCAGGAAGTCTTGTCCTCCAAGATGAAAACATTGGATGCGTTGATAAGTGAAGTGAGAATCAAGATCCAAAACGTTCATAATGAACTTCTCCAGAATGTACGAAGTTCATCACGAGCAACTTCTCTCTTAAAGAAAGAAGCAGAAATGAAGTCTCTCAAGATTCAGTTACTTGACATTGAGAAACAACATAAACAAAAGAGATTGGTAACTCTAGCTGATGATCCTTGGAGACTACCATCTACACCTTTTGTCAGTACATCGTTTGACCCACAGCCAATCCCGCAACTTTCATCTCAAAGATCACCATCGTTTGCATTATGGGAAAAAGAGCAAGCCCATATTAAAAACAAGGCAAAAGGAAAAGCACAAGCTGTAGCATTTCCAGACAAGCCAAGTACTTCTTACTGGAAGTCATCTGAAGATAAAGCTACACCCCCTTCCAAAGACCCACAAGTTCTTGCAATTGGTAAACCAGTTACAATATTCCTCAAGAACTTCTGTGAAGATTCTCCACCAACACCATCCTTTGTTATGCCAGTATCTCCCCAACCAGACGAGGATTTTGATCCCTCTGACGCTTTTGAACATTTGTTCATGGCAGGAAACGACGAAGATGAATCTACTGCCCAAAATGTTGTTAGTGACAGTGACTCAGGAGAATCAGATTCGCAAGAAATGCCACCCAGGAGAGAGAATCCACCAAAGTCAGATACTAAACAGCAGTTCACATTTGATGATATCCCTCCATCAAGATGGAGAGAAAGAAGTGTGGAAATGTTAACTTGGATGTCTGCAGAACTTCAGTTTTACAACATAGATATGTATCTAAGACGATTTGCAACCAGACTCCAGGGAAGACTCCGTGACTGGTATCTCAGTCTTGGATAGTATCGCCAATTACAGATGCATCAGTCTCAATCTCTTGAAGAATTCATGAGTGTCATCTACTCAGAATTCTTTGGCAATCCAGTTGAGCATACGATACACACAAGAGAAGAGTTCCTCAAAATGAAGTGTTATTCCTTCCTCAAAAAAGATCTTGAAAAGCACTACAATAGAATGTCTGAAAGATTCTATTGTCTTCAAGGAATAGATGATGTTAACCTCAAACATGTATTCTTATATTCATTCCCTGAATCACTTGGAAATGAGGCATACAGATTCCTTGAATCAAGGAACGCAACAGTCGCATAAACCTCTCTTGGTGAGTTGTATCAACTCATACTCAATGCTCTAGCCAAGCTTTGCAACCAGAAAAAATTCCTTGTAGAGTTTGAGAAAACTGGAAAACGACTAGGCAAAGCATGTGATGACAAACACCTGCAGAATCAGTGCAAAGACAAGTCATCATGTGATTGTTCTCACACAAAGAAGAAATCACACTCCAAAAGATTTTCTAAATCTTTTGATTCTCATAGGAAGAAGAATTTCAGGACAAAGAAGAAATGTAAGTTCCTAAGAAGGAAATTCAAACGAGGCAGAAATTCAGATAAGTGTTACGTATGTAACAAGAGAGGACATTTCGCTAAAAATTGTCCAGATAAAAGAAGATCAATGGCATTGTTGCAGACTCTCAACAAAATAGAGCCAGTTGACATTTCTGATATTGAGTCAGTCTACTCTCTTGATGATGAACCAAATTACAGAACGTTGTGTACACTACATTATTCCTATAGTCCATCAGATGAAGACTCAACAGATTCAGAATCATCATATTATTCTGATACATGTTTGTTTATGGTCAGTCATGCACCTCATGTCTTGCCATTACAACAAAGTCAACCAGTCCCCATTGCCAAAGTTCATCTTCTGACGTCAGCATACGCAAAGCCAATACTAGTCGTAGCACTGTTCGATACTGGTTCAGTAGTCTCCATTCTAGATCCAAAGATCTTACCAACGAGTTATTGGAGACCACACGAGCAAACCTTCTTAGCTGCTAATGGAGAAAAGTTTGTAATTGATAAGATCAGTATCCCGGTATACATACGTCTTTTCCCCAAATGTGTGATCAAACACAAGTTGCTAGGATCCAGCTCTCATGGCAAAGATATGCTCATCAAATTTGATTTGCTTTCAAAGCTACCAAATCTGAAGTGGACACCTTAAGGATTAAGCTACAAAAGTTTCATGAATCCATGGAGTACAATCCCTAAACTTCATATGATGGTTACTCCTACTCTCGAATCCTTGAAGCAGCAGATTGTCCAAACCTCATGCGTTTCTACACACACAGAGTTCCTGAAAAAGCATTCATCACCGCTATGGCTTAATGAGTCATTCTTTGTTTCGCTACCGTTCAAACAGAATGAGGATGTTAACCCCACAAAAGCAAGCCACGCATGTATGAATCCAGATCATTATCAGCTTGCAATTGAAGAATGCGGTCAACTCGTTGACCAAGGAATTATTGAGCCTACGAACTCCCCATGGGCGTGTGAAGCATTCTACGTAAACAAACGTAGTGAACAAGTCAGAGGAAAGCCAAGACTAGTCATCAACTATCAACCTCTCAACCATTTTTTGGCAGATGACAAGTTTCCTCTCCCACAGAAGAAGGCATTGTTTCAGTCATTGGCAAATGCTAAAGTCCTGTCCAAGTTTGATCTTAAGTCCGGATTTTGGCAGTTTGGTATTCATCCTGAAGATAGGCCAAAGACAGCCTTCTGTATCCCTGATCATCATTACCAGTGGAAAGTTATGCCGTTTGGTTTAAAAATCGCACCGTCTGCTTTTCAAAAACCTATGGTAAAAATTTTTTAGCCAATATTATCTAACGTTCTGGTTTACATTGATGATATTCTGTTGTTTTCAAAAGACAACGACTCACATGTGGAGCTGCTATCAAAGTTTCATGCTTTGGTAACCAAGTATGGTATAATGCTATCAGAAAAAAATGGAAATCGGTGTTACTATAATTGATTTCCTTGGAATGAAGATATCAGATGGCAAGTATCAACCTCAGCCACATGTTTCGCAAGACCTTCATAAGCTCCCAGACACGCTAACGAGCCAAAAGCAGATTCAACAGTTTCTTGGATAAGTGAATTATATGGCAGATTTTTTTACCAAAACTATCTGATCATACAAAACACCTATTCCCCATGTTGAAAAAGAATCCCTCATAGTGGTCTTTGGAACAGACTCTAGCTGTCAAGGCTATAAAGTAGCTAGCTGACAAGATGCCCCCTCTGAAGATTCCCACTTCGTCAGAAAAAAGAATCCTTCAGACAGACGCAAGTGACGAACATTGGGCAGCTGTCTGAATCGTCCTCAATGAGAATAATGCCAGAGAAGTGTGTGGTTACAAAAGTGGCACGTTCAAAGATTCTGAGAAGCATTACCACTCTACGTTCAAAGAGATTCTCGCTGTCAAGAGAGGAATAGAAAAGTTCCAGTTCCACTTGATAGGGCACGATTTCCAAGTAGAGATGGATATGTCATCATTTCCGCGGATGCTCCAGATCAAAAGAAAGATGCTTCCACAGGCACAACTTTTGAGGTGGTCTAATTGGTTCTCACAGTGGAAGTTTACTGCTAAGCACATCAAAGGAAAAGACAACGTCCTCGCAGACTTCCTATCCAGACCCCCGAAGGAGTATAAATACAGCATTGGACTGAACGAAGTTGGCAAGATATCCCAAAGTATCATACCAGTATTCAGTATCAATCCAATGGTGCTCCCGTTGAGAAATACCCTTTTTCATAATCCTGTTCAATGTCATAGCCAAGCATATAATGCACCACAAGCAGGAGTTTCATCGACTGGCTCATCTGTCACTCCACAACCAGAGATTCCCCAGGTACACCCCCTTCCAGAACGGATCACAGAAGTGCTAGCAGAGCTTACCTTCCCAGAAAGAGCTTCAATAAACTATAAAACGTTTCTCACCATCCTACTAAAGAGTCATGGTTTATTCATGCGAGGGCTAAGGTTCCACCCTGATTATCCTTTCTTGAACATATTCCATATTCAGGATGTGTTCCGTTTTCCTAAAGAGGCTCTATGCTTCTTCTGGTACCTCTTCGAAGCTCACACGATCGGAATCTCATTCAACGCCAATGAATTATCGTCATATATCCTTCAATGTCAGTTTTACAATATGCAACCAAGGGCCAAAAACTTGTTCTCTATGCTTTTGTGGTTTCTACCACCACATGAATGGGCAAAGAAGTTGTCAGCATGCAAAAAGACTTACGTAACAGTCAATTGCTTACCACCACCGTCATACACAAATCAGGACCAGTCAATTGCTTACCACTTCCCCTCAGCATTTTTTTATGATCAACATGACAAAATCCCTGCAGATTATGCAAGTCCTGTGTTTATGGATATGAAGTTCGCAATGGCAAGTGCTAATGGAGTGGACCCAACATCCATTCCATATCATATTATGATCGGATTTCATAATTGGTGTATCGAAGACCCGGTCTCTGCAAAGTGGATAGAAGCATACGATGATTGGAAAAGAACACATTTAATTCCGTTATTCATAGAAAATTCTGATCACGTAGATTTTCCAGATAATCCGTTTGATAATGATCCGTTCGAGTAAAGATGCACCCAAAAGGCTCAATGGAAGATGACGTAAGCGCTTACGTCATAAGGTTGAATAATTGCTTTGCCTACGTGGCAGATTTGTCTTTATAATGTGTAAAAGATAAGATTCCATCTTATCTTATCCGTTTGTAATATGTGGTTTTGATTGGTTGTTTTAGATTTCCATTATCCAATGTAATATTATTAGATAAGCTTCCTTGGTCTATAAAAGGAAGTTGAGTCTTTCATTTGTAATCGTACCTTGTTGAGTGAACTAAGCTATTGTAAGGAGATCTCTCTGATCACCACTCTTTTGAGAAATAAAATTAAGTGTCTTGTTTGCTGAATTCCTCTTCTATTCTCCATCCCTTCCATGAGTGTTATCGACCAGCCAGGTATCACCGACCACCCTGCCCCTTCTTGTGTAATCGTAAAGTCTTACTGGTCTTGTATAGATTAGCCATAAACCCCCTCCCAACAGGCTCTTAATCAAAAACCCAAGTCATCTGAAAGGAGAGATGGGTATTTGAAAGAATTCAAGTGTGTGGATGAGAATGGTATTAACAAGTCAGTCATGGCTTGGGTTCCCCGTGATAACTAACTTGTTTTCTTTCATGTGCAGGAGGTAACTACAGGTCTAAACAAAAAATGGTTCGTCGACAGTGGCTTCTCTCGTCACATGACTAGGGAAAGAAGTCTACTGACGGACTTCAAGGGTGGGAACAAAGGGTTTGTGTCATTTGCTGGGAACAAAGGAGGAAATATCACTAGAACAGGAGTAGTCACTAATGGGATGATCACTCTTGATCAAGTCTATCATATTGATAAACTTGATCACAATCTCATTATTGTCTCTCATATATGTGATAAGAAGAATTCAGTCGTATTTACTTAAAAAGAAGCATTAGTGCTGAAGCCGGAATTCAAAATTCCTGAAGAATGGATTATGATGAGAGCCCCAAGGGTGAATGATCTGTACATGATGGACATGAATGTGTCAGATTCATCGATGTGAACGATTTGTTTACTATCTAAAGCTTCAAAGTCCGAATCTCTAATGTGGCACAGACGCATCCCTCACTTGCACTTAAGGAAGATGAACTTCATCACGAAAAATGGCCTTGTGCAAGGTGTTCCACTGGAGAGTTCAGTTCGAAGACAAGTGTGTACCATGCAAGAAGGGAAAACAACATAAGAAGTTACACAAGTCAAAGACTCAAAACTTAATCGCTTCCACATTCAATTTGCTGCATATGGATCTCTTCGGTACAATCAACAAAAGGAGTATATGTGGTAGTTGGTTTTGTTTAGTTATTAATGATGATTACTCATGTTTCTCTTGGGTTTTCTTTTTTAGGTACAAAGGACGAAACAGCGGGCACACTAATTCGGTTCTTAGACCAAGTTGAGAACTCATACGGGACAAGGGTAAAACGTATCAAGAGTGATAATGGAACAGAGTTTAAGAATACAGTAATTGGTGTATATTTCCTAACTAAAGGTATCGTGCATCAATTTAATGCACCTTATGAGCCACAACAAAATGGGGTGGTAGAACGTAAGAATAAGACTTTTATTGAGGTAGCAAGGACAATGCTCTCTGATTCAAAGCTTCCTACTATGGTTTGGGGGGAGGCAGTAAATACCGTTTGTCATGTATTAGACAGGGTCCTTACTGTCAAATGATTGAACAAAACCTTTTATGAAGTTCTGAATAAAACACCACCGAATTTAACTGGCTTTGAACCGTTTGGGGTGCCGTGTACTTTATTTAAAACAAAACATCAACCTAAGTTTGGTGAAAAGGCTGACGAAGGATACTTCCTGGGTTATGTTCCTAATTCATCAAACAAGAGGGTTTTTAACAAAACAAATGGTACGGTTGAAATTGTGTTTAACATTAACGTAACAAGCTATTCACTTGAACCCCAAAATGGCCTAGAATGGTTATTTAATTATGAATCTATGTTTGAATAATTAACCATACTGTTTAGTGCAAATGCAGCATCTGTGGAAAATGACTTCTCATCACTGAATTTCAATGACGAGGGTAGAGGTTTTCCAAAATCATGAATTCCATCAAAATTTGAGACTACAACGACAGAAGATGGGTCGTCAGCAAATAATGAACCTTAGTTACATGCGTATAAGAATCAGACAAGTAATTCAACCTCCAAAGATAGTGATCACGAGGAGGAAGTTGTTCCGTCTGAAGTCATAACCCTAGTAGGTGAAATAGGATCAAACTTAGGAGATAATCTTCAAATTGATGAAATTGAGATTCGAGGATTAATAAGGATTATCCAATTGAAGACATCATAGGGAATCCACATGCCGGTGTGAGAACTAGGAGTAGTGTGAATAGTAACACAGTGCTGTTGTCGATGATCAATGACTCCGAGGCATTTCACACGTGCTTATACTCGTGTTTCATTTCACAAGTAGAGCCAAAGAATGTGCAAATGGCTCTGAAAGACAATTCTTGGGTTGAAGCTATGCAAGAGGAACTTTCACAATTCAGAAAGCTAGAAGTGTGGGAGATAGTGTCGTTAGCTCGAGGAGAAGTTGCTATAGGGACAAAATGGGTCTTTAAGTGCAAACGGGATGATCGGGACATAGTTACTCGTAATAAGGAAAGACTCGTGGTCAAAGGGTTCAAACAGGAAGAAGGAATAGACTATAACGAAGTGTTTGCACCAGTGGCGAGGCTTGAGGCGATTCGATTGTTTCTAGCATTCACGTCCTTCAAAGGGTTTAAGGTATATCAACTCAACATCAAGAGTGCCTTCTTGTACGGAAAGGTGAAGGAGTTGGTGTATGTCGTGCAACCAACAGGGTTTACTGATCCCAAGTATCCTGACAGAGTATATCGACTTGATAAAGCTTTGTATAGATTGCATCAGGCACCTAGGGCTTGGTATGAGACACGGTCTACTCACCTCTTAGACAATGGGTTTGAGAGAGGGAGAATTGATAGTACACTGTTCGTTAAGAGGAAAGGTGAAGACTTTATACTGGTAAAAGTTTACTTGGATGATATCATCTTTGGGTCGTCTAATGAACAAATGTGCAAGGATTTTGAGAAGGTCATGAAGTCTAAGTTTGAGATGAGCGCGATGGGAGAGGTGAACTTCTTTCTCGGTTTACAAGTTGAACAACGAAAGGAGGGAATGTTTATTCATCAGACGAAGTATGTCTACGACATTTTGGAGCGCTTCGGGATGGAAGGAACAAAGCTGACAGCACACTTTAGTACTCCGATTCAAGTGAATCATAATATCGGACCGGGTATAGATAGTGATATTGATGTGGATCCAACTTTATATCGGGCTATGATCGAGTCACTTATGTATTTAACTGGTTGTAGACCTGATATTATGTTTGTTGTATGTATTTGTGCCATGTTTCAAGCTAACCCAAAGGAGATGCATATGAAAGCTGTGAAGCGGATTCTGAGATACCTGAAGTCGCAGCCGAAGCTGGGACTTTGGTATCATGCTGATGGAGATCTGGAATTGGAAGCTTACACGGATTCAAACTACGGAGGGTGTAGCTTAAATAGAAAGTCAAATACTAGAGGTTGTCATTTCCTTAGAGGGAGACTAGTATCCTGGCAATGTAAGAAACAAACTTCGGTAGCCGTATCAACGTGCGAGACCGAGTATCTAGCTGCGGTTGTTGCTGTTCACAGGTTCTGTGGATTCAACAACAATTGCGGGATTACGGTTTGACCTATACTCATACTCCCATTAGGATAGACAATCAGTCAACAATTGACATAACGAATAATCCAGTTAAGCACACTAAGACTAAGACATAGACATAAGACATCATTTTATTCATGATTGTGCTGAGAAAAACTTGATTAAACTGGTAAAAGTTCCAACGGAAGACAACAATGCGGATCTTTACACAAAAGCATTAGATAGACCACGTTTTGAATTGTTAGTCCAACTAAATGGCATGCGTAATCCGGAGTAAACTGACCTCGGTAGATGTTTCTTTCTTTTAAAGTTTTCTTTAAATATTAGTTTATCTTATTCGGTGCTTTACTTAAAAGTGAAAAACAAAAGAAAAAAAGAGAGAAAAGCATAAAAATTTCAAAAAAGAGAATTTTAAAAAATGAGAGAAGTCTTAGAGTCTTAGGTTTAAAATGACGAAAATTAGCACAGTCTAACAAACTTTAGGTGTTAAACTTTCACACATAATGCACCATAAAATCTAGGTGATATACATATTATTGTCTTATATGTTGGTAGGCATAAGACATGAAGAATTTCCGTAAAGCGAATAAAATAATCAATAAAATGTCATATGTGTAACTAACTTAGATGTATGACCAAAAGGTCTTAATTTCTATATTTGAGACGTACAGAGAATGACTATGAATGAGGTATGCAAATTTATCTGGGGTATGTATAGATTCATCAAAATACATCTTAAACAAAGATAGAAAAAGTTTTATATAGAAAAGGAAGTCAAAACAAGTCGCTTTGTTGTACATGAGTACAGACCTGTCACCGCGTTTTGACTTGAACTTGCAAGATAAGTCGCTGTGTTGTACGTGAGTACAGACCTGTCACCGTTGTCTTGCTAACATGAAATTAACTCTAAGACAAACGAAGACACTTTGTTGTATGTAAATACAGACCTGTGTCCAACATTTGTCTTTTAAAGATAATTTGCAAATACCAAAAAGTCATAGTCATTGTGTGTCTGCCTCGATCATAAAAGTATGTCTAAGTATGGGACACGTAAGGTGGTTTCTTGATAAATGAAAAGGCCAAAGGAAATTCTGAAGTGTTGAATGTTTAAATGGAAACACATTCCTAACTGTGAAAGTGCGTTTGACACCGCTATCTGATTGAACCTTCTTTGACTCTCTCGCAAAAATATTCAGTTTGTATTTTCATCCTTAAATTATTGCAATTTAATTTCTTGTTTAGTTAATTTAACTTTACCTTATTTTATTTTATTTTATGTTATTTTAATTTTCTTTTATTTCTAAGTTTACTTAATTTTGTCTTAGTTTAATCATTATATTTTTTATAAATAGGAACGAGGTCAAAGTTACTAGGATGCATTTTTAGTTGGAGAAACAAATTGTGTGATAATCTGTTTCTTAGTGTGAATGTCTCACAAAGTTGAAAAAGTTCCGTCAAATGAAAAAGTTGAAAAAGTTGGATTTTATTCAAAAATTTTCAAAATGTTCAACTAAGTTCGAAGTATGCTTAAGTTTTAAATCTAATTCGAACTTAAGATAAGTACGAGTCACATTGAATATAAATAGGTCAACAACGTTCATTTAATGCACCTACTCTCGAATTTCTTCTCTCTCGAACTTACTGAGGCGATCTCGAACTTGTCGCAACTTCGATTTTTTAAATCATTCCTCGAATCTTTCAACAGTACCTCGAACATACACAAGCACTTAGTTGTTTTTCATCATCAATCAACTAAGTAAGTGGATTTTAGGACTTGTTAGTGGTTAAAATCGAAAAAAAATTTTGAGTTTAAAATAACTAAAGACTAGGTGGTATAAATTACAAGTTTTAGGTTTTGAAACTTAAAACTAATCTTGAATAAACTAGATTAGAACCTATTAGGACTAAATTCATTAGTCATTTAAGTCTAAAAAGGTTTAAATCATGAGATTGATGTTTAAAATGCCGTCTTCGAACTTGTTCTATAGGATTCGAACTTGTTCTTCAAGTTTCGAACTTGTCAGATCTTCGAACTTGTTTAAAATATCTATATGTTCGAAGACTGACATGCTCGAAAAGTTTTCTCAAATTTAAATAAGTTTGAAGGTCAACAGATTGTTCGAACTTAAGTAAGTTTGAAGGAATTACTCTCGAATTTAAGTAAGTTCGAACATGATTAAATTCGAACTTAATCAAGTTCGAGCTTAATCAAGTTCGAATAACTTAAATTTTTTCCAAAATTGATTTCTAACATTTTAAACATTTGATATGTGTGCAGAAATGGCCGATCGTGCATTCTATAACAAGCACAATATGATCATGATGGTAAACCTCCAAGCAGCCTAGGTGCAGCCGTATCGTCAAATGCTGGAGTTTTTAGCTCAATCGAGGGTTGCATACGCGTTAACTCACTATCCAATTATCATTCTTCCTTATGTTCGCCAGTTCTGGAAATCATTGCAAGTCGAGACTTCTGCGGTTCCACCGCTCCTGAGGGCTACAGTTGGGGGCCGACCGATCTCGTTTTCAGCTGATCATTTACGATCTATTCTACAATTGGGCTCAATTGATCAGGAAAATGACCCCATTGATTTTCTGGCACCCATCAGGCAAGCGGCCTTTCGGAGGACGGGATATGCTAAGGACATCACGAAAGCGTCCTATGTCAAAAGTAGGGTTATAGGACAATGGAGATACCTGATGCATGTGATGATGGTATGTTTTGCTCCGCAGAAGGCAGGATTCAACACGACGATCTCCAAACTTGAATCAGGGATGATATCGTTGGTCTACAACAAGCCCTTTAGCTTTTTTGGGTTTCTCTTTGGGGGTTGGTTCATCAAATCACCGCTCCAGCCCGCGAATGATTTTTGATGTACGCAAGATTCATAATGATGATCATAAGGCACTCTTTGCCAGATCTACCGGCGATGCAAGAACAAGTTGCAGTAGCTGCCATAGATAAACAAATTTTTGCAGACTGCCAATCCCACAATACAAGAAGGGCAGAACAGGTGAGGCCTCAAGTGGCTCCTTTATTCGGAGCATGCATTGATTCAGATGTTGTAGCTCCAAAAGGAGACGAATGGATAATTGATGAGCCTCAACAACAACACCAGCTCAGCAAGTACCGGTTGCTCAAGAAGTACCTCCACCCCAAACAACGACCGCGACAGCTGAGGCATCCACATCGGGACCCCAGACTAACCCAAGATTACAGACATTAGAAGAGGTTTTTGGTCAGGGATCAACAGCTCAGGAGAATATAACTGAGGAGCTGGTACATAACATTTTGGAACCGCCTTCAGATTTGGATGATATTTTCAGGGAAATAGACGACTATCAGCCTCCGCAATAGCGCCTGAAGCAGCAGAAGGTCACGTAGAGTCTACCTCCGAATTAGAATCAGATTCAAGTTCTGACAAAGTTTTAAGGGAAGCCGCCAATCCCCCAACATCTTTTGCAACACATGGCTCTACGCTAGTTGTAAGCCGACGAAAAATGACTCAACCTGCTCTCACACGGCAGCAAAGAGCCAAACGCCAACGTATAACTCAAGAAGCTTCATCCACTTCAACTGTCGCTCCATCCGCCACAGCCGCCATTCGATCCACATCAACAGCAATTCCATCTACTTCAACCACAACTGCCATTACTGCATCAACTTCCACTCCATCCGACAACCAAAGCTTCTCACAATTGAAAGCTAAGGTTGATTTCCAAACAGTCCAACTCTTTCATCTATCGACAGCGGTAAATGAGCTACAACAGCACGATACACAGCTTTCTCTAGACAATGTAGAACTGCGTAAGACGGTAGCAGATCAACATGTACAGATAGCAACTCTTAAGTCCCTCTAGGAGCAGATTTTTAAGGATCGTGCTGCTCAGGGGGAGACTAGCTGTAAGGGTGATGAGTTAAGGGGGAGCGAGAGAGATGATGAAGGAGATGACCCTAGTGCTCAACAGAAAGAAGGTGGGCTAGAAAATCTTACAAAATAGACTGCTCAGCAAGCTACACTACAGGGGGAGTCGGGATCATCAGGCTAAGGCTCAGAAAAAGGCAAGGCTCTAGAAGCTTCAAAGTTTATTCAACAAGAAATGATAGGAGCCTTGGCCGACTTAGAAGAAGAAGAGGTAATGTTTGATTTCGAAGATGATTTGGAAGACCTTAAGGAAGGTGAGTTTGTTCCAGAAGAGGTTCCAGATTGGAAATCGAATAACGAAGTGTTGGTAGACGAAGAGGACGAAGTTGATGAGATAATAATTCAGAAACAACCAATCACAGAAGCATATACAGCTGAAGAGCAGAATGTGATTGACATAGAAGTGCTTAAAGCTGCCTTAGATCCTGAATCAGAATCTGGAGTCCCTGATAGGGAGCTCACAAATGAAGAAAAGAGAAAATTGTGGTTCAGAACGGAAGAAAAGAAGAAGGACTTGGCTTTGAAAGAAAAAATGAAAATGCCAAGTCCTGGAAAATTTTATGGAAACATACTCAGCTGGTTCTATGATAGAGAATTGCAGCTTTTCATTATTAAAAGAAAGAATGGGCTTCAATATCTGAGGAGAAGGCTGAAGGACTTCAACTCCTTGCCCAAGTGTGAGATAAAGGAATTAATTTGGATGGAGCTTGTAAACATAGGAGACGATCGCTACGCTGAAATCATTGCTAAAATCATTCGAAGGGAAGGAAGGTCTAGGAAGTTTGAAAGACTCAATCCGAGAATAGGCAAGATAGTAATGGACCATACAAGGATAGATCCTCTAACTGGCAGGCCTTGGATGAAAAAGTATTACAAGCTGGTTAGACGCCTAAAGAAAGTGCCACTAAAGCGTATGCCACAAGATGTTTTGAATAATTTGAAATGGTGGTATGTTGATAGTGAGACTGGTGAGGCTGTGATGGAAGATTAAGAAGAGAAGGTAATTTTGAGATTGTATGATCCCCTGCACCTAGTCAACCTATTTAAGGATGATCTGCTTAAGCTTCATGGTCAGGAAATCTCTTTTGATGAGCATTTGAGATCTGAAGACAGAAAGTATTAGAAAGCTGTAAAGGTTTGTGTTGAACGAGGTCTACATGCTGGTAGCAATCTAAGTATGCGTAGTTCTATAGATTAATGAATATCTTACTAGAAGTTATCGTTAAGGGGGAGTCTGTTGGTACACCCTGTGTGGCTATAGCAGTCTAGATATGTAATAGATAGTCATTTGTAATAGATGAGACTTTATTAATACAAGTTATGTGTGTTAATTCATAATTATGTTTGATATCTACATTTGTATGTTAAGTTCTAGACTATCAAGTTAAGTTCTAGACTGTGATGATAAGTTCTAGAAGGTGTAGATAAGTTTTAGACAGTGAGGATAAGTTCTAAGGCTGACCTTCGAACTTAACCCAACCCAGACGAACTTAGTGAGACTAAGTTCGTAGGGTATTGGGCATGTTCGTGGGCTTGGGCCTAAATGAACTTAATTAGTTAAGTTGAAACTTAATTAGTATAATTAGATGTTAATTCGTTTGATTAACAGACTTTTGAGAAATACGAGTTTCAGAGCTTTCAAAGTGCACGTGGGAGCTAGAAAGCATTTTCATAGAGTTTGTCTTGAAGCAATACATCGTGTAGGGTCATTCGTTGCATCGGCTATCATTGTGTTCGGCTCCGGTTTCCGTGTGTGATTGATCCGTTAAGCGTTTAACGAGGATTCCGCACTTGTTGGACGGCGTCATGTCAAGATCAGATTTGTAGACGTGGTGACCTTACAAACACCAAGAACCTCTTGCTATTAGTGTTTGTTGTTATTCCTAGATCCTACTCCCTCAGTTGTTGTTTGTTCTTTCTTGATCCTACTTCTTGATTCTACTAGTGTTTGTTCATCTTCTTTGTTTTTTAAATCCAAGAATTTAGGATTTGTTTTCTTTGATATGTTCTTGCCAAAACTCAGATCTAGAATATTTTTAATCTGAGGTTTAGTTTTATGCTTTATAGCCAGATTTAGCTTTATATTTTGTGTTTTTGGCGCCGTTGCCGAGGTTTAGGCCCGTCAGACTTTTTGGCGCCGTTGCCGAGGAGTGTAACGGTAGTTGACGTTAAAGTTAGTCGGTTGCCTTAGTTTAAGTAATTAAGTTCTTTTTTATTCTTAATTAAATAAATTATTTTTTCGTGTTTCTTAAATTTAATAAATTATAAAAAAAATAATTATTTAATTATATGTTGGTTCATAAATGATTTAGATTTTTTGTCTTAATTAATTTTAATTTAATATAATCAAAGTGTAAACCGATCAAAATTTATAATCGAAAAAATTATTTATGTTTAGAAACTATTTTCTAGAGGTTTCATATATAAAATATTATAAAAATATTTTCACCCAATAATTATTTGTGTTGGTTCATAAATTCATAATAAAAATATGTTTGTCGGTCATATATAGTTTACTTTCTTCATAAATAAAATCGGTCAAAGATTCTATTTTATAATCCGTTCACATTTGTATCAAACCAATGTGATAATGGTAAAGTGATAAATCTTAATGGTTTAAATTTTTAAGGTGTCGATTTAATCGGATTAAAATGACAAGTCAAATTGAAAGACGAAAAGATTAAAAACCTATTTATATTTCTCGATTTTATGTAAAGGTCTGAGTGTCTAACAAACCAAAGTTTGATGATTAAAGTTGTTAATCATGAATCTCAAATATGTTATATGGACCTAAAATTTTAAATCGTTTTTTGTGTAATTAAAAATTAAAACTTTAAATATTTATTTATTTAAGTTTTTTAATATTTTAACTCGGTCAAATTAAACGTTAAATTTTTATTTATTTAAGTTCTTTAATATTTTTAACTTTAATTAAACTGTTTGCTCATGAATTTTTTTTTTACAATTTATTAAAAGTTAATTAACACTAAAAATAAAGTAGAGTCAATTAAATAAATGGTCTTTGTGGTTTGATCAACATATATATTTTTTATTATAAATGTATGAATCAGTATAAATAATTATAGTGAAAAATTTTTTTATTTATGAAACCTTTAAAAAACAAATTCTAACCATAAATTATTTTTATTATAATTTTTGAGAGGTTTACACTTTAATTTATTTTAATTTAATTAAGACTAAAAATATTTAAATAATTAGCAACCAACATAAATGAAAAAATTCTTTTCTTTTATATAATTCATTAAAGTTAATTACTACTTTAAAATAAATCATTTAATTAAGAGTAAAAATAGTTAACAAAATTAATTGCAGAAATGATACTTGTGGTTTCCATCAAAATAAGGGTAAATTGGTCATATTAGAAAAGTTAATAGGTTGAGGAACCAAAATTGTAAACAAACTATGAAAATAAGGACCATTTTTGCAAAATTGAAAGTTCAGGGACCAAATCCAAATTTTAGGACAAACCACAGGGACCATTTTTGTAATTAACTCAAAATCTAATAAAAAATAGAAAAACCCCAAAAATTTAATTGTAGTCCTCTACTTTACCACAAAAAATATAATTAGTTTAATTAAAGTATTTTTTAGTAGTATTTTATTTAGTGTACGCACACACGTCGATCGGCTAGAGGATTGCCGCTACAATTCGAACCTGAGATCGAAAAAGTAGCGAGATCAAATCGAAAATCTGTCAGGATTCAAAATCAACAATTAATCACAAAGAATTTAAACGCACAAGAGGAAAAATTGCTGATTTAGAAATTCCCAATTCAGAGATTCCTGATTTAGAAAGCCCTCTGATTTCGCCGCGAAATCGTGATCAAGAAGAACTCGAGCACATAGCTGCTAGAATGGGTGATCAACCGAGGCATACGGTTGAGTCGCATTACCGCACAGGTGATGTGCCCGACCCGTCTCAAATTCGTTATCCCGAAAACGAGAACGAACCCGAAGTTCGTCCTCAATTAGTCCAAATTCTTCCGATCTTTCGAGGGATGCCATGCGAGGAACTCTACGAACATCTAGCTGAGCTCACAGCTATTTGTAAAGCAAACCATGTTCGAGGTATAACTACCGATGGTTTAAAACTTCGATTATTTTCTTTCTCGTTAAAAGAGAAAGTGAAGAATTGGTTCGTATCCCAACCGACCAACAACATTACAATATGGGATCAAATGAAACAAGACTTCCTTAATGAATATTACCCCATTAGTAAAACAAACGAGAAAAGAAAGGAAATCACCGGATTTAAACAAAACCTGGGCAAACAATTCTACGAAGCGTTCGATCATATGAACGAATTATTGAGAGCTAGTCCACACCATGAGGTACCCAAATGGATGCTTATCAAAATTCTTTGATGGTGTGAGTCAAGAGAGTCGTAATATGATTATAGCTGCCATAGTAGGCACATTTCTAGGTAAAGAAGACGACGAAGCTTGGGAGTTGCTTAGTCAACTCGGTAAAGGTCTTAAAGTCCAAGCTGGTTCTGAAAATAGTATAGGTGTTCAAGTTATGGGCATAGATAATGCCTGGAATCGTGAGGTTAAAAGTGAGATTTCAGAACTAGGCAAGAAGATGGATCAAATGATGAAGGGTCTTTCACACCCTAGTGCATCAATTAATTGTCTTACATGCGGAGATCCATCGCATCCTTCCGAAGCCTGTCCTCAAGTGCAATCCACTGAGGAATTTGCTAATGAAGTTTACGGATTCAGAGCCCATCGAGAGAAGGATAATCCATTTTTGGAAACATACAATCCGGAGTGGAGAAACCATCCCAATTTTCGATGGAAGAATGACCAGCCTACCTATCATCAATCCAAACCAAGATATGAACTGACGGGCCGTCGTTGTGACCGGAAGAAATAATCCTTATATCTAACTACTAGCGTAGGGAAGTAAGGGTCGAATCCACAAGGAGTGAGTTTGTAATTAGGGTTAGGTAATTAGCCTTATAAGTTTTATTGAAAGCACCGTAAATTGTGAATTTGGGGATTTGAATAAGTTGTTTAGATCAATGATTACTATTGCTTTGAGACTAAAATTAATGACAAGACAACTAACGTGGTAGATAAATAATCAAGAGACGAATAACCATTCACGGGATCACCACGGCATAAGTGTTACTCACTATAATTTCATTCAACGATCACATAGACATAATCAATTGCGGGACTAAATTAATCAAACGTGTTTTAACCAATAACTCTCGGCATAGCGTATGCAACATTAATGCTCGTCTTAATCCCTAAGCTAATGGACTCGGCACGAATAATAACACCACGATAAACAATCTTGCTTTTACCAATCGCAACACATAATGCTAATCATAGCCAAATGTTTATCATTTGCATACACCTAATAGATCTTGCTTAATACGAATACATCAAAACATAAGAAATTTAAGAAGAGTAAACTTAGCCGTAGATCCTCCGCAAACGGCTAATGGGATTAGCCGCTCATCGTATGCTCGTCACAATCATGGATCTGAGCCATTGGGTAGCTTGCGAATCACCGTCTTCGTTCTCGTATCGTAGATCCACTCCAGCAGGGTTTCGGCACACTTTCACCCACGTCGGGGACTTCTCTCAAAGGCTGCCATCGACCTCTATTTACAGAGGAGTCGATTTTAGTGTTTCCAGGGCTGAAAAACACGTTTTTGTGCCGACCCAGTGCAGGCCAGGCGCAGGCCTGCGCCCCCCCTTGCGCCCGGATGCGGGTAGGGTTTGCTGGCATGCACTGGAATGTATCTGGAACTTTTGGGGCGCAGAGTTGGGGCTCAAGGGGGGGGGGGTGGGCAGGCCTGCTCCCCGACCTGCTCGGTTCGCATAGAATTTTCTCGTGGTGCTTTGAAATGACTTTCCGGACCTTGAAACACAAATATGATGTAATAGAATGGCTTTTACGAAGTATCGGTGCTTAAGATGAACATAAAATGACTCTGAAACCATATAAATTATAGACTCATGAAATCATCGCATCTTAACTCTTGGTCGTCCCCGAGCAAGCCTTAGAATCAGAACTAACTACGTACTGACTATATTAGCAGTGTGTTCAGTAAGTCTAGGTTAAGTCAGCCTTCGCAATAATGCATTAAAAATTTGAATGTAAGCTAAAGAACATTTTCGGTTAAAACACATTTTCTCTAAGTAATTATAATGTATCTCACTTTTGGAAATTACTCTTTTAGCTCAAGGTTACAAGCTTAAAACATGTGGGTCTTTTGACCATCCTTTCCCTCTATGCATGTACACGATAAGATATTTCTTTTAATTATCATGCTTATATCTATTTTTTTTTACTCGAGTTTTTACCATAGCTTTTCTAGTTGGTCCATGTAGCGGGATTTGGGTCAATCATTCCTAAACCAGATGGCTTTAGGGGATTAGGCATGAATGGCACCCCTAAGGACTTAATTTCCCGAACAAACTGGGCAACCCTCGAATCTTTTGAGGCTAAAAACATGATAAAGCTCTCCCCCTTATTGCATGAGTTTTTCAAAATATTTTGACACATTACTTTCATTTAAGCACAAATATATCTTAACTTACTTGAACTCAACTTACACTAAAATATTAATTATTATCATGACTCTTAACATAATTCTAGAATTTCTTACTAACACTAACTAATTCTGGGTACAATTTTTTCTATGTATCATCATTTTGCATGGTCTGATCGGCAAACAAGACCCATTGGGGAAAATAAGACAGACTATATAAACATTATAGCTCTAAATAGGACTCGGCTAATGAAAATAAAACACTCGCAATTACTCAAATAAAATAACAAAAATTAGAATTCTAACCCAAACAAGCAAATCTAAATATGATAAATGTGAAGAGCAAGGAACAATGGTACCTGATTACTAGTAAGGAGGAAGAGGACCAAAAATATTATTCAAGAAGTTACCAGCCTGAAAATCCTCGTGATGTCAACCTCCTTTCCAATATGCCCAGATCTGATGTTCATCATATATCGTAGCTCTCTGCACAGGTGGTTAAATTTTAATATACTAATAAATAATATTTTTTTGGGGGCTCATTAGATCATATTAAACATTTCATAGAACATGTCCTCCCCAACTTAGACCATTGTGACGTCCTCGTCACATAAACACACTTATAATGAGCAGACAATGAACACAATCACATTCTTAATAAGATTCTTTGCTTATTTAGGATAGATGAAACTAAAGTAAAAAAATAAACCTACATTAAACTAGCACACTTGCATAAATAAATAAACTTAAGTCTAGAAATAACTAAAATTGTGTTGGAAACCCTCCCCAACTTAGTTGGTGACACTAATGCAATTAAACTAAAACAAAGAAATAATAAAAACTACTCCGCCTTTTCGTAGGGAATCACGATTGCACTTAGCATATGCAAGAAGCGGTTAAGCCCCTCAGTATCCCGAGTGGACGAGTGTTGTCTCGTGAGGGTTTCCAGAAACACACCCACAAAGTTCTCTGGGTTGCCTCCCAGGAAGCGCAAAGTTTTACGTCTTCAGCCAGACATACTGCTCCTATACTAGACTAATTATGTTTGGGATCTTCTTAACCTGGTTAGTTCAAAGACTAGCGTATTATTGGTGGCCCATTTAACCCGTGTCTAATGGAAACCATGGGATTTTGAAAATGGATAATAATTGTTCATCAGGGAAGGAGTCCTTAATGTGATCAAATAAGTCTAATGGGAGAACTAGGAGCATAGATAGGTGGTTGGCAACAACATACTTAGTCCAACCTACTGCCTCTTTGTATTTTACTAATACTTGCAGTAAAGTTTTTCTTGTGCCTTAGTCAGATTAGAAGAAATAATGACTGATAGAGTGTCATTCTGACCTAAGAAGGCATAATTCAAATGCACTGGCAAGGCTTTTAACTCTAGAACAGATTGTTGTTCTATTGAAGGCCTTGCAGATTGCTGCAAAATAATTGGCAGATTTTCAGTCTTATGGGTCCACGGTGGTTTCTTTGGTTTTCAGTGTGGATTCCATGACTGCCTCACGTTCATTGCATTTCTCTGAGTTTATTATAGCTGTATCGTGATCAGCAATGAATAATTCAGTTGGTCCTTGGCATTGATTAGTGAACCATGCTGGTTAAGCTCATCCATCGCATCTATCATGTAACATTCAGAATCGATCGAAGCAGTAGTGGAAGCATTGAATACATTTAATCGCAGTTTGTGATTCCCAAAGGCAATATCCACAGCCCCCATCTACAATTGATTTGAGTATTAATAGTAGCTAAGAACGGTCTGCCTAAGATAATGGCCGATTGATTCTCTCCAAAGGAACTCTGTGTATCTAAGACTAAGAAGTCGGCCGGATAGTAAAAATCTTCTACTTTTACCATAACGTCCGATATGGTAAAAGTCGAGTAGTGCCTTTTTTGTTTGTACATTGCCAATTATCACTGGAATCAATGGTGATCCAGGATCTTTCAGCTTTGGCGCAAGGAATTAGAGATCACTTGTAACAACCTAGTCTTTAGCCTAACTTAATTATCTGATTATCGAACCAATAATGTAATTTTATTACATTATTTAAATTGTAATTGAATTAAGTTATGAAATATTTAATTAAATTATATAAATATTTAAATTATAATTTAATAAATTAATAAAGATAATTAAATAAAAGAGATTTATGATACAAAAGTAATAGTGGGTTAAGTAACAAATATAACTAGATGAAGTATATAAACGTGATTAAGACCATTTAATCACTCTCCACTCTCTCTCTACTCTCTCTCTACTTTCTCTCTACTTTCTCTCTCTACTCTGTCTCTAGATTTTCTCCCAAACCGACCGGCCGATTATTGAGTTTTATACATCGTTGGAAAGATCTCGGAGAGTACTACAAGAATCTGCTATTTCACGTACGATTTCATACGAATTTGAGGTAAGAATCGACACTTTTAGTTTTCATATTTTCGGTTTTGAAAATAAGAAATTCGAATTTATCAATTTTCATGAGATTAAAGCTATTTTTAGTTTGAGTATTAACTAGATTTTGATAGATTATGTATTGTAGAATCGAATCTAGGCTTAATACTTAGTATATTTATGATTTTAGACTTATAAATTCATGATTTAAAGCTGTAAAATACGAACAAATTCGAGATGCATATAAAAAATTCGAGAATAGCTAAAATCGAACCAAGGGGTTCGAATATGGCTATAAATTCGAGAGAGTGTTCGAATTTGAGCATCAAAGTCGAGACATGAATTTCGAATTTAAAGCTATGATTCGAATTTAATATTTGAGATTCGAACTTAATGACCATGATTCGAATTTAATGTTTAAATTCGAAATCTCCTTTTTCCTAAATTCGAAATTTATCATATATTCAAGTTTAATGCATTATAATTTACCCCACTATTCGAATTTAGCCATGGATTTAGAATTTAGCTTATATTCGAATTTAGTGCCTTCAAATTTAATTCCCATGTTCGAATCTAATTATTAAATTCGAACCCCACTCCTTAAATTCGAATATATTGAATAAAATACATGGACAATGCATAAAATAACAAGATGATAATATAGTAATATATATAATACATTGATACTTTGAGAATTTAATATGAACGAAAGAAAAATAGATGAATGATCAGTTATCAGAATCAGATATAATAAAGATTTTAAAGATAAAAGATGATAATATTGACATGATATTGACATGATAATTCTGGACAGGTTCAGTGTAATTCTGAACATTGATTTAATGATTTAAAGCGGGTCAAAGATTTGAATTGACAGAGAACAGAATTGACAAAAATAAAATCCTGAGATAACTCAGGTGGCAGATTTTACATCTGTTTGATAAAGACCCCAGACCTGTGAGTTATAGATATTCAGATTTAACATGCTTGAATTTCCGGTTGAGACATATTGTTGATGCTAGATTGATTTGACATTCATATTGTCAGCTGGATTGTGACCTGTGCACACCATGGTTGGGTGTTGCCCAGTGGATCATGATAGCTATTTGATCATCACTTCATATGATTGTGCATTTACCGTCATTTCTGATACTGCTTTGAGATTACTGCTATCGTGATTTTGATTACGTATGCTTCATCATTGCATATACTTGACATATTGATTCAGCTTGATTAGCCTTGATTGGTGTATTGTTCTAGACCTGGCTATTTCACCAGTTCTATTGAACTTGGTAATGACCTCCGATGTTCCGCCACGTTGATTTACTGGTAGCTAGCCCAGTATGTGGCTGATCCCCACGATTTAAGCGTGAGCGTGGCTTGAACATCATCCGACTCTATGACTTCTATGTCTCAATCATGAGGGATGAAGCGGGTGCCAAGACATATCACGCTAGACTTATGATGATCCGCTTGACCATGCATGCTGATTTGAAAATCTATACACTCACTAAGCATTGCTTACGGTTGCTACATTATAATTTTTACAGGAAAAGATAAAGGAAAGTCACCTGCTGGACCTAGTTCTTAGGTCTATCAAGAATTCAATCGAAGTTTCCATTGACCACTACTCAACAAAACATTTCGGTACTGATTAGCAGATGAACCTGTGGTGGTATGGGTAGATTGATTTGATTATATGATGACATGAACTAGATTAGATAGTACCCTTTATAAGTTTAATTTAAAAACTTTAACCCTTTATAAGTTTAATTTAAAAACTTTAATCTGTATTAAACTTAAATTCCTAATATGCTTGTACTGTAATTTAATATTCCGCATTATAATTACTCTATCTTAGTTATGGTTGATATCGTATTGCATGATGTGGGACCTAGACTGGTGACTACCACCCCGCGAGGGGTGGTCTTCACATCACTGCACTCACTTGCTCAGTTAAATTGATCTGCTTGGGAAGCGAGACCTTTAACTTTCTTTTCTGCGTGCAAAGATCTTTTAGAAATTTGGCATAAGAGTGTATTTGTTGAATAGCCTTGACCAATGGGACATTGATCTTGACTAGATTGAATAAGTCCCACAGATCCTCGGGTTGTGGACCTTTCTTGCCATACTGAGAAGATTCCTGATCCTTAACTGCCTCCCCAACTTTGAGAGTTGGAATATTTGCCTTGATTGGTTCCTTGAAAGTAACTTTCTTGGAACCTTCCTTCTTTTTAGGATCCACTATCTCTTCATACATGATCTCGGTGTCGGTGTCTTCTTCTTCCTCTTGCTCTTTTGGCATTTCGATCTTATTATCCACCTTTCTACCACTTTTCAGGGTAGTCACCTTAGACACTTCGTTAACCTCATACTTCTTTTCTTTGCCATGTGCGTGGGAAGGGTTTAAAAACTGTGTTACTCGGAAGCTTCCCCTCCTCTTGTCTTGTGAGCGATTCGGCTATCTGACCCATTTGACAACTCAACATCTCATTATAAGCCGATTGTTGCTTCATGAATTCGGTGAACTCCGAAAATTGTGAAGAACTCGTATTCGTCTCCACGTGAAAGTGAGGTTGATCGCATTGGTTTGGATTGTAATATTGCTCATCCTTAGCAGCAGATGTTGAACCATATTGATATTCTCTTCGTGGTGGTAGTAGTTCATACATTGGTTTAGACTGATGATCGGTAGGCTGATCATTTTTCTATCGAAAATTAGGATGATTCCTCCATCCCGGATTATAGGTTTCCGATAATGGGTAATCCCTATGCCAATGCGCTCTAAAACCATATACTTGTTTTGCATATTCCATAGTTGGTTGCACTAGAGGACATGCTTCAGAATGATGAGATGGATCTCTGCATATTACGCAGTTAACTGATGCAGCAGGGTTTTGGCTAAAACCCTTTATCAGTTGATCTATCTTCTTTCCAAGTTCTGAGATTTCACTTTTTATTTCAAGTTTCCAGGCATTGTCTATACCCATCACATGAACTCCGATATTATTTTCATAACCGGCTTGAACTTTGAGACCTTTACTGAGTTGATTCAGTAATTCCCAAGCCTCATCATCTTTTTTAGCTAAAAGTGTGCCACCAGTAGCGGCGGTGATCATGTTTCGGCTTTCTTGACTCACACCATCAAAAAAAGTTTTGACGAGCATCCATTTTGGAACCTCATGGTGTCGACAAGTTCTTAGCAGTTCATTCATCCGATCAAATGCCTCGTAAAATTGCTCACCAGGTTTTTGTTTAAACCCAGTGATTTCTTTTCGTATCTCAGTGGTTTTACTTATGGGGTAATACTCAACGAGAAATTGAAGCTTACTTGATCCCAGGTTGTGATGCTATTGGTGGGTAGCTACACAAACCAATTTTCGGCCTTTTCTTTTAGAGAAAAAGAGAACAATCGAAGTTTTAAACCGTCGGTGGTTATACCTCGAACATGATTGGCTTTGTAAATGGCTGTGAATTCAGTTAAATGCTCATAGGGTTGCTCACTAGGAATTCCTCTAAATATGGGAAGAACTTGGAATAATCGAGGGCGAACTTCGTGTTCGTTCTCATTTTCCGGATATCGAATAGGTGAGTGATCGGGCACATCGCCAGGGTGATAATGTGACTCGACAGTTGTTCTTAATTGGTCACCCATTTCGACAATTAGAGTGTCTAATACTTCGGCTTCGATATTTCTTGCTAGATTTGTCTTCTCGAAATTGGATATTTTTCCTCTTAATTAATTACGTTCTTCACACACCATAGAGTATTCTTGAACTTTAGTACTTAGTTCACTAATTATTATTATTATTACTTTTTAATTTTATATTTTATATTTATTTATTTTTAATTTTATATTATTTATTTTATTTTATTTTTATATTTATTAGTTTTCTATTTTTTTATTATATTTATTTTATGGTAAAAGTAGAGTGCTACGATTACTTTTTTTCTGAAATTTTTATTTAAAATTTTTATATGTGACTTTTAATAATGGAACATTAAAGACTAAAAATAACCAAAAACGAAACTTAAACTTAAGAACCTAAAACTAAGGACAAAGACTAAATTCTAACCTTAGCTACGTTTACACTCCCCGGCAACGGCGCCAAAATCTGACGGGCTGTCGTTGTGACCCGCAGAAGTAACCCTTAAATCTAACTACTAGCGGAGGAAAGAAATGGTCGAATCCACAGGGAGTGAGTCTGTAATTAGGGTTAGTTAATTAGCCTTATAAGTTTTATTGAAAGCACCGTAAATTGTGAATTTGTGGATTTGAATGAGTTGTTTAGATCAATGATTACTATTGCTCTGTGACTAAAATTAATGACAAGACAACTAACGTAGTAGATAAATAATCAAGAGACAAGTAACCATTCACGGGATCACCAAGGCGTAAGTATTACTCACTATAATTTCATGAAACGATCACATAGACATAATCAATTCCGTGACTAAATTAATCAAATGTGTTTTAACCAATAACTCTCGTCATAGCGTATGCAACATTAATACTTGTCTTACTCCCCCAAAGCTAATGGAGTCGACGCGAATAATAACACCACGATAAACAATCTTGCTTTTACCAATCGCAACACATAATCATAATCATAACCAAATATTTATCATTTGCATAGACATAATAGATCTCCCTTAATATGAATACATCAAAACATTAGAAATTAAAGAAGAGTAAACTTAGTCGTAGATTCTCTGCAAACGGCCTATGGGATTAGCCGCTCATCGTATGATCGTCACAATCATGGATCTGAGCCATTGGGTAGCTTACGAATCATCGTCTTCGTTCTCGTATCGTAGATCCACTCCGGCAGGGTTTCGACACACTTTCACACACGTCGGGGACTTCTCTCAAAGGCTGTCATTGACCTCTATTTATAGAGGAGTCGATTTTAGGGTTACCAGGGCTGAAAAACGCGGTTTTGCGCCGACCCAGCGCAGGCCTGGCGTAGGTTTGCGCCCCCCTTGCCCCCAGATGCGACTAGGGTTTGCTGGCATGCGCTGGAATGTATCTGGAGCTTTTTGGGCGCAGACCTGGGGCGCGGGGGGGGGGGGGGGGCGCAGGCCTGCTCCCCGACCTGCTCGGTTCGCGCTGAATTTTCTCGTGGTGCTTTGAAATGACTTCCGGACCCTGAAACACAAATATGATGTAAAAGAATGGATTTTACGATGTATCGGTGCTTGAAATGAATATAAAATGATTCTGAAACCATATAAATTATAGACTCATTATGAACCACCAAAGAGAGAATACCAATATGGTTCAACTTCAGTAGCTAAGGATGAGCGATATTGTAAGTCAAATCATGGTGATCAACCACAATTCCAAGTAGAAACAAATATGACTTCTGCGCAATTCTCAGAGTTTGCTGCATTTATGAAACATCAATCAGCTATCAGTACTAAGACCATGGAGATGTTAACTCGCTAGATGGGTCAGATAGCTGAATCGCTTATTAGGCGCGAGGAGGGGAAACTTCCTAGCAATATTGTTCCCAATCCTTCACATGGTCTTCATCATAACAAAGATAAGAAACATGAGATTAACGAAGTTAATGAAGTAGCTATATAACCACATTAAGGGGTGGAAGAGAGGTAGACAAAAAAAAATTGAGATGCCTAAAGAGAAAGAGGCCGAAGAAGATACCGACACTGAAGTCATGTATGAGGAGAAAGAGGATCCAAAGAAGCAGGAGGTTCCTAGGAAAGTTTCTTTTCAAGAGCCAATTAAAGCAGATATTCCAACGCCCAAAGTTGGGGAGGCCGATAAAAGCCAGGACACTTCAATTCCTCCTCCTTTTCCTGCTACTTTAGAAAATCCAGAATCTTCTCCTTACGTCAAAAGAGGACCACAACCAGAGGATCTTTGGGACTTATTCAATCCAGTTATGATCAAAATTCCTCTGATCAAGGCCATTCAACAGGTTCCATCTTATGCCAAATTTTTGAAAGATCTCTGCACTCAGAAAAGAAAGTATAAGGTCTCGCTCCCAAATCAGATCAATCTAACTGAATAAATAAGTGCAGTAGTTTCTAGTTCTCTACCTCCTAAGCTGAAAGATCCTGGATTACCATTGATTCTAGTGACAATAGGCAATGTGCAGATTAAGAAGGCACCGCTTGATCTTGGAGTTAGTGTTAATATTTTACCTGGAAACTTGTTTAATAAACATGATATAGGCCAGTTACAGACAACTGATATTATCTTACAGCTAGCAGATCGGTCAACCAAGTGCCCAAGAGGTTATTTATTAGAGGTCATAGTAAAAGTTGAAGATTTTTACTATCCAGTTTATTTCCAAGTATTGGACATCGAAAGTTCAATAGGAGATAATCAACCCAACTGTACCTGAGGTGTCACACCCTTGCCACAACAAACCACCATTACAATACACCCAGAATTAAACACCACATAATTTATTACATAATGATCTAAATACTTAAACAAGTACGGAAGCACTAAAAGTACATGACAAAATATAACAACAGTTTTAAACACTCTACGGTGCTACAAGGTTCCAATACTAATTCTACATACTAAAACTTTATTACAATCATCCCAAAATATATTACAACATTGGTCCCATAGCACGATTACCAATTGAGTAGTAGATATCTACCAAGACTTCACAAACAACCTAACTAGATGGTCCGGCAGCCGATTTTTCTTTTCCTGTAAAAATCAACAACTGAGGGGTAAGCGAATGCTCAGTGAATACACAGATTTACGCATTTTATAAATCTTCATGACGCCCACAAGAGTACACCGACAACACCCGTCATGCACTCTCCACGTACACAAAGTACGACACACATGAGTCGTCGCTCCTACGAGCCTAAAGCTCGGTATATAACCCAACCATCTGAGACAGACATAACGCCGGGGATGACAAACTACCTACCAGAACCTCGAAGGGATCAGCTCCGGGTCATATAGCGCAGTAACATCGGAGTAACAGATGCGACCCGCCGGTCCATCGTTAGATGCACAACAAAAGAACAGACATGCAACAAGTATGAATGTGCATCTAAATCTACGCAAATTAGTAGAATTCCAAACGATAATGAAGCAACATGTCTCAGCAGGCAATAGCTAACATAAAGCAGATATAAACATGCGAAATCATATGTACTCACAGTGGGTGCGTTAATTAATTTCAGTCAATTGTATTTCTCCTCGGGCTTTTCAACCGGATCACAAAGTACCCCACTGTGGGTTAAACAACACCACATTGGGAACCGTCATCCGAATTTCACATTAAAAACCATCATTTAGTGTATTATCATTCCCAAATAATCGTTCATTATATACCTTAACATAGTACAAAAGATATCCCAAAAGTGTGATTATTTTTGTCCATCAATTCGGGTCCTTTTAAACCCATCCGAATTGCCCAAGAAATGCATAGAACTCGCCGAGTTGGCTAAGGGTACTCGCCGAGTTCAGGTCCCAAGTTCGGACCTTCGACCGGATTTCGGACCCATCCGAATTACATGGCCCATCCGAGTTCGGTTCCGTCCGGATTCGGTTCCATCAAAGTTCGGGTCTCAACCAAATTTCAAGTCTCATCCGAATTCGGGTCCCAACCGAATTCGGATCCAACCACTTATGAATTTTTGAAGATTATTCAAGTATTCTTGGGAACTCGCCGAGTTCACCCATGAACTCGCCGAGTTCACATGCAGAAATGCAGGTCGCAGCTACGGGTTTTGCACTAAAATTTCCATAAATCCATTTCTAGCAACATGCAATCCATAATATAGTTATACTAACATATATTTAATGTTTCTACATCATTTTCCATATCATTTACATCCAATTTCATCCAGATTGGACCAAAAATGAGTAAAAACTCTAAGAACTCAAAAACTTCATAAAAACTCAGACTTATTACCTTTTAGGACGAATTGAAGAACGAT
The DNA here is from genome assembly GCA_020465985.1 of Centrapalus pauciflorus. NCBI lineage: Eukaryota > Viridiplantae > Streptophyta > Magnoliopsida > Asterales > Asteraceae > Centrapalus > Centrapalus pauciflorus. Next base: position 214,827 of record JAANYP010009250.1, read on the forward strand.
TCTTGTTTCTGGAGCTTTAATGTTGTTCAACTACTGATTTCCCACTGATTTAACATACATGCATCAACATTTTTCTCAGATTAAAATCTGAATTTTGAATTTGAAAGTCTCCAAATAAACCACAAGTTGAGATATGATATTCTTACCTTAATTTCCACTTGAATCTTGTTAATATTCAGATGTAATCCACGAATTTTTTTCCTCAGATTCGAATTTTAGCAGAAATTTTTAGAGAGAGAGAGATTGAGAGATAACTTTGAAGCATAAATGGTGAAATGAGAATAAAGGACATCAAGAGTCTTTTATTAATATTTTTGTCTTTTGTCACATTTAGCCCCTCAACTTATCCGGTTCCATTAAATACTGATTTTCATCTTAATTTTATCATTACTAACAATTATAAATCATAATCTCCCATAATAATAAATCAAAATTCTCAAACTTCTTAATTTCTTAAAATAGCAACCAACTTTTAAATATATAGATGCATAATCATTTTTCATAATTCAACTTAATTATAGAAAAAGTAATCTAATTATCCAAATTACAATAAATTAAATCCGAGGATGTTACAGCATGGGGTCCACCACGTTAAAACTTCGTCCTCGAAGTTACTCGGATCCAAACAATTGTGGACATTTCTTCAACATATCCGCCTTTGTCTCCCAAGTGTGATTAGCTCCTTTGTGATGCTTCCACCGTACAAGCACCATTTCAATCTCTTTGCTTCTTAGCTTTTTCATCTTTGAATCTAACACACACTCCGGCTCCTCCACGTATCGAAGTCTTTTGTCAATTTGCAACTCTGTATGATCAGTCCAATCCTCATTGCCAGTAGTAAAAGATTTCCTAAGATTCCCAATATGAAACACCGGATGTATGCCCGACATCTCTTCAGGCAATTCCAAATGGTATGACTGATTACCCACTTTCTCTGAAATTTTGAACGGCCCAACAAATCTCGGGGCTAACTTTCTTCTCTTTACGAAACGAGTAACACCTCTCATAGGTGATACTTTCAAATAAACCCAGTCATTCATCTCAAAGCTGATTGGTTTGTGCCTCCTGTCGTAATAACTTTTCTGACGATCCTGGGCCGCTTTCATATTTTGTCTAATCATCTGTATCTTCTTGTTTGTCTGTAGTAACAATGCCGGCCCAGCAATCGGCGTTTCTCCAGTTTCTCTCCAACAGGTAGGAATCCTACACCTTCTCCCATATAAGGCCTCAAACGGTGCCTTCTTTATTGTTGCGTGATGACTGTTGTTGTACGAGAACTCTATCAGTGGTAATTGATCATCCCAATTACCACCAAGATCCAATATGCACGACCGCATCATATCTTCAAGTGTTAGGATGGTCGATTCACTTTGGCCATCGGTTTGCGGACGGTAAGCCGTACTCATAGCGATCCTCGTTCCCAACCCTTCTTGCAGTGCCGACCAAAAGTTTGAAGTAAATCGGCTATCCCGATCCGATACAATAGACTTAGGCACTCCATGTCTAGCAACAATCTCGTCCATATAAATCTGAGCCAACCTTTCCAATGAATAACTTTCCCTAATCGGTATAAAGTGTGCGGACTTAGTTAACCGATCAACTATCACCCAAACTGCATCATGTTGACGTGTAGTCTTCGGCAACTTGGTGACGAAATCCATAGTGATGTGTTCCCACTTCCATTCTGGAATGGGAAGCGGTTGCAGACTGCCATAGGTTTTCTGGTTTTCGGCTTTCACAAGCCGGCAAATCCTGCATCTCTCCACATACTGACCAATGTCCTTCAATCCGGGCCACCAAAAGTCTGCTTTCAACTCATTGTACATCTTTGTGCTCCCGAGATGTACAGAAAACATAGATTGATGTGCTTCTTCAATGATCACTCTTCTCTACCACCAAACTTCGGCACCCAGATCCTTCCATATATACCTTTCAAACACGATTCACTAGTTTCAATATTCTTAATTTGCACTCTTATATCCTCAGCACCAACATTTTCGTCTTTCAAGGCTTCCTCTTGAGCGGCCTTAACATCATCAATAATTGTGGAAGTTAACATCGTAGACGTCATCATGTAGCAGCAATCCTTAGAGTAGGCCTTACGGCTTAGTGCATCGGCTACTATATTAGCCTTTCCGGGGTGATAAAGGATTTCACAGTCATAATCCTTTATAAGTTCCATCGAACGTCTTTGTCTCATGTTAAGCTCCTTCTGGCTAAAAATATACTTCAAACTCTTATGATCTGTAGAGAGTTGACATCTAGTTCCATACAGATAATGTCTCCACAATTTCAGTGCAAATGTGACGGCTGTCAACTCAAGATCATGAGTTGAGTAATTCTTCTCATGCTGCTTAAGCTGTCTTGAGGCGTATGCTATAACTTTTCCCCGCTGCATCAGTACAGCACCTAACCCCAACCTAGAAGCATCTGTGTACACCACAAAATCCTCATTACCCTTTGGTAGGGCAAGTATCGGCGCTTCACTTAGCGTTTTCTTCAAGATCTCTAATGCTTCCTGCTGCGCACTTTCCCATATAAACTGTGCATTCTTCTTCGTTAATGCAGTCAAAGGAACTACAATCTTAGAAATATCTTTTATAAATCTCCTATAATAGCCCGCCAACCCCAGAAAACTTCTAACTTCTGTAGCTGAACGCGACGGCTCCCAGTTCTTTATGGCTTCGACTTTAGCTGGATCTACCGAAATCTCAGCTCTAGAAATCACATGTCCAAGAAATTGGATCTGTTGTAACCAAAACTCACACTTTGAGAATTTGGCGTACAACTTCTCTTTTCTTAACAGCTCCAATAACTCTGCTAGATGAATAGCATGCTCCGCTTCAGACTTGGAATATACCAAGATATCGTCAATAAATACAATCACCGACTTATCTAGCATCGGTCTGCAAACTCTTTTCATTAGATCCATAAAAACAGCCTGGGCGTTGGTTAACCTGAAAGGCATAACCAAGAACTCGTAATGCCCATAACATGTCCTGAAAGCTGTCTTAGGCACATCTTCCTCTCAAACTTTCAGCTGATGGTATCCCGATCTCAGATCAATCTTAGAAAACACACTTGCCCCATGTAGCTGATCAACCAAGTCATCTATCCTCGGCAACGGATACTTGTTCTTAATCGTCAACTTATTCAGCTCCCGGTAGTCAATGCACATTCTCATAGTGTCATCCTTCTTCTTAACAAATAATACTGGAGCTCCCCACGGCGATGAACTCGGTCGAATGAAGCCCTTAGCCAACAACTCCTGGAGTTGTTTCATCATCTCTTGCATCTCGGTAGGAGCAAGGCGATACGGAGAACGAGCTACCGGTGCAGCTCCAGAAATCAGATCAATTCGAAATTCCATTTGTCTCTCAGGCGGCGCGCCAGACAAGTCTTCCAGAAACATATCCGGGAATTGTGATACAACAAGCACATCGACCACAGTCTTCTTCTCAGCTTTGGCATCAATAGCGTATGCCAAATAGGACTCACAACCCTTTGCAACAAGCTTTCAGGCTTTTGCAATGGTTAATAAACATAGATCCCCGCTTCTCCTGTCCCCGTATACACAAATCTCACGCCCCTCCGGAGTAGTTATCTTTATCATACGCTTCTTACATACTATATGGGCTTCATTCTCAATCAACAAGTATATCCCGACAATCACGTCAAATTCACTGAATACTATCGGGATTAAGTCCAAATTGAAGACTACATCTTCAATTACCAAAGTGCAGTTACGATATACATGATCTACTTTGACTAGAGTGTTACTAGCAGTTTCTATGTCTAGTATGGCAGACAACTTAGACAGTGACATGGCAAGTCATTGTGCAAAAACAGTGGAAACAAACGAACGATTGGCACCCGAATCAAATAAAACTCGTGCTGGCATAGAATTTACTATAAACGTACCCGTAAACACCTCGGGTTTTCCATAGCCTCCTCTGCCGTAATCTGAAATGCACGAGTCGGTGCCCTTTGTGGCTGGTTCTGGCGGTTGACTGAACCACCACTAGATCCCCCTGATGATCGGGTCGATGATGGATCAGTAGCAGCTGGATCATTCTTTCTGCAATTCCTACTGTAATGCCCCCATACCCCACACTTATGGCAAGCATCGGCTCTTCATGGACACTCACTCTGAAAATGGCCCAACTCTCCACAACAAAAGCAAGCGCGTCCATTAGTGCACTTGCTGAAGTGTTCCAAGTGACACTTATTACAATATCGCGGCTCGGTGTTGATGGAGTAGGCACGAGCACGACCAGAAGACCCAGATGATCGGCAATAAGACTGCTGTGGTGAATACTGTGATGAACGAGAAGAGCCCGAGTATCCCCCTTCACACTGGCGTTTCGGCGGTGACGGTTGTGTTGGGTTAGTGGAAGCAGCAGCAGACCCGATAGAATATCCTGACAAGATCAGAATTTGCTCTACATTTCTGGCGGCCTCTAATAAGCCAGCAAATGTAGTGTAGCGGACATTCCTCATAACCCTTCGGATCTCCATATCCAAACCAGCCTCGAATCTGGTCACCTTCCTTTCTTCAGTATCAACTTGATGAGGCGCAAACAAACTCAGCCTCGTAAATTCCACAGCATACTGGGACACAGTCTTAGTCCCCTGCATCAATGCCATAAACTTTGCCTCCAGTCTTCGGCGCTCATCAACCGGACAGTATTGCTGAGTGAATAAGTCAGTGAACTCAGCCCAAGTAATAACAGTCACTTTTTCCATGGTTAATGCGTTAACCATGGAATTCCACCACATAATCGCATCGTTGGTGAACATAGCAGTAGCATACCGAACCATGTCCTTCTCAGCACAGTCGCTGATTCGGAATGTCCGTTCGGTTGCTGTTATCCATTCAAGCGCGGCAACAGCATCACCCAGTCCATTAAACACCACGGCCCCATTTCCTTTGAAATCCTTGAACCGAGAACCTTTGGGCTTGTTTGATGACCCAGTGTTGTCATCTTGATTATCATCGTTGCCCCCCTCTTTTTCCTTATTCTTTCTCTTGTCTTCCCTTCTCTTAGCTTCGGCCTCATCTCGAGCCCGAAACTGGTCTTGAATCATCTTATACAGCTCAGCCATCATGGCTAGCATCATTACTCTGGTTTCTTCGGGTGTCATTCCTCCTCCAGACATGTTCTGAAATATAAAACATATAACTTGTTTAGTAATATGTCATTTATTTAATGACACCACCCATTGTCCCGTATGAAAGTCAATTTCTTATGATTACTGGATCGTAACCTATCTTAGTTCAGATCATTACTTAAAATCACTACATATCATCACATAATGTTTGAGACCAAGACCTCACGGACACTTGAATCTCAAACTACTGCTTTGATACCATTTCATGTGACACCCTTGCCACAACAAACCACCATTACAATACACCCAAGATTAAACACCACATAATTTATTACATAATGATCTAAATACTTAAACAAGTAAGGAAGCACTAAACGTACATGACAAAATATTACAACAGTTTTAAACACCCAACGGTGCTACAAAGTTCCAATAATAATTCTACATACTCAAACTTTATTACAATCATCCCAAAATATATTACAACATTGGTCCCATAGCACGATTAACGATTGAGTAGTAGATATCTTCTAAGACTTCACAAACAACTAAACTAGATGGTCCGGCAGCAGATTTTCCTTTTCCTGTAAAAATCAACAACTGAGTGGTAAGCGAATGCTTAGTGAATACACAGATTTACGCATTTTATAAATCTTTATTAAGCCCAAAAGAGTACTCCGACGACACACGTCGTGCACTCTCCAGGTACACAAAGTACGACACACATGAGCCGTCGCTCCTACGAGCCCAAAGCTCGATATACAACCTAACCATCTGAGACAGGCATAACATCGGGGATGACATACTGCCTAGCAGAACGTCGGAGGGATCAGCTCCGGGTCATATAGCGCAGTAACATCGGAGTAACAGATGCGACCCGCCGGTCCATCGTTAGATGCACAACAAAAGAACAGACATGCAACAAGTATGAATGTGCATCTAAATCTATGCAAATTAGTAGAATTCCAAACGATAATGAAGCAACATGTCTCAGCAGGAAATAGCTAACATAAAACATATATAAACATGCGAAATCATATGTACTCACACTGGGTGCGTTAATTAATTTCAGTCAATTGTATTTCTCCTCGGGCCTTTCAACCGGATCACAAAGTACCCCACTGTGGGTTAAACAACAACACAAGGGACCTGTTACATTTTCATATGATAAACATATCATCATTACATGCTCTTTAATAAATTAGCATTATTTTGTACGAATAAAAGTATCACGACATTCGGAACCGTCATCCGAATTTCACATAAAAAACCATCATTTAGTGTATTATCATTCCCAAATAATCCTTCATTATATACCTTAACATAGTACAAAAGATATCCCAAAAGTGTGATTATTTGTCCATCAATTCGGGTCCTTTTAAACCCATCCGAATTGCCCAACAAATGCATAGAACTCGCTGAGTTGGCTAAGGGTACTCGCCGAGTTCAAGTCCGAAGTTCGGACCTTCGACCGGATTTCGGATCCATCCGAATTACATGGCCCATCCGAGTTCGGTTCCGTCCAGATTCGGTTCCATCAAAGTTCGGGTCTCAACCAAATTTCAAGTCTCATCCGAATTTGTGTCCCAACCGAATTCGGATCCTACCACTTATGAATTTTTGAAGATTATTCAAGTGTTCTTGGGAACTCGCCGAGTTCACATGCAGAAATGCAGGTCGCAGCTACGGGTTTTGCACTAAAATTTCCATAAATCCATTTCTAGCAACATGCAATCCATAATATAGTTATACTAACATATATTGAATGTTTCTACATCATTTTCCATATCATTTACATCCAATTTCGTCCAAATTGGACCAAAAATGAGTAAAAACTCTATGAACTCAAAAACTTCATAAAAACTCAGATTTATTAGCTTTTAGGACGAATTGAAGCACGATTCTTGTTTCTGGAGCTTCAATGATGTTCAACTATTGATTTCCCACTAATTTATTATACATGCATCAACATTTTTCTCAGATTAAAATCTGAGTTTTGAATTTCAAAGTCTCCAAATAAACCCCAAGTTGAGATATGATATTCTTACATTAATTTCCAGTTGAATCTTGTTAATATTCAGATGTAATCCATGAATTTCTTTCCTCAGATTCGAATTTCAGCAGAAATTTTTAGAGAGAGAGAGATTGAGAGATAACTTTGAAGCATAAATGGTGAAATGAGAATAGAAGACATCAAGAGTCTTTTATTCATATTTTTGGCTTTTGTCACATTTAGCCCCTCAACTTATCCGGTTCCATTAAGTACTGATTTTCATATTAATTTTATCATTACTAACAATTATAAATCATAATCTCCCATAATAATAAATCAAAATTCTCGAACTTCGTTATTTCTTAAAATAGCAACCAACTGTTAAATATCCAGATGCATAATCATTTTTCATAATTCATCCTAATTATACAAAAATTAATCTAATTATCCAAATTACAATTAATTAAATCCGAGGATGTTACATGAGGATCAAGAGAAAACTACATTTTCTTGTCCCTATGGCACCTTTGCCTACCAAAGGATGTCATTTGGAGTATGTAGAAAATGGTGGGTGGTTCTCTTGCGATATTTATGGAAGATTTCTCCATATTTGATAAAACATTTGAAGATTGCCTGGGACATTTAGAAAATGTCCTAAAGAGATGCACTGAAACCAACTTAGTTCTAAGTAAGGAGAAAAGTCATTTTATGGTAAAAGAAGGGGTAGTCCTAGGTCACATTGTGTCTGAAAGAGGAATGTATGTAGATAAAGTGAAAGTTCAATTAATTTCCTCACTTCCACCCCCTACCAACATTAAAGGAATAAGATCATTCTTAGGCCACGCTGTTTTTTATCGGCGATTCATGAAAGATTTCAGTGAGATCTCAAGGCCGTTATGCAATCTTCTTTCAAAAGACACCGAGTTTAATATTGATGATGCTTGTATGAAAGCATTTGAGAAGCTTAAATCAAATTAACTGAGTCGCCAATTCTGCAGTCTCTGGATTGGTCTCAACCGTTTGAGATCATGTGCGATGCAAGTGAGTATGCAGTTGGTGCTATTTTAGGACAAAGATTTGAGAAAAAGCCAGTGGTCAATTACTCCGCAAGTAAAACCTTTAATGAGGCACAAATCAATTACATAACTACGGAGAAAGAATTACTAGCCGTAGTGTTTACCCTAGATAAATTCAGATATTGTATTTGGGGAGCAAAGTAATTGTGTACTTAGACCACAGTGGTTTAAGATATTTATTGGCAAAGAAAGATGCCAAGCCTTGATTGATTCGGTCGATCCTTCTATTACAAAAATTTGATCTAGAAATAAAAGATAAAAAAGGGACAGAAAACGTTGTTGTCGATCATTTATCAAGGCTTCACTTAATTCCAACAAACTCAACTGATCAAATCAAGGACTCCTTCCCTGATGAACAATTATTATCTGTATCTAAAATTTCCTAATTTACGAATCTAGTTAACTATTTCGTAACAAAAAGATTGCCAGAGCACTGGAACTCACAACAGAGAAAATATTTCTATGCTCAAGAAAGGCAATACATTTGGGATGAGCCTGATCTATTTAAAATAGGAGCAGATCAAATTATAAGATGATGTGTCCCTAACTCGGAACACGAGGATATTCTTAAACACTGGCATGCATATGCATGCGGTGGCCATTTCAGTGCAAAGAAAACTGGCCACCGGATTTAGCAGTGTGGGTTTTTCTGGCCCACAATATTTAAGGATGCCTACGAGTTTGCTAAAGGGTGCACAAGATGCCAGCAAACTGGTGACATCGCAAAAAGAGATGAAATGCCTATGACCCTGATATTAATTGTCCTATTTCTTTCATGTATGGGGCATTGATTTTATGGGACCCTTCTCTAAATCATTTGGATGTGAATACATCTTAGTTGTAGTAGATTATGTTTCCTAATGGGTGGAGGGAGAAGCTACACGCACTAATAATAATCGGGTTGTGTGCAAATTTGTTAAAAGAAATACTCTAGCACGACGCGGTATCCCAAGGGCTATCATCAGTGACGGAGGGTCACATTTTAATAATCAACACTTTTCTAAACTCCTTAAACAGTATGGAGTTATCCATAGAATAGCAACGCCTTATCATCCGCAAACTAGCGGACAAGTCGAGATCTCTAATAGAGAGATCAAGAGAATCCTTGAAAAGACTATCAGACCTGATCGTAAAGATTGGTTGCAAAAATTAGAGGATGCTCTATGGGCATACAGAACCACATTTAAAACACCTATCGGTATGTCCCCATACAGAATTGTTTATGGTAAGCTTTGCCATCTCGCAGTGGAATTAGACACCGAGCGCTATGGGCAATCAAAAACGCTAATTTTAACTTACATGATGTCGGTGTTGATAGGAAATTCCAATAAAATGAACTGGAAGAAATTCGTAGAGAAGCCTACGAAAGCGCCAGAATTTATAAGGAGAAAACTAAAGTTTTGCACGACAGAACGATTAAAAATAAAATATTTACCAAAGGAAATAAAGTTTGGTTATTGAACGCAACACTTAGACTATTTCACGATAAATTAAAAGTAAATGGACAAGTCCATACGTTGTAATAAATACCTACCCACACGGTGCGGTAGAAGTACAGGACCTAAAAGGTGGTGAGCCATTTAAAGTCAATGGACATAGACTTAAATTATATGTTCAGTGGGCCACAACGATATGCTAGTATCTGAACTCATCGGACTACAATATCTTAAGGTTAATTAATTAGTTTAGGTGCAGTACGTGTAACATCCCTACTTTTCAATTAATTGTAAATTGGCAATTTCAGACTAAATTATTTTATTAATGGATTATTATGTCAATTTAAGCAAATTTCGATCACAATTTTAAAAATGAGAAATGACGAGGAGAAATCCTCATCGTCGTCTTTTGAGTGAGCATAGCAATGAGAAACCGATCCGAACACTTAAAATCGGTTAAATAAGAAAATACGAAGTTGAGGGGTGTAATGTGAAAATAGGTCAAAATAACAAATAAAAGAGGAGAAAACCCTCATTTTAGTCTGTCACACACTCTCTCTACTCTCTATCGTTCTCTCTCCTTCTCTATCAAAAACCCACAGATTCATCATAAAAAATCTGAGATTTGTTGGATTCAAGTGCTAGAAATTTAAAAACAAGCTAATTGGAAGGAACTATAAGCAATACAACAAACAAACTGAGGAAAGATTCACTCAAACCAACAATTTTTGAGCTTTGGGGTTTGCTTTTTACAAAAACCGAATCATTGATTTTGATCTCGGATGTTAATGCATGTTGGAAATATTGTTGCAATGTTAAAATCTAGTAATAATGATGTAATATACCAAATTTCAGTTTCTGATTCTAAGTCTAAGTATAATTTTGAAATTAGTGTGTGTTTTAGTGTGCGTGTTCATCGACTTTAATGAAAAATTAGACAAATGTGGAATATTTTGGTACATTAGTGTTATGTTTTAAGTTAAAATAGTGTATTTAAGTTCATATATGCAATTTTAGATACAAAAACATGTAAAAATTGTCAAAAAGTATATTCTGGAAATTAAGAAAATATATAAGTATGAACTCGGATCATAGAACATGATTCGGACCAACCGAGTTCGGGACCACACCCAATTCGGACCCCTACCCAATTCGGACCCACTCCCAATTTCGGACCAAGGAATCATCCGAATTCGGATGAATAGTGTACAAAATAGATTACAAGTGATGGACCTCAGACAATCCGAAGTTCGGATGTGGTCCGAATTCAGTTCAAATTTCATTTAATTTTCAGAATTTAAGTTTTAAGCAATTAATGACATAAAATCATTATTACACTGACTTGACAGATCATTGTGGTGTTGTCTAACACATATTGATTCAGAGACAATTCATACTATACAAACCACTGTGAGTAATAGATTATCATCCTAACATTTATTTTCTTTGCATTCACGTTTTACATATTCAATGCCATGTTCACATTGTTCATATACATCAATTGGCACTCATGAATAATTTGTTGTTATGATGCACACTCATACTTGAAATTTAACAAAACATGTAGCCTGCGTTCGTTTGAAAGTGCATCTATTTTGCATCATGCTTGCACTGCATGATCATTACTTCACAATCTGATGTGACCTGGACTGGGGCTGACAGCAGGCCACTGTCGCGGACTGATCATCCCACTCGTTATCCTGGTCAGGTTCGGCACATCCCCGATCAGCATTTGAACTTCCAACCCCATGCTTGCACAACATGGATTTTCACATACTATGGGGCTTACACTTCCAGATTTCACACTATGCTTGTAAAGAAATAATTGTTGAATGTATAATCTGTTATTTCACTAAGAAAATTAGCTTACTATTGACTCACGATGTTTACAGGCAAAGGCAAAGGTGTAGCTAGAACGTCTTCTTAAGCATTTCAATTCAATATCCCAGAGACTTTATAAGCTATTGGCACACGGATGTTTGTAGGTTTGGGCAGGGATTTGATACTTTTAAAACAATTTGTGATGTTCTAATAGTTAGACTTTAATCACTGTAGACAAGTACTTTTATTGCTTTAGTGTGGAACTGCTTAAATCTGAATTAAGCGTCAATTTTAATTACCATGTTAATCATTGGGTTGTGTGTTGATCCTGGTGATTTATCAAATATCATTAATTCATGAGGACGTCACAGTTTGGTATCAGAGCATTAGTTTGAGGTTTCAAGTGTCCGCGAGGACTTGGACTCAAACTTAGGATATGATATTAGAATGGACTCCTAGGAAATGATCCGAACTAAGATAGGATTGACATGCACACGGGGACAATAAAGGGTAACTGTAAACACTTAGGACTTACAAATAAATGTTCTAAATATAAATTGTTATATTTCAGAACATGTCAGGAGACGATATCACTCCTCAATAGATGTTCCAGATGATGCAAGCCCTCATGGAACAGAACAATGAGTTACAATCCAAAAGAATGGCTGAGCAGGCTCAGTCATTTGCGGACCAATTAAGGGCCAGAGATGAGGCCGAAGCCAAAAGAAAGGCTGATAAAAGAAAGAACAAGGAACAACAACGGGATGATCAAGAGGAAAGACAAGGAGACAATAGGTCTTCTAACAAGTCAATTGGTTGTGGGTTTAAGGACTTCAAAAGTAACGGAGCTGTTACTTTTGACGGAACTGGAGATGCTGTCACAGCATTGGAGTGAATCACCACCACCGAAAGAACTTTCAGAATCAGCGACTGTGCTGAAATAGACATGGTCTGGTTTGCAACCGCAATGTTTGCAAGGGACACAGTTATGTGGTGGGATGTGATGACTCATGTGTTGACGATGGATGCAGTGTCACACATGTCCTGGAGCGAGTTTAAGGAAGTATTCTCTCAGCAATACTGTCCTGCAGATGAGAAGCGCCGTTTAGAGGCGAAGTTTTTTAATCTATCACAAGGAACAAAGACGGTTACACAATACGCCGTCGAGTTCACCCGTCTAAGTCTGTTCGCACCCCATCAAGTTGACACTGAAGAGAGAAAGATAGCCCGGTTTGAGGTCGGATTTGACTATGAGATACGCCGAACCATGAGTGGGGTTCGGTATACAACTTTTGCTGCTTTACTGGAGGCAGCTCGAAATGTGGAGTAAATTGTTTTGTTATCCGGATATGTCATGGGTTCAACCGCCGCAGTACCGACTCAACTGTCACCGCCAAAAACGCAGCGGGAGTCTGGATCATCACGATGTTCTCCTCAATCAAATCAACCATCTTCTTCACCAAAGAAGGTAAAGGCCTTTTCGGCCATTTCTGAAATGAGAGACTGTAGGAGGTGCAGGAAAGCGCACTCTGGAGAGTGCAAAACTCAAGACATGTATTGCTGCTGTTGTGGGCAGAAGTGCATCCAGACGACTTTCCTATTTAGCCTATGCTGTTGATGCAAAGGGTGAAGTTCAATCTCCTTCTACCATTCACATTGTTTATGAGTTTCCAGATGTCTTTCCAGAGGATATCTCGGGATTGCCACCTGATCGTCAAGTGGAATTTCGCATTGATCTCATTCCCGGAGCTGCTCCAATAGCAAAGGCTCCCTATCGCTCAGCTCCTGCAGATATGTAGGATATGATGAAACAGATACAGGTGCTACTTGACCAAGGTTTTATCCGCCCAAGTTCATCTCCTTGGGGCACTCCTGTTCTGTTTGTCAAGAAGAAGGATGGCATGTTATGTATGTGCATCGATTACCGCGAACTCAATAAAGTCACAATTAAGAAAAAGTACCCGTTGCCCCGAATTGATGATCTCTTCGACCAGTTATAAGGTGCATGTTACTTTTTGAAAATTGATCTTCATTCGGTTTATCATCAGCTTAAAGTGCATCCAGACGACGAACGGCTTTCAGAACTCGTTACAGACACTACGAGTTTTTGGTAATGTCGTTCGGTCTTACGAATGCGCCGGCTGCTTTCATGGATCTCATGAACAGAGTCTGCCGGCCAATGCCCGACAAATCTGTCATCGTGTTCATTGATGACATTCTTATCTATTCAAAGACCAAAGAGGATCATGCTACACATCTGCGAGAATTGCTAGAGTTGCTGCGGAAAGAGCGACTCTATGCCAAATTCTCGATGTGTGAATTCTGGTTGAGGCAGGTACGTCTCAAACATTCATAATAATTTCATGTCCTTATACTCACTTATGAACTTATTGTTAACATGTTCCTCCTAAACATTCAATTCAGATCCTATTCTTGGGGCACGTGATATCTGGTACTGGTATTGTTGTTGATCCTGCAAAGATTGAGGCTATCCAGAACTAGGAATCACCTCGCAACGCCTCCGAGATTCGTTGTTTTCTGGGATTGGCTGGTTACTACTGTCGATTCATCAAGGATTTCTCCAAAATAGTCGTTCCTCTTACCAAGTTAACTCACAAGAATGAAACTTTCTTTTGGAAAGAAGAACAACAAGCGGCCTTTGATAAATTGAAGAACCTGCTAAGTGAGGCACCTGTTTTGGCCCTGCCTGAAGGGAACAAGGACTTTGTTGTCTATACAGATGCACCAGGTATGGGTTTGGGAGAGGTATTAATGCAAAGAGGAAATGTCATAGCATATGCTTCCAGACAACTCAAAACCCATGAGAAAGATTACTCCACTCACGACTTGGAGTTAACTGTTGTGACTTTCGCTCTCAAAGTATGGAGACACTACTTGTACGGAACCAAGTATCAGCTCTACACCGACCACAAAAGTTTAAAGTATATATTTAGTCAGAAGGACTTGAATATGAGGCAGAGAAGGTCAATGGAGCTGATCAAAGATTACGATTATGAAATTCTCTACCATCCCGGGAAAGCCAACGTAGAGGCCGATGCCATAAGTAGAAAAGCATACTGCAAGGCATGCTGTTATACCTTGACTTCCACAATACTGACATCAACAACCATAGATGAAGTTAGGGCTGCTCAAATGTAGGCCTTAAAGGAGGAAATATCAAGAACGAGGATGTAAAAATTCAACTACCTTTAATGCAAAATGACAGAACCGGACTCAAAGGTATTTACGGCAGAATATGGGTTCCTAAGTTCGGGAACATGCCAGAAATATTTCTTGAAGAAGATCACAAATCTAAGTTTTCAATTCACCCTGGAAGCACAAAAATGTACAACGACCTGAAAGCCGATTTCTGGTGGCCAAAACTGAAAAGAGACGTTAGCCAATTTGTGGAAAAGTGCAGAACTTACAGACTAGTCAAAGCAGAGCACCAACAACCGTATAGTAGTATGCAACCTCTTCCTATTTCAGAATGGAAGTGGGATCATATTACTATGGACTTCATAACAAAGCTACCCAAGACACCTCGTCAACATGATGCCATTTGGGTCATTGTTGACCGATTAACAAAATCTGCTCACTTCATTCCCATTCGAGAAACCTACTCACTGGACCGTCTTGCCCATATCTACATGAACGAAATCATTATAAGGCACGGTGTTCCTAAGTCTATTGTCTCTGACCGAGATAGTAGATTCACTTCTAACTTTTGGGCTGCTCTACAAAATGGTCTTGGTACTCGTATCGCAATGAGTACGGCTTATAGACCCCAGTCTGACGGACACAGTGAAAGAACTATTCTGACTCTGGAAGACATGCTCAGAGCCTGTGTCATGGATTTGGGTGGTAACTGGGACGATCACCTCCCATTGGCTGAATTCTCCTACAACAATAGTTACCATTCAACTATCAAAATGGCACCATTCGAGTTTTTGTATGGAAGAAAATGTAGGACTCCAACTTTTTGAAGGAAAACAGGAGAAACTCCTATTGCTGGGCCAGCCTTATTGCAAGAAACAAACAAAAAGATCCAGCTCATTAGAATGTACATGAAAACGGTGCAAGATCGACAAAAGAATTACCATGATCGCCGTCACAAAGCCATAGAATTTCAGATGGATGATTGGGTGTACTGGAAGGTATCCCCAATGAAAGGTGTCACAAGGTTTGTAAAGCGAGGAAAGCTATTGTCAGGATCTAAAAATTATGAAAATTATGAATAACCAAGATTAACTGATTTGAATTTATCAGAGTATAAATCAATAATCTTGCTTTGAATCAAAGTTTAATTAAGAAGTTTGCGGAATAACACTTAATTATTTTAACAAAAACTTTCAAAATCAATAAAGCATAAAACATAAGAAGTAATCAAGACTGTTTGTATTGCTGAATTCACTGATTACAATCACCTCTAATCTGTTTTGATTAGACGAAGAACACAGACTGTTCTTAGGGTTTTACAACCTTAGAGGCTTAAGAAAACTTAAACAATAAAGCAATTACAGACTCAAAATATGTAGAAAACTTCTTTCTCTATGCGTATCTCTTCTATACAATACTCTGTCTATTTATATTGCTTTATGGACGTGTTTCCTTGAAGGACTATGACTTCTCTGATAGTAGATATGCTGGAATCTTCGTGTAGATATCTTCCCTGAAAATCAGCACATTCTGTTTATGAAACTGTTGAGCAGCTTGAATGACTTGGCAGCATGAACTGAGCAGCTTGAGTTGTTTTGCTCTGGCAGCTTGAACTTTTACACTGGCAGCTCGAGTTTCTTCAACTAGCAGCATGAACTTTGTATTTACATAGAAAATCTACTAACAGTCTGAGAAGTCTAAACTAACAGCTTGAGTATACTTAAACTATTTCCCAACAATCTCCCCCTAACTTAAATTCTTTATACAAGACTTTAAGTTCTATACAAATAAGGAAATGAATAAGTAAACTGTTATTTACAAACCAAGGCTTTCAAAAACTTACAACTGTACAAGCTTCTGATCTACAGCCTTCAAAAATTCTCTCTTCATCTCTTCTTTATCACAAGATATCCTAGCTGATTTTATTTGGAGCAGCATATCTTTTGAAAAATTATAAAACTCGAGATTGAAGAAAATACCAAATCCATCTTTGAATGTGATTCTGTAGGTTCTGGATTTGACAAAAATATGAACTTCCTTGATCTGTTTCCCTTTCTTCTCAGCATTTTCTACTTCTTTTCTTGCAAATTCAGCATCAACAACTGAACTTAGATCTCTGATGAGTTGTTTTACTTGTGGAAGATCAGATCTAACTTGAGAAACAGATCCTATGTGGTACATCTTTATCAGTTCATCCCAGGTCAGCTTATGAACCATCTGCCAGAATGTATCAAACTCCTCTTCTGGTCCAGATTCTCTCCTTATCACAAACTTGACCCTTAAATTCCTTTCATCCAATGACTTAGCAAACCAGTAGTTGATTTCTGGCTTTGTGAAGTCATGTTGATCAATCAACTTTTCTATCTCCATAGCCTTTTGCAAATGGTGCTGAAAGATCACCCTCTTAACAGATGATGGAACAGAAACGGTAGGTTGATCAGTGGGAGCAGGTGCATTGGCAGCTTCAGGTTGGACTGATTTTGTTGATGGTTGGACTGATTGGGACGGTTGAACTGTTGGTACTGGCTGAACTTCTGAAGAGACTCTTGTTTTCTTTCTTTTCTCCATTTCTTTATCATGTATTTCCTGCAGCCTCTCAGTAGTCATAGACTGAGCAATTTTCTTTGGAATATCTGCTGCAACGGCAAAATTGATTAAGAATCTTCTCTTCTCAGCCTTGGTATGCCCAGTTGGCATCTTCCTCTTCCTTTCACCTTGCTTGACCACAAACCCTCTTAGGTAATCTCCTAAGGTTTCATCATCTTGCATTGGGGCATGGGTTTGCTGGTCTAAGGCCTGATCTTGTTCTTCTGCTAACTTTCTGGCAATCTCAGCATCAAAGGCAATCTGGGCTTCTCTGGTAGAAAATTTGTGCTTTGGAGACTCAATCAGAATACCCTTGCCCTTATCTTTTGTAGCAGAAGATGTAGGTTGGACTGAACTGGATGGAGCTTGAATGCCTTCTCTTATAACAACTCCAGTTGCTCTTGTAGAAGCAACTTGAGTTTCTAGGCTAACAGCTTGAGAAGCTGTTGGGACTGCTAGCCTAGAAGATGGAGCTGTTGATGCTGCTTGGACTGTTGGTGTTGGAGCTGCTTGGACTGTTGGTGTTGGAGCTGCTTGGATTGGTTCAGGAACTTCCTGATTCTCCCCCTTTTTGGAAGCATTGGTTTGGTCAGAAGGACCTACAACCTTTGCCACATGGGTTTGAATCAATTGCTCTAGTTTGATGAGCTTATTTCCACAAAGAGTAAACCCTTTGTGTAAATTAGCCAGTTTCTGATTGTGAGCAGCTTCTGCCTGTTTGAGTGCATGAATTTGTGCCCCCTGTGCAGCAATGATGGACATTTGGTATTCCAACATTGTTACAACAGGTTTCAGCTTTGGATCCGTTAAGAGCATCAGTTGCAGACTAGTCTCAAGATCAGAAAACACCAGGGGTGTTTGTGGTCTATCACTGACATTAACACCAGAAGTAGAAACCTCTGGGCCCCTCTTTTCTTGGTACTGGGGACTTCCAGCTCGTGTTTGCACACTTGCTGTTGCCATGGGTGTGGTCTTAGAGATGTTGGCCCTGTCCTGTGCCTCTTGTGCAGAGACATCAGTAGTGCCAGCCACAAAACCCATATGAACAGTCTCAGAAGAGATGTTCACCTCCTGATTGAGGTTGGGAGTGTCCTCAATTGGTTCCCTTTGGATATTCTGTGCAGAAGGATCCTCCTGCACAGGGATATATGGCTCTTGTCTAAGGGAGGAGGAGGAAGGAGCTCCTCGTCCCCTTTTCCTATTATATAAGTATTGTAGTGGGCGATTGGGCTGTACAAAAGGATCAGAGGGAATATTTGTATCATGAGGAGTGGGTTGGGGTCCTGGGGTTGAAGCAGTGATGTTAGGCTGTGTCTGCTCAGGCCCCTCTCCTCTGTTTCTTGTGATGATGTTCATCATTGCAGAGGGCAATGGAGCATCAATGCTGACAAAATTGGCACTTGGCTTTATCAGCCTTTTGATTGAAGATAGTGAGTGCCTATGGGAAACATGTATCCTCTTATGTAAATTAGAAGTAGTGCAGGTGTGTGCAATTATTTTTGCCAAAAATCGAGGATACATCAAAAATTTCCCATGCTTCAGGGAATGATGCCTTAAATTCCTTGAAAGATAATATTTGAAAATTTGAACTGTTGGCCAGTAGAAAAGCACACTAAGGCAGTGGCAATATTTGAAGAGAATTCTGACCAGCCAGTTCTTTTGGGGCTTAAACATTGCTGAATAATATGCACAAGGTATTTCCATTTAGGAGAAAAATGTGCTTTCAAGAAAGTAAAAGAATCAGCAGGACCCCTATATCCAATATTTTGAAGACCAAAGTGTAAAGCAGTAAGTGATAGGTCTTTTATACCTGTGGCATCTTGAAGATGCAGATGACTTCTGATGGACTCCTCAGTGATATTGATGGTAGTACCATCGATTGTGGAAGACAGGGTAGGCACTCCATTGATGGTTTGAACATAGGCACGATTCCAGAATTGCTCAATATGAGATATGTATATAGTGGGGTTAATATTGAGGGCATAGTGGATGTGGGAGTGCCTGAGGAAGTCCATCATCTCATGGAACGGTTGAAGGTCAGTGTGTTTCAGGGTGTATGGGAGGCAGTTGTGTTCTTTTACGAACTCCATTGATCAAGAAACGACGGTTTGGGGTTTAGGGTTTGAAAAGAGTGTGTGTGTCGTTCAGAGAGAAAACAGAAGGCCGTGGAAGAAGAATATGTAACTGGTAGTTACAACTGAACGAAACTGGGACCTTTAAAGGTTTCGAAAAGGTTAGGTCCCGCGCACACACTTGGAAAATTACCTAAATACCCTGCACACTTTGACAGATCAAGTGAAAAGAACTAGCAGTCCGAGAAAATGAACTAGCAGCATGAGAAAAGACTCATGCTGTTAGTGTAAAATTGTGCCACTTTTCAATAGAACAGTGTCTCCCCCTTAAATTAGCATATTGAGTTGATAATAATAAAAACCAATTAATCCATGTTTACCATACCAATGTTTGATATTAGGAAAGTGAACCTTCCTACATCAAAAGGTTTTGTAAATAGATCAGCTAGCTGATCATCTGTATGTATTTTGGTAACTTGGATTAACTTCTTTTCATTACTATCTCTGATGAAGTGAAATCTGATTTCTATATGCTTGGTTTTTGGGAATTTCACTGGGTTTTGCACAATGCTAATGGCACTTGAATTGTCAATATAAATAGGAGTGGATAAGAAATTCATACCATAGTCTCTTAGCTGATTTTGAATCCACATTACCTGGGAGCAGCAGCTTGCAGCTGCTACGTATTCTGCTTCAGTGGATGATGTGGAGACAGTTGTTTGTTTCTTGCATTGCCAAGAGACCAGTCTTGCTCCTAAGTATTGACATCCACCAGTTGTGGATTTTCTGTCAATGTTGCAACCACCATAGTCACTGTCAGAATAGGCGGTTAGTTCAAAAGGAGAGTCTTTGGGATACCATAGGCCTAAATGTGGTTGGCCTTTAAGGTATCTGAAGATTCTCTTAACAGCAACCAAGTGAGAATCCTTTGGTGAACATTGAAACCTGGCACACACACAGACAGCAAACATTATATTAGGTCTAGAAGATGTTAGATACATGAGAGATCCTATAAGGGATCTGTATAGATGAATGTCCACATCTATGCCATCTTTGTCTGTATGGAGCTGTTTATGAGGATCCATTGGAGTGCTTGCAACCTTTGTGTCTTGATAGCCAAACTTTTCCAGTATGTCTTTGACATACTTTGATTGACTTATGAATAGACCAGTAGGCTTCTGTTTGACCTGCAGCCCTAGAAAGAATGTGAGTTCCCCCATTGAACTCATTTGAAACTTTTTGTGCATTAGGGCCTCAAAATCTTTGCACAACCTATCATTAGTTGAGCCAAAGATGATGTCATCAACATAGATCTGGACAAGAAGAATCCCAGTCTTGATGGATTTAGTGAAAAGTGTTTTGTCCAGAGTGCCTCTCTTGAAGTCATTCTTTAGAAGATATGAGGACAGTGTGTCATACCATGCTCTGGGGGCTTGGTGAAGACCATAAAGAGCTTTGTCTAGCTTGTACACCTTGTCTGGATACTTGTAGTCTTCAAAACCAGGAGGTTGACACACATATACTTCTTCTTCAATTTTCCCATACAAGAAAGCAGACTTAACATCCATTTGATACACTTTAAAGCCTTTGAAACTTGCATATGCTAGAAATAGTCTGATGGCTTCAATTCTTGCTACTGGAGCAAAAACATCATCATAATCTATTCCCTCTTCTTGAGTGTACCCTTGTGCTACTAGTCTTGCTTTGTTTTTGATGACTATCCCTCTCTCATCCTTCTTGTTTCTGAACACCCATCTTGTACCTATTGCTCTCTTACCTTTAGGAAGATCCACCAGAGTCCATACATTCTGAATTTTGAACTGTAAAAGCTCTTCTTGCATAGCTTCAATCCAGGATGAATCTTTTAGTGCTTCTGATGCCTTTTTGGGTTCTAGTTGAGACATGAAGCAGGCATGTTCAAAAGCAGCTAGGCTGAATTCTGGAACTGCTTGTTCAGCAGCAGCAGTCTCATTGTGGACCATCTTCCTTGTTTGAACAGGAGTGCTTGGATCACCCAGTATTTGATTGAGAGGGTGATACTTATGAACTCTTAGTGTGGGCTCTCTCTCTGTTTGGAAGGACGTTCCAAGGTTTGTGTCATCTCCATCAGAACCAGTGATTGGTTCAGTTTCTGGAACAGCTTGAGTTTCTAGGCTAACAGCTTGAGAAGCTGTTGGGACTGCTAGCCTAGAAACTGGAGCTGTTTCCTTTTGTGTTTGAGCTGTGCTGTCAGGACTTGGGAATGGCACTTCAGTGTCTGGATTTGCATCATGTTGAGTGCTCAGGATCCCTGGAGGATCACATGACAGAAGTGGTAGAGTGGTGAAATCATCCCAACTTGTTGAATCTGCAGCAGTCTGAAACTTTGTGCCAACAGCATGAGAAATTGTATTGGCAGCATGAGAATTTGTGTTAGCAGCTTCAACCCTGTATGCATCAGCTTCTGCAGTAAACTCAGCAAAGCTCAGAGAATTTGTTAGTGAATCTAAATCAAATAACCAATCAGGACCAGTGCCTTTGATGTTAGCAGTATTTTCATTAAATTCAACATTGGCACTTTCTTCAATTGTTTTAGACACTCTGTTGTATACTCTATAGGCTTTGCTTTGATTTGAGTATCCTACAAAAAATCCTTCTTCAGCCTTACTCTCAAACTTCCCTAAGTGAGTTTTAGTGTGAAGAATAGTACATGGGCATCCAAAAGGCTTGAAGTAAGCTATTAGGGGACTTCTGTTGTGGAATAGCTCATAGGGAGTTTTCCCTTGTGATTGAACTACTTGAACCCTATTTAGAACATAACAGGCTGTATTAACAGCTTCTGCCCAGAAAGTCATAGGCAGATTGGAATCAGCTAACATTGTTCTAGCAGCCTCAATTAATGTTCTATTCTTTCTTTCAGCTACACCATTTTGCTGTGGTGTTCTTGGTGCACTATATTGTCTAGCAATACCTTTGGACTCACAGAAACTGTTTAGAATTTGATTTTTAAATTCAGTTCCATTGTCTGATCTTATCACCTTAACTTTGGAATTGGATTGGTTTTCTATCTTAAGGATAAAAGACTTAACAAGCTCAGCAGTTTCATCTTTGGACCTAAGAAAGTAAACCCAAGTAAATCTGGTGAAATCATCAACAATGACTAAACAGTATGCCCTTTTATTCAAACTCAAAACAGATGTTGGACCAAATAGATCCATATGTAACAGCTGAAGAACAGATGAGATTGAATTTACTTCTTTGGCCTTATGAGAAGTTTTGTGTTGCTTACCTTTAAGACATGCTACACAATGATCATCACAAATGAACTCCTTTTGTGGTAAACCTCTTACCAGATTCTTTTTAACTAACTCATTCATGGACTTGAAGTTCATGTGACACATCCTTCTATGCCAAAGAGCAGACTCATTTGATGATGCTTTGGATATTAAACAGCTTAAAGTATTTGATTTAGTCAAAAGAGCTGTGTCTAGGCAGTAAACATTGTCCTTTCTTGGTGTTCTAAGTAAAACAAGATTTTCAGGAATTTTGAAATCCTTTGAAAGAACAATGCACTCAGAATCTGTGAACAGAACAATGTTTTGTTTGTCACAGATTTGAGAGACACTCAATAAATTGTACTTAAGCTGTTCAACATACAAAACATCATGGAATGTCATGTTGCCTGCATTTACAGTACCTTTACCTGTAACCTTACCTCCTTTTGAGTTGCCTCCAAATGCGACAAAACCTCCATCAAATCCTTTGAAATTTGACAAGCATTCAGAATTGCCTGTCATGTGCCTAGAGCATCCACTGTCCAGATGCCATCTTGTCCTATGAGGAGACCTGTGGTTGCCCTGCACAAATAACAGCTTAGTTAGTAGTGGAGTAAACCCAAACCAAATTGGTTTTGGGTTGGCCTTGTACATTGACATAACTAAAAACTGTTTTTGACTTCTTGTATTTAGTGAGATCTACTGATGGAGTCTTTGGAGAATATTTAGTGATAATATGAGGTATCTAATTATTTTGATCATCTTTTCTTCTGACAGTCTCAGATGATTCACTAGCAGCTCCAGTTTGATGCCCAGCAGCTTGAGCTGTGTTTGTAGTGCTAACAGTTTCAGTTTTTGCACTAACAGCATCAGATTTTGACTTAGCAGTCTGATCTTTTGCATTAGCAGTTTGAGCAACAGATTTGTCCTTGACACACCATATTTGTTTAAAATTTGATTTAGGCTTTGCCAAAACTTGTTTTTGATGTGTGGACTGTTTTTTATTAACTTTTGAGGATCTGTGATCAACTGTTCTCTTTGGAGCTGCTGTGGAAGGTTTCACTTTTGAGTGCTTTGTCTGTTTAGGATTTGATTTTGTGTGATGCACAGTCTGTTTTGCAACAGCTGGTTTGTAAAAACAATCCTTGGCTAAGTGATTCTTCCTTCCACAGTGAAAGCATCTTTTGACAGTTTGAATTGGAACACCAGACTTTTCTGTCAATTTCTGGTTCTTGTTTCTCTGGTTTCCTCTTACCTGCTGTTGTTTAGGAAACTTTTGAACACCATGCTTTTGGCATGTGCAGATAGAAACAGTTTTACCTCTTTTAGTTCCTTTTGATGAAGATGCAGTGTTACAGTTAGAATGTACAGGATCTTGTGGAGTAGCATTGCATACACTCATCTTCTCTTTTCCTTTCTTACTGGGAACTTGGACTTCTATGGGTGCACTCTTTGTGTCACAGTCTCTATTTTGACTCTTATCTTCTTTTAATTCAGGACTGTTATCAAGGATAGGATCTACAATAGTCATAGACTCATCTAGTGGTTCATTGACAAGTCTATCAGCAACTTCACTCATTGGATGAATGTACTTGTTATTATATGGAGGTGGAGTAGCTCTGTATCCTATTCCTTCTTTGGGATTGACCTGAGATTTGACTCTATCTTTGAATTGAACTTCCATTAGGTGTTCTAGCTTTTGATTTGCTAACTTGAAGTTACCTAGATCTATGTTAACAGATTCTAGTTTCTCATTAGCCTCTAACACCTTCTGTTCAGTTTCTTCTACCTTTTTATTCAGAGATTCTATTTTCTTATTGAGTTCCTTTTTCTCCCATTCATGATAGTTTCTATCATACCCCATTTGAAGCTCATTATCCTTATAGTCATTGATCTGTTTTTCCAGATCTTCTATGGCTTGCATATATTCATATCTCCTTTCTTCCATCTTAGCTAGAGTTTTACACATGCTCTCATTATGATCTCTGTACTTTTTAACCATATTTTTGCATGATTGAGAGCAGAGTTTAGAGTTTACCTCAGATGGTAGTTCAGTTGAGGAGACATTTGAGGTTTCTGCCATCAGTGCTTGATTTTGGAATTCTTCCTCTGTCTGATCACTCCAGTCAAACACATTGTCTTCTTGAGAAACAAGTGCTGTTGATGAGGAAGCTTGGATGGGCTGTGAAGTCCTTGATGGTTGTTGACCTTGAGATCTACATTCTCTGGCAAAGTGACCAAGCTTATGGCATTTATAGCATTCCACTTTTGATTTATCAAAAGATGGTTTGCCTTCTGTTTTGGCTTGAAAGTTGGTCCTTCCAGTTCTTTTCAGGAATCTTTTGGCTCTCATGGTCAGCATTGCATGTTGCCACTTTAAATCCATCTCTTCAAGATCATCAGGATGGATTTGTTCCAAGTCTTCAACATTTAGAGCAAATAATCCATCATTGGCAACAAATGCTTCATAATGAGTTTCAGCAGAATTACCATCACCACCTGAAAAAGAATCACAGTTATTAGATTTTTCAGAGGACAGAAGAGCAGTGTTGTGATTATAAGAAAAGGATTTCTTTTTAGCATCAATTTCAGTCTCAAACACTCTTAGACTGTTGTATAGATCATCCAATTCTATCTCATCAAGTGTGTCTTTTGTTCTCCACTGTGCAGCATAGACTGTCCATTCTTCTCCAAGAGATCTGAGAAACTTTCTGTTGACTTCATCTTGATCCAGACTGACCTTTGCACTTTCCAGTTCACTTATTAGATTGTTGAACCTGTCAAAGATTTGAGTGATGTTTTCATTCTTGCCACCAGAAAAGTTTTCATACTGCTGTTTCAAGAGGTCCTTTTGATTTCTCTTGGTACTTGCATTACCAGCAAACCTCTTCTCTAAGGCATTCCAAAGAGAGTGAGCAGTATAAAACTTTTTGAACTGATGTTGATAAGCATTAGGAATGGCTATTTGTAATAATGTGAGTGCTTTCACTTCATTCATTCTAGCCTTCCTTTCAAGTTCAGTTTTTGGAGGAGTTTTGACTGGTTTTCCCTCAGCATCAAGTTCTGGATCAACTGCAGGAGGGAATTCAACAGCTTCCCATATGGCATAATCAATGAATTGAATATGCTATTGAATCCTGAGTTTCCACATCTCAAACTCAGTGGGCTTGAGCATAGGCACTTTGAGTCCTTGCCCAGATCCACTGCTGCTATTTTCAAATTCCATTGTAAAAGATTAAAAATTTAGAAGAAAGTTTTCGACTTTGAAAAACAAAGAACGACCTGTGGCTCTGATACCACTTGTCAGGATCTAAAAATTATGAAAATTATGAATAACCAAGATTAACTGATTTGAATTTATCAGAGTATAAATCAATAATCTAGCTTTGAATCAAAGTTTAATTAAGAAGTTTGCGGAATAACACTTAATTATTTTAACAAAAACTTTCAGAATCAATAAAGCATAAAACATAAGAAGTAATCAAGACTGTTTGTATTGCTGAATTCACTGATTACAATCACCTCTAATCTGTTTTGATTAGACGAAAAACACAGACTGTTCTTAGGGTTTTACAACCTTAGAGGCTTAAGAAAACTTAAACAATAAAGCAATTACAGACTCAAAATATGTAGAAAACTTCTTTCTCTATGCGTATCTCTTCTATACAATACTCTGTCTATTTATATTGCTTTATGGACGTGTTTCCTTGAAGGACTATGACTTCTCTGATAGTAGATATGCTGGAATCTTCGTGTAGATATCTTCCCTGAAAATCAGCACATTCTGTTTATGAAACTGTTGAGCAGCTTGAATGACTTGGCAGCATGAACTGAGCAGCTTGAGTTGTTTTGCTCTGGCAGCTTGAACTTTTACACTGGCAGCTCGAGTTTCTTCAACTAGCAGCATGAACTTTGTATTTACATAGAAAATCTACTAACAGTCTGAGAAGTCTAAACTAACAGCTTGAGTATACTTAAAGTATTTCCCAACAGCTATCTCCTCGATTTTTAGGACCCTATTACCCGGTCTTCCATGTAGGTTATTTAAGAAAAAGTCTGGTGCCCGAGATGGAACCATGGACTGACCATTCAGAAATTAAGGTTGACGAATGGCTAAGGTTCGTTGATGAGCCAGAGTGCATTTTGGAAACAAAAGTCAAGAACCTTAAGAACAAGGAAATCAAGATGCTGTTGGTCAACTGGAAGCATCATAGGGGAGCTAACCACACTCGGGAATCAGAAGAAGACATGAAAACTAACTCTGTTTAGCGCAACATGACTTCGCGGACGAAGTATAGGCGTGGTGGAGCCCATGCTGTAACATCCCTACTTTTCAATTAGTTGTAAATTGGAAATTTAAGACTCAATTATTGTATTAATGGATTATTATGTTAGTTTAAGCAAATTTTGATCACAATTTTTAAAAATGAGTAATGATGAGGAGAAATCCTCATTGTCATCATTTGAGTGAGCGTAGCAATGAGAAACCGATCCGGACACATAAAATCGGTTAAATAAGAAAATACGAAGTTAAGGGGTGTAATGTGCAAATAGGTCAAAATAACAAATAAAAGGGGAGAAAACCCTCATTTTATTCTTTCACACACTCTCTCTACTCTCTCTCGTTCTCTCTTAAAAACCCACGGATTCATCATGAAAAATCCAAGATTTGTTGGATTCAAGTGCTAGAAATCTGAAAAAAAGCTAATTGGAAGGAACTATAAGCAATACAACAAACAAACTGAGGTAAGATTCAATCAAACTAGCAATTTTTGAGCTTTGGGGTTCGGTTTTTACAAAAATAGAATCATTAATTTTGATCTCAGATGTTAATGCATGTTGGAAATTAATGTTGCAATGTTAAAATCGAGTAGTAATGATGTAGTATACCAAATTTCAGTTTCTGATTCGATGTCTAAGTATGATTTTGAAATTAGTGTGTGTTCATCGACTTTAATAAATAATTTGACAAATGTGGAATATTTTGGTACATTAGTGTTATGTTTTAAGTTAAAAGAGTGTATTTATGTTCATATCTTCAATTTTAGATACAAAAACATTCAAAAATGGTCAAAAAGTATATTTGGAAATTAAGAAAATATATAAGTATGAACTCGGATCATATGAACATGATTCGGACCATCCGAGTTCGGGCCCATACCCAATTCGGACCCACTCCTGATTTCGGACCAAGGAATCATCCGAATTCGGATGAATAGTGTACAAAATAGGTTACAAGTGATGGACCTCGGACCATCCGTATTTCAGACCATCCGAAGTTTGGATGTGCTCCGAATTCAGTTCAAATTTCATTTAATTTTCAGAATTTAAGTTTTAAGCAATTATTGACATAAAATCACTATTACAATGACTTGACAGATCATTATGGTGTCGTCTAACACACATTGATTCAGAAACAATTCACACTATACAAACCACTGTGAGTAATAGATTATCATCCTAACATTTATTGTCTTTGCATTCACGTTTTATATATTCAATGGCATGTTCACATTGTTCATATACATCAATTGGCACTCATGAATATTTTTTTGTTATGATGCAGACTCGTACTTGACATGTAACAAACATGTAGCCTGCGTTCGTTTGAAAGTGCATCTATTTACATCATGCTTACACTGCATGATCATTACTTCACAATCTGATGCGACCGGGACAGGGGCTGACAGCAGGCCACTGTCGGGGACTGATCATCCCACTCGTTATCCACGTCAGGTTCGGCACATCCCCGATCAGCATTTGAACTGCCAACCACATGCTTGCACTGCATGGTTTTTCACATACTATGGGGCTTACACTGCCAGATTTCACACTATGTTTGTAAAGAAATAATTGTTGAATATATAATATGTTATCTCACTAAGCAAATTAGTTTACTGTTGACTCACAATGTTTACAGGAAAAGGCAAAGGTGTAGCTGGACCCTCTTCTTAAGCATTTCAATTTAATATCTTGGAGACTTTAGAAGCTATTGGTACATGGATGTTGTAACATCTGGCATTAAACCAGGTTAGCAACTACGACCTAATCAGTATTTAATAGCCAATCATAACCTAATCAGTGGTCATTAGAAATTAATCAAAGTGATTAACAAGGCTCAAGAAGAAATTCAACTCAATTAGAATCAAATTCATCGGTGCGATGAATCAGGAAATCAATTAATCCGATCGATTGATGATATGAAGGATTAATTCAACTAAGTACATAATTAAATTATGATTAGTGACACTAATCATACACTAATACAATTACTTAACATTAATTATGCAAGACTAAAACAATTCATTAAAACAATGCATCCAAAAGTATTTATGAATTTACATAAAAAGGGAAATACAAGAATACATTCTAAATACTTTTATACAAAAAAATAAAAACCAAAATACATCATTTTTATACCATAAAAATCCGCCAACAGTCCCCTTTGACTTTCATTAAAAATATTGAAAAGAATTCCTTACTTTTTCTACTTTTCCAACATGTTGGTAAAGTGTTAAACACCACATTTTCTTTCATCATTTGCAAGACCAATTCTCTTGTATAAATAGAGGACTCATTTCTCATTTCATTCACATATTTAAAGATCAAAATCCTCTCATCGTTTCTCCAAAAAAAAAAAATTGGCCAAGTGCAACCAAGAACACCAAAGTTGCATCTTTTTGTTTCTTCAAATTCTTTAAGTGTTTCTTTGGTGCAACAATTCAAGAACTCAACTCCTACTCATTTGCATTATTTTAATACATCAAAGTAAGTAAAAACTATCTTATTACTTCTTTTATTTAAGTTGTTACAAGTCTTGCATAATGTATATAATCACCAACAACAAGAAGTTTCATTAAAACTCAAGTTTATAAATAACTAGTTTTGTTTTAAAGTTTGTTTCTTCAAATATGTTCATAAATATATAAACACATAATGTAAGCTTAAATATTATGAAAATAAGTTATATAAATGTATTTCATAACCTTTTATACATGTGGTTTTTGAATAAACAACAAGAATCACAAGTTGTTTCAAGTTTATGAAATCCAGATTTTCGGCAGAAATATTACGTCGACTTTGAAAAATCATAACTAATTCATATCTTACCGAAATGAGTTGATTCTTGTCTCAAAAGTTAGATCTGTGTCTTAACTAAAAATCTGGATGCTTTCATAATTTAATATGGAGTTTATAACCCCCAAATATTATTTGGGAACCCGAAAGTTTGACAGCTCAAAAATGACCAACATAGGGTTTTTAACGAGCTTTTTTCCCAACCTAAACACCTCGAAAAATGGCCGTCTTGACATTAAAAGTTCTTTGTATATAGTAGTTTAATGTCCAAGAAAACCAAAGCCTAAATAGTTTTGGAGCTTGGTCAAAAACAGCCTCAAAGTAGGCCGAAAAACCTTCGAAAAGCTGGAAAATTATTATATATATATAAACATGACGTTTTAAGTGGGTTTTATTTAAAAACTTGTAACGTTTGGTGATTTAAAACATAACAACATTTATATAGACATATTATCATATATGAGAGTTATTAAATCCCTTATATCATTTAGGACTCGGTTAAACGCGTCCGGTGTCATCACTCATCCACAACGTAAATCGTCGTTTTTACGATCATTTTGCCATCAACATGCGGTGAGTCTTCATAGCCCCTATTTTCACTATCTATTGGGGTGGAAATACATGCACTGTTTCATATGGACATCAAAACTATTTATTTCTTATATGTATTACATGTTTGGATCCATCTGCCCTCAAATCATGAACCGTTAATTGCATTTATTTGCAAGCGTGAATATATTGTGGGTAGATCTATCGAGAGTCATGTCCCACATTCAGGTTAGTTCGGCTCGGCTAACAGCGAGTGCATATATATTTAACACACGGTATTACGTATGGGAATACTGCACAGGACAAACTCATTTAATTAAGCGTCGGTTGCATGATGGTTTATTTAATACATACACAGAATTTATGCTTTATAAATTCAACTCATCTGATAATGTTCATACAACTGGTCTTTTCGCGTAAACCTATGAGCTCACCAACAATTTGTGGACGTATTTTAGCATGTATTTTCAGGTAATTAAGGCATGAGCATTTATCGGAAGCATTCCAAAGCTTCCGTTCATTTTGGAGCCGCATCATTTTCAAACTCGGAGAATTATTTGTATCTTTCCTGATAAACTAAATTGTATATTTAAATCTTGCTATTTTAAGAAGGGGAAATTGCGCAAAAAACCTCTAAGTTGGTTCATTTTTGCGATTAAAACCCCCAACCATTTTTCATTGCACAAAAAACCTCCAACCTGTTAAAACTTTGTAAATTTGGGTTTTTTTAAAAAATGTGACTTGCAACCGGTTTAACCGGTTGCAACTTGATGACGTGTACAATTTTTAAATAGATTTTTGCGTAAAAAACCCCCAACTTGTTTAGTTTTTTCAATTAAAACCCTAAATCAATTTTCATTTGATAAAAAACCTCCACCCACAAAGATAATTAAAATTGAGTCTTCACTGATGGAACATAAATAAACGAAATTCAGAAGCTAAAAATGGAACATAAATAAACAAAATTGAACGTAAAGCTGAAGCTAAAAATACAACTCGTGAACACAAAATGAAATTGATTCCATCGACACACTTGAAGTTAAAATTCAAAATTAAACGGCAAAAGTTAATCGAACATACATACATAAAATAAACAACACTGAACATATAGATGAGATGGAGTAATCGGAGTTGCCGGAGGTAGAGAAGAAGAGAAAAGGTAAATATTATTGTTGGTTAGAGATGAAAAAAATAGTTAAGGGTTTTAATCGAAAAAGTCACCAACTTCGAGGTTTTTTATGCAAAAATTGAGTTTAAGAATTATACATGTAGTGCCACGTAGGCGCCACGTAAGTCGGGTTTGCAATGTGGACGCCACGTGTGTGCCATGTAAGCATATTAACCTATTATAACCGGTAATGTCCTAATTTCAAAAGATTTTACCGGTTAAAGGTTTTTTGTGCAACAGAAAATGGTTAGGGGTTTTAATCACAAAAATGGTCCAACTTTAGGGTTTTTTACGCAATTATCCCTTTTATGAACTACTTACGCTGTATTTTGGTTATGTAAAACAATATTTATATTTGAAGTTAAATCAATATATTTTTGAAAAACGTCCATATAGTGGTCGTTCGTTATGATTATGGTTACGCTTCCGCGACGTCACGCTTCATTGCCATCCGGGGTAACGGGGTGTGACAAATTGGTATCAGAGCCATAGTTATAGTGAACTAGGTTGCATTAGTATCTACACTATAAATGTTACAAAAACTAAAGTTTCTTCAAAAACTGTGAACATATATATGGATCCTGATGACAATAACATGTCAAACAATACAGTCGTTATACTCTTTGACCCTGAGGATGAACTCTCACCCATGGAACAAGGAAGCCAAGGTGACACTAAGATGAAATTTGGATCGGAGACCCACCCACACCCAATCAATGACGAGGTAAAGGACCCGTCAGAACAAGAGGGGGGCAACGGTGGCCCTGCCGCTCAAATTGCTCCACCATCACCACCATGTATTTCATCATACACCCAATTCAAGAGCCATCCCAAGGGACCATTGAGGAAGTTCACCCCTAGGAAAGGGTGTGACTGGCACAACGGGAGTCTATCCCGGTACCTTCCCATCAGCCAAGCCCGCCGTCGTAGCGACAGGTGAACGTAAGACAGTGGGGATGGATGCCTCACACTCTCCAAGAGTGGAGAAATGAGGAAGGGATCGAACTTCAGTATGAAGTCAGAACACCATCTTCCTCTCATGTGGCGACACTTACCCAGAAACCTACATAACAAACGATGCCTCTATTGGTGGCAAGGGCTGCCAGACACGACCTTCAATTTCGACAAATCCACCAGAAGGTCGGTGAGATCTCTGCAAGGATTAAGCAGGAGACAATACAAACCACCAATATACCTTGGGACAACAAGAATACCCAGGCGATTCAACAAGACGGCATAGACAAATTGTGACAGCGTCTAGCAGAGCGCAAAGCCCGTAATGCAGAACTAACGCAACGACTTAACGATCTGAAGTACGAGGAAACCCCAGAGGCATCTCATACTTAGTACCCTTCTACCATTTTATAGTATTTCTCTAGGTTTTACTATCGGATGTATGTTTAGATATGTAAGGCTTGAAAATTTATTGGAAAAATCCTAACCATATCATGTACAAAGATTAGGTATCAAGAACTTTAATGAAGAATTAAGTCTTAACTACCACCCTGTGTATGAGGAGATAAAGCTATGACTATCTGTTTAAGAAATTTCAAACACATAGACTTATCCTCTTACTTCATTAGATACCACTTATGCATTTCTACTATTTGATACTGTTGCTGATAGGAGCTTTATATCCACTAAGTACAGTAAGCAGATAAATTCCATTCTTACACCTTTAAGTGCCACTTATGCTATTAAGGTTGATGACAGTAAGATGCTTAAGACAAATAAATAAGTCGAGGATGCTCCTTAGAATTAGTAGGCCAACTCTTTGAAACAGACTTGATGCCCGTCAAACTGGGAAGTTTTGACGTGGTCACAGGCATGGATTGGCTATCGAAAAATCGTGCGGAAATAGTGTGCAACAAGAATACGATTCATATACCTTTATCCAATAAGAAGGTCCTTACTGTCCAAGACAAAGTAGGAAATACCAAAGTAAGCATCATCTCCAGCATTAGGACCCTGAAGTGTTGACAGAGTGGGAGCCAAAGGAAAAGCAGCTAAAAAACATTCTTATTATTTATGGTTACCCTAAAGTTTTTCCAGAATACTTACCTGAACTCCGAACATCGAGGCAAGTCAAATTCAAGAATAGGCCTAGTATCAGGTGCTGCACCAGTGGCTCGAGCACCATGCCGATTAGCCCCATCAATAGTATAAGAATCGTCCAACCAACTGTAGGAGCTCTTAGATAAAGTGTTTATCAACCCGAGTTCCTTGCTTTGGAGGAGCTCCAGTTTTCTTCATAAAGAAGAAGGATAGAACCTTCAGAATGTGCATCAATTACCGAGAGCTAAATAAACTAAAAGAACCAATACCTACTCCCAAGGATCAATGACTTGTTTGACCAAACTCCAAAAATCAAGCTTCTATTCGAAGATCGACCTAAGGTCTGGTTATCATCAGGTTAGAGTTCCCAAGAAAGATATTCCAAAGACACCCTTCAGATTCCATTACGGTCATCATAAATTCCTATTAATGTCGTTTGGAATAACCAGTGCCCCAACGGTATTCGTGGACCTCATAAATCAGGTGTGCAAACCTTATCTAGACAAATTCGTGATTATAATCATGAATGACATCTTAATCTACTTACGAAACAAGGAGCAGCACGAGCAAACATTTAAGACTAATCCTAGAGTGTTGAAGGAAGAATAACTATATGCCAGGCGTTCTAAGTTTCACTTTTGACTAAGATAGGTGAAATTTCTCGGTCACGTGATCAATAGTCTAGGTACCAAGTCGACCTCGCAAAGATCGAGGCTATCAGGAATTGGTCAACTCTTAGAACCCCCATATAGATACGACAGTCCTTAAGACTTGAAACTTATTATAGGCAACTATAAAAACATTCTCAAAGATCACCGAAGCTCTAACAAAACTGACCCGAAAAGACATTAAGTATGATTGGTGCGAGGATCAGGAGACATCATATCAGTTATTAAAGCACAACCTGTGCAGCGCGCTTATTTTATCCAAGAGAAGCAAGAAATTTGTAGATTACTGTGATGCTTCACACAATGGGTTGATATAGAAAGATAGGGTCATAACTTATACTTTATGAAAACTTAAGGTTCACTAGGTGAATTACACAACGCATGATCTAGATCTTGGAGCAGTAGTCTTCATCCTTAATGAAGATATTAGTTCTATGGTAAGAAGTGTACTACACTCACAGACCATAAGAGCCTCCAACGCATCTTGAACCAGAAAGAGTCAAATATGAGGAAACATCGTTGATAGAGCTAATAAGTGATTGCAACTGTGAAATTCGTTATCACCCAAGGAAAACTAATGTGGTTGCAGACGCTCAGAGCCGAAAGAAACGAGTTAAGTCGTTAAGAGTACCAGCCCTAATTACAACTATTCAACCAAACCCTCCTTTCTTAGTTCATGAAGATGTTAAGGAGGAAAATAAAGGGTTAATGGAAATCGATACTTCATGAATAGAGTCTTATTACCCTGTTTTTGATAGAGTAAGAAAACTGGTTACGGATGACGGACACAAATCAAGATATGTCGTTCACCCCGGATCCGATAAAATGTATCATGACCTTAAGGAGCTATACGGGTGGCCTATCATGAAGGATGACATTGCCACATATGCCAACAAATTCCTAACATGCTCCAAAGTTAAGACCAACATCAGAAACCATTTGAGTAATAGTCGACCACCTAACAAATCCGCGCGTTCCTACCAATCAAGAAGAACATCAGGATGAATGAGCTAGTCCAAACGTACCTCAAGGAAGTCATCTCCGGACATGGAGTGCCTCTTATAATCATTTCAGATACGGATAGCAGATCCACATCTAGGCAAATATTACAACAAGCTTTGGATACAAACTTGGACATGAGTACCACATATCACCCTCAGACCGATGGTCAGAATAATAGAACGATCCAAACCCTAGAACATACATTAAGAGCCTATGTAATGGATACTCAACTGCCTTAGTGGAATTATCGTACTACAATAGCTATCACTCGAGTATTAAAGTTGATCCGTTTGAGGCCCTCAACGGGCGAAAGTGTTGATAACCGATTTATTGGGAAGAATTAGGAGATGGCCAAATCACTGGCGCTAAGATCATTCATTGAACTACCGAAAGGATAGTACAGATACAGAACTGACTAAAAGTTGTCTGCGATTGTCAGAAAGTTATGCAGATGTAGGGAGAAAATCCCTTGAGTTCTAATTAGGAGAACGAGTACCAATGAAAGTCTCGCCATGGAAGGGTGTGATACAATTAGGAAAATAAGGAAAACTAAACCCTCGATACATTGGCAATGCAAAGTCTTTAAGGGAATTGGACTCGTAGCTTATCGTTTAGAGTTACCACCAGAGCTTAGCAACATGCACAATACCTTCCATGTATCGAATATGAAGAAGTGTTTGTTAGAGACACTTGTTACCCCCTTGGAAGAGATCTAGCTAACTAATAAACTTCGCTTCATCAAAGAGCCGGTTGAAATCATGGACCATAAGGTCAAAGAATTGAAGCACAGTTGTATACCCATCCTGAAGGTCATATGGATTCTTAGACATGGCCCAAATTTCACTAGGGCATGCAAAGGCCAGTTTAAAAAAATATACCCTCACCTAATCCTAAGTAACAATACCTCTAAAGAAACAAGACAAAATTTCGGGACGAAATTCCCTTAACAGGAGGAGACTGTAACATCTGGCATTAAACCAGGTTAGCAACTACGACCTAATCAGTATTTAATATCCAATTATAACCTAATCAGTGGTCATTAGAAATTAATCAAAGTGATTAACAAGGCTCATGAAGAAATTCAACTCAATTAGAATCAAATTCATCGGTGCGATGAATCGGGAAATCAATTAATCCGATCGATTTACGATATGAAAGATTAATTCAACAAAGTACATAATTAAATTATGATTAGTGACACTAATCATACACTAATACAATTACTTAATATTAATTATGCAAGACAAAAACAATTCATTAAAACAATGCATCCAAAAGTATTTATGAATTTACATAAAAAGGGAAATACAAGAATACATTCTAAATACTTTTATACAAAAAAATAAAAACCAAAATACATCATTTTTATACCATAAAAATCAGCCAACACAAAAGGAGAACACACTTTTGTGTCCCCTTTGACTTTCATTAAAAATATTGAAAAGAATTCTTTACTTTTTCTACTTTTCCAACATGTTGGTAAAGTGTTAAACATCATCTTTTCTTTCATCATTTGCCACACCAATTCTCTTCTATAATTAGAGGACTCATTTCTCATTTCATTCACACCTTGAAAGATCAAAATCCTCTCATCTTTTCTCTAAAAAAAAATTGGCCAAGAGCAACCAAGAACACCAAAGTTGCATCTTTTTGTTTCTTCAAGTTCTTCAAGTGTTTCTTTGGTGCAACAATTCAAGAACTCAACTCCTACTCATTTGCATAATTTTAATACATCAAAGTAAGTAAAAAGTACCTTATT
Source organism: Centrapalus pauciflorus (assembly GCA_020465985.1). NCBI lineage: Eukaryota > Viridiplantae > Streptophyta > Magnoliopsida > Asterales > Asteraceae > Centrapalus > Centrapalus pauciflorus. The sequence continues at coordinate 251,614 of JAANYP010009250.1, forward strand.
ACTTCTTTTATTTAAGTTATTACAAATCTTGCATAATGTTAATAATCACCAACAACAACAAGTTTCATTAAAACTCAAGTTTATAAATAACTAGTTTTGTTTTAAAGTTTGTTTCTTCAAATGTGTTCATAAATATATAAACACATAATGTAAGTTTAAATATTATGAAAATAAGTTATATAAATGTATTTCATAACATTTTATACATGTGGTTTTTGAATAAACAACAAGAATCACAAGTTGTTTCAAGTTTATGAAATCCGGATTTTCGGCAGAAATATTACGTCGACTTTGAAAAATCATAACTAATTCATATCTTACCGAAATGAGTTGATTCTTGTCTCAAAAGTTAGATCTATGTCTTAACTAAAAATCTAGATGCTTTCATAATTTAATATGGAATTTATAACCCCCAAATATTATTTGGGAACCCGAACGCTTGACAGCTCAAAAATTACCAACATAGGGTTTTTAACGAGCTTTTTCCCCAACCTAAACACCTGGAAAATGGCCGTTTTTGACTTTAAAAATTCTTTGTATATAGTAGTTTAATTTCCAAGAAAACCAAAGCCTAAATAGTTTTGGAGCTTGGTCAAAAACATCCTCAAAGTAGGCCGAAAAACCTTCGAAAAGCTGGAAAATTATATATATATAAACATGACGTTTTAAGTGGGTTTTATTTATAAACTTGTAATGTTGGGTGATTTAAAACATAACAACATTTATATAGACATATTATCATATATGGGAGTTATTAAATCCCATATATCATTTAGGACTCGGTTAAACGCGTCCGGTGTCATCACTCATCAACAACGTAAATCGTCGTTTTTACGATCATTTTGCCATCAACTTGCGGTGAGTCTTCATAGCCCCTGTTTTCACTATCTATTGGGGTGGAAATACATGCACTGTTTTCATATGGACATCAAAACTATTTATTTCTTATATGTATTACATGTTTGGATCCATCAGCCCTCAAATCATGAACCATTAATTGCATTTATTTGCAAGCGCTAATATATTGTGGGTAGATCTATCGGGAGTCATGTCCCCCATTCGGGTTAATTCGGCTCGGCTAACAGCGAGTGCGTATATATTTAACACACGGTATTACGTATAGGAATACTGCACAAGGCAAACTCATTTAATTAAGCTTCGGTTGCATGATGGTTTACATACACGGAATTTATGCTTTATAAATTTAACTCATCTGATAATGTCCATACAACTGGTCTTTTCGCGTAAACCTATGAGCTCACCAACAATTTGTGGACGTATTTTAGCATCTTTCTAGATAAACTAAATTGTATATTTAAATCTTGGTATTTTGAGAACTACTTACGCTGTATTTTGGTTATGTAAAACAATATTTATATTTGAAGTTAAATCAATGTATTTTTGAAAAACGTCCATATAGTGGTTGTTCTTTATGATTATGGTTACGCTTCCGCGACATCACGCTTCATTGCCATCCGGGGTAACGGAGTGTGATAGATGTTTAGCAGGATAAGGCACAAAAGCATTCATTTCAGGAACTTGACGTCTAAAACGAGTTGGACATAATTTAAACAAGTCATTAAAAGAATACTTCAAGCAAGAATTAGAATTCGTTACATCGTTACAATCATTGTTTTCAGAGATTACATGCAACCTATCTCTAGAAACAAATTCATTTGGCATAACAACTTTCTTCACAAAAAAACTTGTAAAATCTTACATGGTTGTTTTTGGCCCTCTTCTCAGACGATCTGTAGGAACAAACAACTAGAGTCAGTATGCATGGAAAACTTAGACTTTAAAGATTTTTATTTTTCTTGGTGAGTGGGTTTCTTAGAAGACTTGGATTGAATCTGAGTCTTCTTCGAAACCTCAACTTTGAAAGATTTTGAGCACTCACCTTTAAAACTGATAGAAGAATTTTCAATTTTAGTTTTACCTTTGTTAGATGACACGAGTGGGATTTTGGTAGGACGAGAAACTCTTGGCTCTTTTAAATGATCTTTTAAGCTTTGAGAAACAATGTCAAATTTTTCTTTGTATACAGTTAATTCTACAGATTGTTGAAAACTTTGATTTACCAATTTTTTCTCACTCTTAAGAAGAGCTTCTTGATAATCAAGAGCTTTCTTTCGATTTGACTTTAATTCCTTTTCTAAAACATTAATATTATGTTGAAGAACTTTTGTAGGAATGTAAAGGTGAGGATAACTCTCGTTTAGTTTTCATATTTAAGCAATATTTATTTTTCTTTATTTTCATTTACGTTTCTCATCCTCTTGGGTTAAGAGTTCTTTTGATGATTCGAAAAAGAAGGATTTAAGCCCAACACCCATGTAATTCATGTCATAAAAGAGAGGTAAAACTTCTTGAGCCTTTTCCAAATACTTAGGATTTTTAAAACCAATTCCTTGTTTAGAATGGTAAAACCTAGTCTCTTTCGGCTGGTTCAAATGAATAGTTTGTTCTGTTTGACCCCGTTTTAAAAATTCATCATCAAGGGTCTTTATTCGAGAGTACAAACTTATTCTTTCTTCTTCTATCATTTTGTATTTTTCTAAGCTATCTATGTTTTCCATACTTACCGTCTCTAATTGTTTTGATAGAACATATATTTTTGATTTTAATGAGTTCTTTTCAATTGATAACCTATCCATACAAGATTCTTGATGCATATTCTTATCTAGAACATCTACCTTTTCAATTAGCATCTGTTTTATCACATTATGATTAGTTAACCACTTTGATCGATATAACTCAGATGACTCTTTTTATGTTTGGGCTGAATATTCAGCCTTGACACACTATTCCATTTCAGCAATTAATCTGGCTTCTAAAATAAGTATATGTGTGTGCAAGTTACATTCACTATAAACAGATAAATTATTTACATGCTTTGGAATGTAAAAGGAATGTACCTCAGGTGCTTCAGAATCTGATGAAGAACATTGTGGATCCTCGGATCTGGCCATCAGACATGCTGATGGATTTTACGGTGTCTCCCCCTCAGCAGCATTGTCAGAATCAGAATCGGACGTTGTGGCGTAGTCAGCCAATCCGCTACGATCCGCCATGTAGCAATTCTTGCCCTTATCATCTTCTTCATCAGTATTCGCATAATCCCAATAGTCTTCTTAGGCAACCAGAGCCATAGCATCAGTCGTCTTCTTGGCGGCCTCCAGCTTCCGCTCGTAATAACTAACATCCCTTTCATACTTATATTCGCATTCCCGAGCAAAGTGGCCCGGTTTGCCGCACTTGTAGCCCAGACGTTTTTCATTCCCCTTAGGCTCTTTAGCTCTTGGCCTTTCATCTCTCCTCTTAACCGGCCTCTTGTCGGCACGGCGAGGTTCTCGACTGTCGTCCCTTCTGTTGTCCCGACGATCATAGTCCCTTCGATTGTCCCGTCGATCATCCCGTCTATCCTTCCGACGATCATCCCTACGCTTATAATCGCATCTATCATCCCTGTGATCATCTCTCCTATCATCTCCCCTTTCATAACGGCAGTCATCCCGATAGTCACGTCTGTCGTCATATCATCTGTCATCTCTGTCATCCCTCTGATAATCATATCTTCTGTCATCTCGGCGATAGTCATCTCTCCGATCATCTGAATACCTCCTTGGGCCAGTGTCGTAGCGGAGCTGATTGTTAGTCTTATTGTAGAAACATCTTTGTTGTAGACGATTAGTCCATAAGGCTATTTGTTCTTGAATTGCCGCTTCTTCTTCATCTAAAATCTCATGTGGAGGAGAAGCGTATCGGCACTGGGATGATGATGATCCTTGAGTATAGGATCCATTAGGGAGGTTCTTGTTGGATATCAGAGCCAGGGAATCAATTGGTTTAATGCCCGTATTGGCAGATAGTAACAAGGATGCTAACTGATTGACCATCTGCTTCTGATGGTCCACGTCACCCTGATACGTTTTCAATTCCTTAAAAACCACACACATTGGGGATGTCCAACACTCGTCACGTGGCTCAACATGCAATTTGCCATTCAGGGGCTAAGGCAGCAAAGATCTGGATGTTGATGTCATCCTTGTCTTTCTTTATGGGTAGTTTGTTAAGTTTGTTTAGAACCGCACAAAATCTGGTGAACGTGGCCTGTAGTGACTCCCCGTCTTTGGCCCTAAACTCGGTAAACTTGGCCATTGCCTCCTCAATCTTGGCTCTGTCGTCTATGTCGGCCCCTAGCATCAGAACATCTAGTTCATCCCACATTTCCTTAGCAAACATCTTGTTGTCTACACCTACAAGGATATCAGCGGGCGGGGCTTGGTAAATCAGATATTCAACCCTTTTGTCAGGATGTTGCCTGTCTCGCTCTGCCTCATCTGCAAAATTCATGTTCAACTTTGGATGCGAGAACAGGTGGGTCGGCTTCGGGTCTTGCAGCAATTTCCCGATAATAGATAACTGGGCCTTCGGAAATTGATTGGAGCATAAGGTTGCCATTTGGTTGCATACCGACAAACTTGAGAAATCGGGACTTCCACTGCTCATATTCATCCGGATACAGAACAGGTGGTCTGTTCTCGGATCCTAGGACAAGGGCTTCTCTGGACATGATTTATAGTGCAGATATGAATTAATGAGATCTTGAAGATGGAAACTGGATTCAGATTAGCTGAACTGCGGATGAACAGTACCTTGGATGGTACGATGTTCGGATGAACTGTGACTTTGGATGGGACCGAGTTCGGTTGAACAGTTACTTCGAATGGGACCAAGTTCTGTTTGACCAAGATCAGATGGACCAAATTCGGATGGATCGAATTCGGATGAACAGTATAGATTCCCATTGACACTAAAGAAAAATCTTTCAAATGGTAATACCGAAATCGGATTGGGACTGAAGTTCGGATGGTCCGAAATGGAAGTATAAATGAAAGAACAAGTTAATATAAGTTTTTTTTAAAAAAAAAAAAAAACTTGATCAAAACTTCCGGTAGTCCGAAGTGAGGATTGTTCCGAAGTGAGGTCCGAATTTGGGAAAAATTGGTCCGAAGTGCACCTAAATATGGTCTGAAGTTGTGAGACCCTCTGATTTCTCAAAGGTCTCAAGTCTAGGTCCCATTAGCAATGCAATATCAATCAGGAAACTAAGATAAAATTAACAGTTGCGGAATAAAAGTTAATTACAAACAGAGACAGAATTTTAAGTAGCAAGGTACAAACATCTAGACTATTACACCAAATCACATATTATAAACTAGACCCGAATCCCAAAGCTCTATCATCAGCTAAGTACCAAGGTGTTGGAACAGGTTCTAATGTACTTCAAGCTCTTTCAAGTCCTGACCTAAGAACTAGGTCCAGCCAATCCTTTGCCTTTTCCTGAAAAATAATGCAACAACGGGGTAAGCTTAATTGCTTAGTGAGAATGCAGAATTTCACATTTAACATGCAATTATGAACGCGGAAGCACATGCACTGCACTCGGCTCATGCACGGCTCAGCTCTATATGCACTGCACTAGGCTCATGCACAGCTCAATCTCGAAGGGACATTGGCCAATTAATGCTCTTTTGATGCGCGACTTTTGCTCAGCTCCCAGTTATAAAACTGTTGTTGCTCTTGAGACTTTTAGACAAATTCATAAGGAATGCTCGGATGATGATAAATCCATACACACGCATCATTAGTGGGGATCAGCCACGTACTGGGCTAGCTACCAGTAAAAGCTCTATATGGATATCATCGGAATGCTCAGCTCTAGCTACCCTCTGTGCTTTCATCACGTAAATCAGCACATCATAAGCCTAACATTAACCCAACACTGAGCAATAGTGATGGTGTTAAGCTTAACAATCAAATGACTCGTCAAAGAATCGAATCTAGAAGAAGAAATACTCAGCTCAACAAATCATAGTAAATATACTATGACAATATTTCAATAAGCTCAAGATCAGAATATCAATAAATCAGAATCATGCAACAAAAGTCTCAATTCACATAATATGCAGTTAAAATGAAATCTACAACTCACAGTTACTGGCTATTTGTGCTCTTTTAGTTTCTGGCTCTGGCTCTGTTGCTCACAATCTGTAGTGGATAGAACCACTATCTGATTTATATCAGACTTTCAGATGCTCGACATTTTGCTCGTTGCTCAATCTGTTATTAATATCATTTCTGATATTTATTAGCTCTTATATCATCTGAATAATATATATTCAGTGTTCATCATTTATGCTCAAGATTCATTCGTTGGTCTTTGATATCAAAATCTTATATTTTGATCATATTATCATCAATCTCTTAAATCTTATCAGAATCTTTCTATTCTTTGTCAGTAATAATCTCAAAGTCTTATAAAGTTACATTTCTGAAATCTGATCATTCATATTTATATTAGGAAATCTGTTGTATATATTTTGAATTATAAAAATCACATCCGGATTAGGACCATACGAATTCGGATCATCCGAATTCGGATCATCCGGATTCGGTTCCAGATTATCCGAAATGGCATTATCCAAATTTGGTTCGAAATGGTTCATCCGAACTAGCATTGTCCGAAATGGCACCATCCAAACTCGGGTCATCCGGGTTCGGACATCCTTCCGTCCGGAATGGTACTTCATCCGAAATGGTGTTGAATCCGAATTAGGCACCTCATCCGAATATAAATATTTTGTCCAAAGTATAGCTTCGAAATGGGGCTTCATCCGAATTCGGTCTCATCCGAATTCGGATCCCATGTCTTCATAATTTTCCAGAAATTGTTCTTGATATTCATCTTTTATACTTACGGATTTTTTCATAAAAATTCCCAAAAGTCCTTTTTATCAACATGCAACTTAGTATAATGTTATATTATCATTATTTGGTTGATTTTATACTATTTTCCTTATCATTAACACCTTAATTTGATCAAGATCGTCCAAAAGAAGCATATTTTGTCAAGAACACAATTTTTATCAAAAATTCCATTTTCTTGCTTATTTGGACAATCCAACACATGATTTCTGTTTCTATGACTTTTATTAACTTAAATTCATGATTATATACTGAAATTTTGAACATGCAACATAAAATTTCATGCTAAAATTCCTAAGTTTCGGTTTCTCACTAAAACCGAATCAATCATATAAGATTTCGAATTTTAAAAGGGTTATTACCTTGATTTCTTTGTAGTTTCTTGTTGTTTGATGATTGATGTAACTCCCACATGCCTTCAATCTTCAATTTATGGAACAATTCTTTGAATTCTTGATGAATTCTTTGAGAACCGGATGAAGAGAGAGAAAGGAGAGAGAGAGAAAAATCTAGAGAGAGAGTCTAGAGAGAGAGAGAAATCTGATTTTATGTTTCTATATTCCGTTTATATACTTCAGCTATTTACGTTTGCTACTTAACCCACTAGTATTTTCGTAACTTATATATCTTTTATTTACTTATCTTAATAATTAATAAATCATAATTCATAATATTATATAATTCAATTAAATATTTCATAACTTAATTAAATTATAATTCAAAGTAATGTAATAAAATTACATTATTGGATCGATAATCAGATATTTAACTTGGGCTAAAAGTTGGGTTGTTACAGAATGGGCTCCACCACGCACAAACTTCGTCCCCGAAGTTAGATATGTTCGAACAGACTTGGGCAGATAGCTTTTATGATATCTCTTGATTTCCCAAGGCTGATGCGAATCTCTGTGGTGTTTCCACTGAATGAGCACCATCTGTATTTGATATCTTTTTATTTCTTTGAGATTCACATGTACAAGAACTTAAATTTCTCTTTTCAGAGTTCATATTTGATTCATTATTTCATTGCTTGATCACTTTAGGAATTCTGACTTTTTATTCATACTCTTCATATATGAGCTTTATGCTTTACGCAATAATCTATTCAGCTAGCATCTTATTGTAATAATTAGCTCATATCTTTCTTTTGCTTGATCTTGAGCCAGTTATGGCTTTTAAATCTCTCATCTTTATTATTGCAAAATTTTCATTTGCTATGGATTTTTGAGATTTAACCTTATATCTCATTCAATTCAGCTTGCAGCTCAATCTATCTCAGTTAGCTCATATTTCTCTTTCATTTTCCTTTGGAACTTGCTGTAGAGCTTTTGGGAATCTGATATCTGTACTTTAAGAAGTACATCTTTTATTGATGTTGTTATCACCATCAATCGTTTAACTTATTTCTGATTTGTGCTGACTCGTTGTGAAGACTTAAAAATTTTCTTTGCTCTATTAAACAAATGAAATCTATCCTTTGGCACAACAATCGGAGTCAACTCTTCGTGTAACGACTCCACCTCACCTACCTTGGTCTTCAATTGCGCTGCAATATCCGCCAAATCTTTTACATGATCAGTCTCTCGAGTAGCAAAATACTCCAAGATGATAGAGTGATTAGAAGTCAAGTATGAGAGATCGAGGCAAAAATGTTGAAATGTTGTATTTAGAGCTTTAACAATCAAAACAGGAGTTCAAACAGAAAATCAAATTTGGAGTTACAATCGTCCTCATCCTCTTCGTAACGGTTTCAGCGGTTGATGGATATTTCAAACAAGTCAGATATGATCCCGAACTTGAAGAGATCATACGCTTTAGAATCTTCCAGCGAGTAGGAATATTAACAACATAGAAAACAAATATTATACGGAATCGAATTCTAAGGAACAAGTTGATAGAAATCAATAATTTACTTTGGCTTTCTCGGTGTGATTCATTAGACATGACGGCAGATTCTATTATTGAAGTCAGATCTCGAGCTACCAGTGTTCTAAAACCGTCTCCACGACCATTTAACTCATCTTCTACTTTATCGTCATCGCCTTCCTCTATTGTTTCACTGTGCAATTCGGTCAAGAGGCTTCGACAAAACAATAATCTTTGATTTTGTTTAATTATATGTATAGACTTATGTTTTGACTTCTCATTGATGAATCTCTGAATTTAAGATCATTTCACTCTTTTTGGTAGAAGCTTTTTATTTTATATGCAGTTAGATGGAATAGGAATTCCATATTAGATATCTCACTAGTCTCGCATCGACATAATGAGAATCCATGCTTACATTTATTTTGGTATTTGACGGCATTTTCATTGGTCATTTATAACTAATCGCTTGACTTTCACGAATATCTCAATCTATTTCTTTATCACTCTTGCTTTGTGCCTCTGACTTCTTTGATTTCAATTCAAGTTGTTATTGAGTGTTTAACAATTTGATTCAAATATCCTTCTCATTAATATATATTGAATCAGCAACTTCTACCTCTGTCTCATTATAAGACACGCTATAATCATTTAGATTACAAGGATTTACGAAGTAGCTTATGTTTAGGATTATATTTTGATTTCTTTCGGGTTTTGAATCATACATGATTCAGATTACAATACCTATATTGTCTATAGGTATAGTTTCTGATTGGTAATGTATTTGTATCGTAACTTTAACTGATACAACCCATATGTCATCCGCATTATTCATTATCGATGACAGGGTTATACAGTTAACTCACTACTTATTTTAGAATTGATGTTCAACTGGCAACGGAGTTAAATCATTTATATCATATAAGTAACTTATTATTAAATACCGTTGGGGTCTTTTGGCGTTTCTGGCGTCTCCTCAGCATCCTCAGCAGTTATATGGAAAGCTCGCGCCTTTGCTGTAGGTATCATTGTAGTACTCTGTTGAATTGCTCTGCCAACGGGTTGTTCAGGATTATTAAGCACGCGTGTATTTGGGCAATGTTTGGCATAATGTCCACGCTCACCACAGTTGTAGCATACATCGCTTCTTTCTGGGCACTCATCGCTTCCATGTCCAATCCGATTGCAAGTGTAACATGTCACATCTATAGGGTTGCAGCGTCCGCTATGAAATTTGTTACAACGTTTACACGGTCGTGCTCCTGACTGTATGGAATAGACTCTAGTCTTCTGAGGTGTAGAGGATGCTTGTGACTGCTGCTGACTGGATTTTGATGAACCAAAGAATCTACTGGATTTCTGTTTCTTAGGTGGAGATGGACATGTAGGACTTATAGCCATCATAACGGGTACACAACTAGAATCTGTGAATTCCCGCTCCACCATTCTTGCTGCTTCCACTATACTGAGATATGTTTTGAACTTTATGCTACTCATTTGTCTTCTATATGTTGGATTCAGACCCAGTCTGAATCGGTTTATCTTACGCTCTTCCGTTGCTACTTGATATGACGAGTAGCCGCAAAGTCTCGAGAACTCATGCTCATATTCATCAACAGTCTTAGTTCCTTGTTTCAATTGCATCAACTGCATCTCGAGTTCGTCTTGCTTATCCGTTGGACAGTATTTGGCGTTGAACATCTCTAAGAACTGCTCCCAATCCAATGTCGTAATTGCTTCCTCACCATAGATGCTCCTTTGTGTTTTCCACAAGGCTCTAGCAGCTCCAACGAATAATGCAGTAGCAAACTTAACTCTATTGCTGTCCAGACATTCTGAGATACTGAAAATCTCTTCAGTATGACTTACCCAATCTAACGCTTGTATTGGATTTACTGTGCCTTCAAACGTCATGGCACCACTTGCTTTGAAGTCTTTAAATCTACAGCCTTTTGGCTGCACAACTCGTTGATTGACATGCACATCATCAGAATCTGATTCACTTGACTGTTCAGTTTGCTTCTTTTTATGTTTATTTCTCTTTTCAGTTTTCTTTATTGATTCAATTTGCTCTAGCATAAACTTGTTTTGTTGCTCATTATTCTGGGTTATTAGTTGTTGCATCATTTCCAGGACTTGCTCTGGGGTCATACCACCTGATGGTCCACCTTCTCCTGACATAGCTCTGAAATTCAAATCACTAAACATTTAGATCATTAGCCTAGCACATTGTACCCTTTCATGCCCCGTCCTACTAGTCTCTGAAACCTATCTTAGTTCAAGCCATCCTGTCATGATTGATACTATAGCATTGCACAAGTTTGAGATCATGTATTACACGTAATACAATGATTCACTCAAACTATTGCTCTGATACCATCCTGTGAGACCCTCTGATTTCTCAAAGGTCTCAAGTCTAGGTCCCATTAGCAATGCAATATCAATCAGGAAACTAAGATAAAATTAACAGTTGCGGAATAAAAGTTAATTACAAACAGAGACAGAATTTTAAGTAGCAAGGTACAAACATCTAGACTATTACACCAAATCACATATTATAAACTAGACCCGAATCCCAAAGCTCTATCATCAGCTAAGTACCAAGGTGTTGGAACAGGTTCTAATGTACTTCAAGCTCTTTCAAGTCCCGACCTAAGAACTAGGTCCAGCCAATCCTTTGCCTTTTCCTTAAAAATAATGCAACAACGGGGTAAGCTTAATTGCTTAGTGAAAATGCAGAATTTCACATTTAACATGCAATTATGAACGCGGAAGCACATGCACTGCACTCGGCTCATGCACGGCTCAGCTCTATATGCACTGCACTAGGCTCATGCACAGCTCAATCTCGAAGGGACATTGGCCAATTAATGCTCTTTTGATGCACGACTTTTGCTCAGCTCCCAGTTATAAAACTGTTGTTGCTCTTGAGACTTTTAGACAAATTCATAAGGAATGCTCGGATGATGATAAATCCATACACACGCATCATTAGTGGGGATCAGCCACGTACTGGGCTAGCTACCAGTAAAAGCTCTATATGGATATCATCGGAATGCTCAGCTCTAGCTACCCTCTGTGCTTTCATCACGTAAATCAGCACATCATAAGCCTAACATTAACCCAACACTGAGCAATAGTGATGGTGTTAAGCTTAACAATCAAGTGACTCGTCAAAGAATCGAATCTAGAAGAAGAAATACTCAGCTCAACAAATCATAGTAAATATACTATGACAATATTTCAATAAGCTCAAGATCAGAATATCAATAAATCAGAATCATGCAACAAAAGTCTCAATTCACATAATATGCAGTTAAAATGAAATCTACAACTCACAGTTACTGGCTATTTGTGCTCTTTTAGTTTCTGGCTCTGGCTCTGTTGCTCACAATCTGTAGTGGATAGAACCACTATCTGATTTATATCAGACTTTCAGATGCTCGACATTTTGCTCGTTGCTCAATCTGTTATTAATATCATTTCTGATATTTATTAGCTCTTATATCATCTGAATAATATATATTCAGTGTTCATCATTTATGCTCAAGATTCATTCGTTGGTCTTTGATATCAAAATCTTATATTTTGATCATATTATCATCAATCTCTTAAATCTTATCAGAATCTTTCTATTCTTTGTCAGTAATAATCTCAAAGTCTTATAAAGTTACATTTCTGAAATCTGATCATTCATATTTATATTAGGAAATCTGTTGTATATATTTTGAATTATAAAAATCACATCCGGATTAGGACCATACGAATTCGGATCATCCGAATTCGGATCATCCGGATTCGGTTCCAGATTATCCGAAATGGCATTATCCAAATTTGGTCCGAAATGGTTCATCCGAACTAGCATTGTCCGAAATGGCACCATCCGAACTCGGGTCATCCGAGTTCGGACATCCTTCCGTCCGGAATGGTACTTCATCCGAAATGGTGCTGAATCCGAATTAGGCACCTCATCCGAATTTAAATATTTTGTCCAAAGTATAGCTTCGAAATGGGGCTTCATCCGAATTCGGTCTCATCCGAATTCGGATCCCATGTCTTCATAATTTTCCAGAAATTGTTCTTGATATTCATCTTTTATACTTACGGATTTTTCATAAAAATTCCCAAAAGTCCTTTTTATCAACATGCAACTTAGTATAATGTTATATTATCATTATTTGGTTGATTTTATACTATTTTCCTTATCATTAACACCTTAATTTGATCAAGATCGTCCAAAAGAAGCATATTTTGTCAAGAACACAATTTTTATCAAAAATTCCATTTTCTTGCTTATTTGGACAATCCAACACATGATTTCTGTTTCTATGACTTTTATTAACTTAAATTCATGATTATATACTGAAATTTTGAACATGCAACATAAAATTTCATGCTAAAATTCCTAAGTTTCGGTTTCTCACTAAAACCGAATCAATCATATAAGATTTCGAATTTTAAAAGGGTTATTACCTTGATTTCTTTGTAGTTTCTTGTTGTTTGATGATTGATGTAACTCCCACATGCCTTCAATCTTCAATTTATGGAACAATTCTTGAATTCTTGATGAATTCTTTGAGAACCGGATGAAGAGAGAAAAAGGAGAGAGAGAAAAATCTAGAGAGAGAGTCTAGAGAGAGAAAAATCTGATTTTATGTTTCTATATTCCGTTTATATACTTCAGCTATTTACGTTTGCTACTTAACCCACTAGTATTTTCGTAACTTATATATCTTTTATTTACTTATCTTAATAATTAATAAATCATAATTCATAATATTATATAATTCAATTAAATATTTCATAACTTAATTAAATTATAATTCAAAGTAATGTAATAAAATTACATTATTGGATCGATAATCAGATATTTAACTTGGGCTAAAAGTTGGGTTGTTACAGAAGTGGACCGAACTAAGGTCCGAAATGGTCCGAAATAATCCGAAATGGGGTCCGAAAATCAACAGTTTTGAATTTTTCAGAAATTTTCCAGAATTACAACTAGCAGATTTTGGCCTAAAAATAGTTTCTAAATGATTGGAAAATTATTTTAAACACTATTAAGTCTTTAAAATGTACCAAAACACGTAAAAATCATTCAAAAATGGACCAAACCGAGATGAAAACCCATATTTTTGCAAGACCAAAAATCTGATTTAAATGGACAGAATCTAGTAATGATTGAACCTAAATACCTATAAATCACTAGGGAGTGAATACAAGATGATTATAGACAAAGAAAAACACGAAAAACCGAAATATTTAGGAGAAAGAAAGATCAAACCATGGCTTTTTTGAAGAACAGCTGCTGAAACCGAATGAAAAGAGTTGAAATCCACCTCCTACGCTCTGATACCAATTGGTAATTTTGATTCCCAGTATAATCATCCCTCGAGTATGTATATAAACACTCAAACAATCACACACAAATAGAATATTAACTCAATGATTGTGTAATGATGAAGAATAGAGACACAGAGAATAATATGCGGCGGCTGAAGAATATCGCCGTGTGAATATTCAATTGTTCACCTTTTACACACAACCCTAGGTCACTAAATACCTAGGATAATAAAAGCAAGTTTCAATGAATTACACTTTGGCCCCTTGAACTTTCATAACAAAGAAACTAAACTAGAAATAAATTACAAGATAAATTAACTAGAAATATTTATTACAAAATAAATCCACAAGATCGAAATTAAATATCTAACAAACTTATTTCATAGTTTTTGAGCAAAAATGAAAGCTTGAGCTTCAAGGTCATCCATGGAGTTTTCATGGTGATTTTGACTTTTTAGAGTCAAAGTATGTGAAATTGCATGAATTTGATGATAACTTGATGTATGTTTTATGAGATATATATGTGTTTATTTTTATGTTTGTTAATTTGTCATGGTTAATTTCTAGAAATGAATTTAGATTTATAAAGTTTGTTGCCTAAATGTGCATATATTGTTAAAATTAAAAATTTGGGTGATTAGCTTAAAAATTAATTTTATGCGCTAAATGGTTTTTATTAAACATGATATGTGTTAGTGCTTAAAATAATGGCAAATTATGGACTATATATTGGATGCAAAAATTAGAGTGTAAAAGATTTTATATATATATAGATGCATCTTTTAAGTGCGCGTAATTGTGCAAATTGTAATTATAGGTTATATTATTTAATTTATCTCATACATATTGTGGTTGGTTGGCACAAATTGTAGATGTCGAGCAGAATAAGACAAAGGACCCAAAAGGTTAACCTGCCGATAGATTGGTCTCCGAAACTCTTATTATCCTAACACCCCGAACACATTAGAACACATCTATTTTTTGTATAAAGAATATTCCAATAAGGTGTTAGCAGAAAAGAGGGTTAAGGGGAGTGATTTTGATGATTATGTGATCTCATACTTATTTGACTATTTGGGGTGGGAAAGTGTGCTTGATTTGGGCGACCACGATATTTATCAGGGTGATGTAGTTGAGTGGATGTCTACCCTACGGAGGGAGAAAGGTCGTTCACCGAATGACTTTAGGCTGATATGTACCATCTATGGTAGGGACGTGGCGATTGATGTACAAATCCTTCACCAATTATTTAATTTATATACTGGGGTAGGCTACAAGCGGTCTAACCAGCAAGGATATGAGTATAGAAATGAGGCCCAGTTGGCCATTACTGACATGACTTGGTCAGGGAAGTGGGCAGAGCAGGTGAATATAGTTTTTATTCCATCCATTTTGGAATCCGATTCCGCCACTTCCTATAGCCGGAAGGATTCGTCTTCAAGGTATAAGGAGCTTCACAAGATTATTGTGAACAACATCGTGCATCGTGATAGTGACATAATTAAGGTTAAGCATAGGGATATCACGGTCCTTCACACCCTTCTTAAGTGTAAGCCCAGACTGTCCTTTGCGTGGACAATTATGAATGATTTATGGGCTATGTATGATAGGAGAGAGAGGACGATCATCCCCCATTTCGGCAACGTTCATTACGGCCGCCATGTTCCGTACCTCGATTTTTAGGGAAGTTGACGAAGGGTTCAAGATATTCGACAAAGAGACAAATGAGTCGTATATTGAGGACTACACTGAGGATGAAAGGAAAGAGAGAGAGAGAGAGAGAGGAGAAAGCCATCGATGAGGCGGGAGTTCGACACGAAGATCCGTACCTAGGTGTGTCTACCTCGCGCAGTCGAGGTAATGACGGTTTTGATTTTGACCGCATGATGAGGCGGATAGAGGACATAGCAGTGGGTCAGGGTAAATTCCGAGAGGATGTGACCCAGAGATTAGATGAATTGAATGGGCGTATGAGCCATATTTATGATAGTCATAATCACTTGGCGGCTCGGGTAGGTCTGCTGCAGGATGGGCAGAGAGCCCTGGCATACCAAAATGCCTATTACCAGTATCATGTCTGGGAATATATTGGGAGGGAGTCTGGCATCACCAGGACTCTGTATTCAGTATGCCATATTAGTCCTATGAGGATTACACGATGCCCAATTACCAGGCCTATAACCCTGGCGTAGATACTTATCAGCGCTATCTGGCGCATGGCAGACAAGACCTCCCAGACCCGATGCCTCTTCACTTGGTTCCGCCGACTGCATAGTTCACCTCCGGCCAAAACCCGTATATCAAAATTCTTCAACAACGTCTTCGGTCCTCCTCCATTTGAATGATCGGGTACTATCCTTCTTTATTCTTTACTTTTATGTCTTTTATTTTAATTTATTATGCATTTAATTCATTTATTGTAATTTTCAATTATTTTTAGTTCTTAGCCGAGTCCTTTTTAGAGTTTATAATGTTTATATAGTTTGTCATTTCTTCCCCAATCTAGTCTTGTTTGCCGATCAGGCCGTGGAACATGATGATAAATAGAAAATACATGTACGAGGGAATTGGCTAGTGTTAACAAGATATTTTATAATTAAGAAAAGAGTCGTAGTAATAATTAAAACTTTTGTCATGTAAAATGAATTCAAATACGTTAAAATTTATTTGGGCTTAAATATAAGTAATGTGTCAAAAGATTTTGGAAACCCATGCAATAAGGGGGAGAACTTAATCATGTTTTAGCCTAAAAAATGAGTTAATGGTAGTCTAGATGGTTCGGGAAACCAAGTCCGTAGGGGTACGATTCATGTCTAATCCCCTAAAACCATTTGGTTTGGGAGCGGTTGACCGAAATCTCGTTAAATTGACCATCTAGCTAATCTAGTTTGAAAAGAAAATAGATAGAAGCATGGTGTTAAAAAGAAACATTTGTCGTAAACATGCAAAGAAGAAAAGATGGTCGGAAGACCCACATGTTTTAAGTATCGTAACCTTGAGCTAAAAGGGTAATTCCAAGAGTGAGATACATTTTATAAATTCTAAAGGGAAGGACATTTAAACTGAAAACGTCTTCAATTTACATGTTAAGAATTTTACTGCCTTAGTACGATAGCTAGCTTAACATAAAATTCCTAGAGTCATTGCTAATACATGCCCGTTACATAGTTAGTTCTGATTCCAAAAGCTTGTTCGAGACGACCAAGAGTTAAGTTCAGGAGCTTTGATGAGTCTATAATTTATATGGTTTCAGAGTCGTTTTATGATCATTTTTAACACCGATACTTCGTATAATCCATACTATTACTCCAAGTTTGTGATTCAGGGCCAAGATATTAAAAGAAAGCATTTCGAGGAAATTCATAGCAAACCGAGCCGAAGGGGGCGCAGGCCTGCGCTACCCTGCGCTCCACAAAGAATTCCAGCTCTCCAGATACATTCCACCGCATGCCAGCAAAACCCTAGCCGCATCCGGGGGCAGGGGGGCGCAGGCCTGCGCTAGAGCGGTGCAAAAACGTGTTTTACAGCAAGTGGAACCCTAATCTCGACCTCTCTATAAATAGAGGTCGAGGGCAGCCTTGTAGAAGAGGCTCCGACGTGTGCAAAAGTGTACCGAAGACCTGCCGGAGTGGATCTACGATGTGAGAACGAAGACGGTGATTTGCAAGCTACGCAATGACTCAGATCTACGTTGTTGAAAAGCATACGATGAGCGGCAAATCCCATTAGCCGTTTGCGGAGGATCTACAACTATGTTTACTCTACTTTAATCTCTCACGCTTTGATATATTTGTATTGAGTGAGATTTATTATGTGTATGCAAATGATAAGCATTCGGCTATGATTATGCTTGTATGTTTTGATTGGTAAAAGCAAGATAGTTTATCGTGGTACTATTAATTGTGCCGAGTCCATTAGCTTAGGGATTAAGACAAGTATTAATATTGCATACGCTATGCCGAGAGTTATTGGTTAAAACATGTTTGAGTAATTTAGTCGCGCAATTGATTATGTCTATGTGATTGTTGCATGAAATTATAGTTAGTAATACTTATGCCATGGTGATTCTGTGAATGGTTATGCGTCTCTTGATTGTTTATTTACTACGTTAGTTATTTTGCCACTAATTTTAGTTACAAAGCAATAGCAAATCATTAATCTAAACAAATCATTCAAATCCACAAATTCACAATTTAAGTGCTTTCAATAAGGCTAATAACCTAACCCTAATTACGACCACACTCCATGTAGATTCGACCCTTACTTCTCTAAGCTAAATAGTGGATTTAACGACTAAATCTGCGGGTCACAACGACGGCCCGTCAACAGGCATGCTTTGCAGATTCTCGAAGGCCAACAATAACGTCAAATCTTCTAATCACTTGCCGAGTGTGCAACCTATCATTAGTACGTTCAACTATGCTAAAGAGATCCTGAATCTCTTTAGGCTTCTTTATGAGTTCAGAAGCTGTCTTAGCATCATCCTCTTGGAGTCTCTTGTTCAGCTCTGCTCTAACCAGACGAAGTGTGCCATCAGAGTAACAGGGGTAGCTACTTAAAAGCGCATGAACCTTTTCTGTCCATTTTTATTTAGAAATATTACTCCTTGTAGACCTCCCATGAGAACTTTATACCTCGGATGATGATTTAAGCCAAAAAAATTTTGATCCAGAGCCTTGAGACCGACCTTGACCATAAAGCTCTCGATGGCCATCTGGAAGTCTTTTAAGCACATAACTATTGATTTTCATTTCATGCTTCTAGTCAATGTTACCAGTGCAGCGATATGTCTTAGTCTACCCTTGACTCTTTTTTTAAGCTTATCGTGCATTGCTTTGACGCCAATGGGGTTCATAAAGTCCAGATAGTTCTCGTGAATCAGCTGAGATGACCTGTCTTCTCTTAAGATATTAATGGAAGGAGTGAACAGACGGGCCCTCTTGTATAGGGAGATGGATGTAATCTTTGTAATCTTTGACTTAGACCAATATTCTGATTTTGTTCTCTTATCTCTCAGCATCATCTGATTGTATTCTGCTTGTTCAGCTCTAGATGCATCACTGAGTTTCATCAACAGCCGTCTACTATACATGCCCGGTTTCTTCCTGAAGACCATCTTGAATCTCTCTTCGAGATATGTTGGTACATCCTGTGTGACGATAGCAGTCTAAGTGATTCTGCATAGTGATTTTAGCAAGTATGTGTTAGATATGTTTATATGTGCTTGACTGTTATTGATTGTGTGTTTGAACTTGATGTAACATATTACAAGAAGTTCAAACATAAAGGTCAAAGATTAACTCAAGCATAAGTAAAACATAAGTTTCATCACTTAAGTGTTTAAGTGTATTGGCTAGATTCGAATAGGTAAAGGAAGACATTCGAATCTGTGATAGATTCGAATGTATCCTTAGATTCGAATGAAGGCTAGATTCGAGAGTGTCCTTGTGGACAGACTCGAGTGGGCCTTGGGCCAGATTCGAGTTTGGCCCACATCAGACTCGAATCAGGGTCTATAATTAGGGATAGACTCGAGTCATTAGCAGACTTTTAGCAGAATTCGTGAGGAATTAAGCAAAAGGCGATCTCGAGTTTATCAGCTAGGTGAGTGCCGTTTCGGAGAGAATTAGTTCGTAGGATCGTTCGTGTGTCGTTCGTTCAGCGTCTAATAGTCTCCGTGTTCCGTTGGTTGAGAGTTGTCCGTCTAACCGTCAACGAGGATTCCGCACTCGTTCACGGATCCTCGTCTAGATAGATCTTGCAGTCGTAGACCTTACAAGTGGTATCAGAGACTACGGAGTGTTCTTCGTGTTCTTCGTGTTCATCAGATACATTCTAGGTTTCTTGACGCTAGTTGGACGGTTTTGCTCTCAAAAACGTGTTTTCAAGCTTAGCAAATTCATATTCGGGAAACACTTTGTGGTTTTTCACGTTTTTGATCGAAATCATTATTTTTCGTTCGAAAAATAGTGATTTAATCTGTAAAACGTCAAAAAATCAAAGTGTTAGCCGTTTTTCGAGTTTGCGGCGCTCGAATCTATAGGGGTAATTAGGGTTTCACTTTAGTCTCGAGTCTAACCTAAATACGCTCCTTTCGAGTCAATTTCAGAGATTTTTGAATCTACCTTGTTTCGAATCTAGTGCTTCATTCGAATAGGATCTCGAGTCTACATTAGTTTCGAATTTATTTCGAGTCTAGTATTGTTTCGAATCTGTGTTTCGAATCTGCTGCAATTCGAGTTTGTTCCCCTTCGAATCTAAGGACCATCGAATCTAAGGATATCTCGAATCTGACATATTTCGAGTTTAATTGAATTAAAACACTTAATCGAATTTAATCCCAAATAAATTGGAATCTAATTACATTCGAATCTATCTAGATTCGAAAGAGTTAATCCACATTAGTTTCGAATTAAATTAATTAAGGGTCAATTCAATTTCTTTCGAAAAGATGTCTAATCTTCAGAAATTCTTAGAAATGGACCACGAAGTTGGGAAGGCAAATGCACCGCCTAAGCTGATGAAAGTTGAGGACTATTACTGGTGGAAGGACCGATTTACAGATTTTGTACGATTCAATGATATGCGCATGTGGGTGTGCATAGATGAAGGGTACATCCCGCCAGTATCTGAAGTTGAAGGCCGTCAAAAGGTCTTGTCATATCAGATGATGAAAGAAGATGACAAGAAATTATTTGAAGCCGAAAACAAAGCTTTCTCCATAATCCGTATGGCTTTACCTCAAGATATTTTGCACACATTTCAGACTCAAAGGATGTCGAAGGAACTTTGGGAGTCTCTCGAGAAAAGGTGTGAGGGTAATCCTCGGGTGCGTAGAAAGCGTACAGAGCTGTTGAAACAACAGTTTGCGATTTTCAAGGCAATTAAGGATGAACAGTTGGATGATTTTATCACGAGGTTCTATCATCTGATAACGGAACTTGAAAGTCATGGAATTGAGTATTCGGACACTGACAAGAACAACAAGCTTCTTGATGCCCTACCAGCCAAATGGGCTATGTACGTAGCAATGATTAAGCTGAATGAGGACAAATACTATACTCAATCACTTGATGACATTGTGGGAACGTTGAGGGCATATCACTTCGAGTTGATTAAGGCTGAGACTGATTACGAGCAAGTCCAGAATCCGGCAATGTATTTTGGAAAGACATCTAAATCATCAGTGACAGCTGAACCGAAGAGTGCTAAAGCGTTTTTCACCGGAGAAACGTCATCGCCAGCAGAGTCTGAAGACTCATTGAATCGCGCGTTCTTAGGATTAGGAAGATCGGAAGAACCGCAACCTCAAGTCCAACAGGCATCGAACAGTCAGAGTTATTCGAAGATGCCCATGAGCGCAAAGTCAGCGGAAGAGCATCTGAATCTACTTGCTTCTTTTGTGGCCGCATACGGAAATTGTGTTCAAGGGAAAATCAATG
Organism: Centrapalus pauciflorus; assembly: GCA_020465985.1. Lineage (NCBI taxonomy): Eukaryota > Viridiplantae > Streptophyta > Magnoliopsida > Asterales > Asteraceae > Centrapalus > Centrapalus pauciflorus. Next base: position 273,036 of record JAANYP010009250.1, read on the forward strand.
ACCCAGCTCTATGGGATGAAGATTACGATCAGGTCGACCCTGATGACTTAGAGGAAATGGATCTTAAGTGGCAACTGGCCATGGTGACCCAGAGGGTAAAAAGATTCATCAAAAGAACTTGGAGGAATCTGCAAATGAATAACAAGGGGATCGGGTTTGATAAGTCCAAGGTGAAATGCTACAACTGTCAGGGATTGGGACACTTCGCCAGGGAGTGTCAGAGACCGAAGGTAGAGACATACCAAGGACAGAGTCAGCATCAGGGACAGTACCAAAATCAGTCCCAACAACGATACCTTCCAAGTTCCTCATCTGGACAGGCCAATCTAGCGGGTCTTCTATCCAATGTCACTTCAGATACACAGCTAGATGGCACGTATGATTGGAGTTCACATCCTGAGTCGAATGCTAGAGCCTTCATGGCTGAAGTCACAGAAACGGGTTGTGATGGGAACGAGTAGACTACACGGGACAGTAGTCCAATGTGGGTAGAGAAGGCGAATGATCAGACAGTGCTGGAGTTTGCTGCTCAGATGGCCAACGTGGAATCTGATAACTCTATGGTTAGTCTATCTTACTCTCTATTTCAAGAATTATGTGCTTTGTGTGCTACTTCTAATGATAGGTTAAATCTAGTCTTAGAATCACATAAAACCATATCTGCTCAAAATGAGAATTTAAAAATTGAAAACGCTAGCCTAAATGATATAAAGCAAGATTTAAAAGAAAAGCTTAAGGCTGATGCTCAGGACGTAGTAGTTCTAAAAGACAAACTCAGTGAGCAGTGTGTTAGGATAGAACTTATGTATGAGCACGTAGAGGCCTTAACAAAAAGTCTTAAGGACAAGGATATAGAGCTAGCTGAGACCAAGGTTAAGGTAGCAGAGGCAAACAGCAAGTTGGAGAAGTTTAGGAATTCAAGCTTAAATCTAGGGAAAGTCTTAGATGCCCAACGACAGTCTAAGAAGCCCGTAGGTCTAGGTTTTCACAAAATTCCTCCACCATTCAATGCAAACTATGTGCCTCAGCCTCAGGAGAAAACTGACAAGTCAGTAGACTTAGAGGACCTACCTGAACCGACACCTGAGCCTATAGTAGAAAATGCACCTAAGGTGGCTGACTCAACCGTCAAGGTCAAGAAAGTGAAATTTGTGTCTTCCTCCAGTGAAACACCTGCAGGAAAACAGAAAATTTCGTGGGCTGACCAGGTCGACGAGTCAGACATCATAGTTGTACCAAAGGAAGTAGACACTAGTGAGACACCTAGATCTAAGGGAACAAACAAAAAGTCCATGGATAAGATGTCTTGCTTCAGATGTCACGAGAAAGGACATGTTGCTTCTCACTGTCCACTTAGGAAAGCCGATGTTAACCCTAAGACAGTGAATCCAACACCTGTCAAGCCCTCACCCAGTGTGACAAGCAACAGTAGTTCTCAACCTACCGAGAAAACTGTGCAGGCCGCACCCAAACAAGTTGTGAAAAACACACCGGTTAAGGTTGGACCAAAGGAAGTGATTATGACAAATTCACCGAATCGTGTCATTAATCAATCTAGGTCAGCACCACAACAAGTCTATAGGAGCACCACACCTAGCAGGTCACATACTCCAGTTAGGTCTCATACTCCAGTTAGACAATATGCACCGGTAAGAGCTCAAGGATCACAGTCAGAAATGGCATATAATAGAAATTATTCCAGAGCTCCACAACAAATGCCTACACCAAGGCAAAGAGTGAACTTAAATCACTCGGCACCACAACAGAATTCAGTTCAAAGGCCCAAGTCACCTGAAAGGCGAGATGGGTACTTGAAAGAGTTCACGTATGTGGACGAGAATGATATTACCAAGTCAGTCATGGCTTGGGTTCCCCGTGATAACTAACCTCTTTTCTTTCATGTGCAGGAGATAACTACCGGTCCAAACAACAAGTGGTTCGTCGACAGTGGTTGCTCCAGGCACATGACGGGGGAAAGAAGTCTTCTCACAGACTTCAAGGGAGGTAATAGGGGATTCGTATCATTCGCTGGTAACAAGGGAGGAAACATCACGGGTACCGGAGTGGTCACTAATGGGACAATAAAATTGGACCAAGTTTATCACGTTGATAAACTGGTTCATAATCTCATTAGTGTATCTCAAATCTGTGATAAGAAGAACTCGGTGTTATTTACTGACACTAAGGCGTTAGTGCTAAAGCCTGGATTCAATATTCCTGAAGAATGGGTGTTGATGCGGGCGCCAAGGAAGAATGACTTGTACATGCTGGATATGAACAAGCCGGAGACTTCGATGGGGCCAATCTGTCTATTATCCAAAGCTTCGGAGACAGAATCCGTACTGTGGCACAGACGCATGGCTCACCTGCACCTGAGAAAGATGAATTACATAACGAAGCATGGACTGGTGCAGGGTGTGCCCATGAAAATTTTTCAGTTCGAGGATAAGTGTCTACCTTGCATGAAGGGCAAACAGCACAAGAAGACACACAAGTCCAAGAAGCAGAATTCCGTAGCCTCAACATTCGATCTGTTGCACATGGACCTTTTCGGCCCAATCAACAAAAGGAGTATTGGAGGTAGTTGGTACTGCTTAGTTATCACTGACTATTACTCATGTTTTTCTTGGGTTTTCTTTTTAGGTACGAAGGACGAGACGGCTGCAAGGCTCATCGGGTTCTTGGACCAAATGGAGAACTCATACGGAACTAGGGTTAAATATATTCGTAGTGATAATGGAACTGAATTCAAAAACACTGTAATTGGTGTATATTGCCTATCAAAGGGCATAGTGCATCAATTCAGTGCACAATATGAACCTCAACAGAATGGGGTGGCCGAACGTAAAAATAGAACTTTGATTGAGGCTGCAAGGACTATGCTTTCGGATTCAAAGCTTCCTACCATGTTTTGGGGGGAGGCAGTGAATACCGCGTGCCACATTTTAAACCGAGTCCTTACAGTCAAATCATTGAACAAAACATGCTATGAAATTTTGAATAAACGGCCACCTACCTTAACTGGATTCGAACCGTTTGGAGTACCATGCACACTTTTAAGAACAAAACATCAACCGAAGTTTGGTGAAAAGGCTGACGAAGGATACTTCCTAGGTTATGTGCCAAACTCACCAAACAAACGGGTGTTTAACAAAACAACTGGTACTGTGGAGATTGTGTATAACATTGAAGTCACAAGTTATACACATGAACCCCAAACTGGTCCGGAATGGATATTTGACTATGATAAGTTAATTGAGTCATTTAACATTCCTCTGGATGATAATGCAGGTACAATCGAGAAGGACATGGCGACGTTGCATCTGAACGACGATGGCCAAATCTTTCCAAGGACCACGTTCGAATCTACATCCGAGCCTACTGCGACTGTAGATGGATCTCCAGAAGTTGCTGATCAAGAAGCACCTACCACTGAGAATCAGTCTCAAGCATCGAGTTCCAACTCTGAGGAAAACGTCCGTGAGGAGGAAAATGTAGAAGCTGAGCCTGTTCCCCCATTAGGTGAAATAGGATCCAACTTAGGAGATAATCTAAGGGTTGATGAAATAGAGACCTCTAGGATTAACAAGAACCATCCAATAGAAAGCATCATAGGAAATCCTAACGAGGGTGTGAAGACTCGGAGTAGTGTAAATAACAACACCGTGTTGTTGTCGATGATAAACGACTCCGAGGCATATCACACATGTCTTTATTCATGTTTCATATCGCAAGTAGAGCCTAAGAATGTGCAAATGGCACTTAAGGATAACTCCTGGGTTGAAGCGATGCAGGAAGAACTTTCACAGTTTAGGAAACTAGAAGTGTGGGAGTTAGTTCCGTTACCTCGAGGGGAGATTGCAATAGGAACCAAATGGGTTTTTAAGTGCAAAAGAGACGATCGGGGTATAGTCACGCGCAACAAGGCGAGATTAGTTGTAAAGGGTTTCAACCAAGAGGAGGGAATCGATTACAACGAAGTTTTTGCACCAGTAGCAAGGCTGGAAGCCACTAGGTTGTTTCTAGCGTTTGCCTCCTTCAAAGGCTTTAAGGTATATCAACTAGACGTTAAGAGTGCTTTCCTGTATGGGAAAGTGAAGGAGTTGGTGTATGTAGAACAACCGCCCGGATTTACAGATCCAAAATATCCTGATAGAGTATATCGCTTAGATAAGGCTCTTTATGGATTACATCAGGCACCTAGGGCGTGGTATGAGACTTTATCCAACCATCTTTTAGAAAACGGTTTTGAAAGGGGTAGGATAGATAGTACTCTATTTGTGAAGAGGAAGGGAGAACACCTTATCTTGGTACAAGTGTATGTCGATGATATCATTTTTGGATCATCAGACGAACAGATGTGCGAAGATTTCGAGAAGGTGCTGAAGTCTAAGTTCGAGATGAGTGCTATGGGGGAGTTGACTTTCTTTTTAGGGTTACAAGTTGACCAAAAGAAGGAAGGGATGTTTATCCATCAAACTAAGTATGTCTATGACATATTAGAACGGTTTGGGATGGAGGGAACTAAGTTGACTGCCCACTTCAGCACGCCGATTCAAGTGAATCACAATCTCGGGCCGAGTACTGAAAGTGATACCGATGTGGATCCGACTTTATATCGGGCCATGATTGGGTCACTTATGTATTTAACTGCTTCAAGACCTGATATTATGTTTGCTGTTTGTATTTGTGCAAGGTTTCAAGCGAATCCGAAGGAGATGCATATGAAAGCTGTGAAGTGGATTCTACGATACCTCAAGTCGAAACCGAAGCTGGGACTTTGGTATCACGCGGAGGGAGATCTAGAGTTGGAGGCGTTCACAGATTCTGACTACGGAAGATGCAGCTTGACGCGCAAATCAACGACTGGAGGTTGTCAGTTCCTAGGAGGGAGACTGGTGTCCTGGCAATGCAAGAAACAAACGTCGGTAGCCGTGTCAACGTGCGAGGCCGAGTATGTTGCTGCTGGTAGTTGCTGCTCACAGGTTCTGTGGATACAACAACAATTGCGGGATTACGGTTTGGCTTACACTCAAACTCCAATTAGGATAGATAACCAGTCTACTATTGCTATAACTAATAATCCAGTCAAACACAACAAAACAAAGCACATAGACATAAGACATCATTTTATTCGTGATTGTGCTGAAAAGAACTTAATCAAACTGGTAAAAGTGGCAACAGAAGATAATAATGCAGATCTATTTACCAAAGCGTTTGATAAGTCACGGTTTGAGTATTTAATTCAACTGAATGGAATGCGCAACCCAGAGTAATTTGACCTTAGTAGTAGTAAGTTTATTTTTATTGTAGAGTAGTAGTATTTCTTTCTTTTCAGTAATCTGCTAATTTAGGAAAGTTTCTATTTTTAGTAAGTTTCTATCTTTAGTAAGTTAGTAGGTTAGCTTATTTTACTGCTTTTCTTATGAAAAATAAAAAAAAAAGAAAATTACAAAAATACAAAAAAAGAGAATATCAGAAAAAAGAGTTAAGTCTTAGATACATAGGTTCAAAGTGACGAAAATTAGCACCGTCGTTACAGAGTCTAAGTATTTAGGCTTTCACAGATAATGCAACTAAATCCTAAGTGTTATACTTTATTTAGTTTGATGTGTTGGTAGGCATAATACATATACGGAATCTCAAGGCTAATAAAATATTCTAGAAAAAGTCAAGTGTGTCACTAACTTAGATGTACGACCAATCGGTCTTAATTTTTATGTACAAGACATACAAACATTGAGTCTAAATGAGGTATGCAAACTTTCTGGGGATGTATGGCAACATCAAATACATCTAAAAATGGAAAGAATAGAAATATCATATGTAACTGAGAGTCGAAAACATGCAACTCTGTTGTACGTAAGTACAGACCTGTTGTCTCTGTTTAGATTCGGGTTAGCAGATATGTCGCTTTGTTGTACGTCAGTACAGACCTGTCACCGCTGTCTGCTAACTTTAAAAATAAACCTTAAGTCGAACTAAGACACTTTGTTGTATGAGAATACAGACCTGTGTCCGATGTTTGTCTTTTAAAGAAAGTTTGCAAATACCAACAAGTTAGAATCTTTGTCTGTGTGCCTTGATCATAAAAGTATGTCTATGTCTGAGTCACGTAAGATAATTTCCTGATAAATAAAAAGGCCAAGGGATATTCCGAAATGTAGAATGTTTAACAGGGTAAAATACCAACAATTGGCTAAATAAGTGTGTCACGACAAACAATCAAAGGTATAAAAAATTCCTAAGTGTGAAAGTTTAAGTACTGAAAGTTAGTATCAGACATCGCTATCTGATTGAACCTCTCTTAGACTATACTCATCAAAAATATGTTGTTTAGTATTTAGCTTAGCTTGTAAATTTTTTATAGCTTAAGTCTAGATTAAATTTTTTAGTCAAAATTTTATTTTATTTTCTTTTTACCTTAGTTTATTTTAATTTTACTTTATTTTAGTTTAGTTTAATTTTTACTTAGGGAAAAGGTCAAAAGTTACTGAGGGTGCATTCAAAGTTGGATAAAATAAACAATGCGTGAACTATCTTGAGCTTAGGGTAAAAGAATTGGCATAGTTTATCTGGTTACACAATACCGTAGAAAAAAAGTTGGAAAAGTTGAAATTATTTCAAAATTTTCGAAATTTTTCTAAGTGTTGGTGGTTTCGAATCTAAGACAGACTCGAATAAGGAGTAATTCGAATCTGTCAGTAGATTCGAATCTATGCTTAGACTCGAGGGTTGGTGGTATAAATAGGTTAACAGTAAAGGTCATTAACTCCATCTGTTTTCGAATCTATACTATCGAATCTGTCAAGGCGATCTCGAATCTATATTCTCGAGTCTATCGTAATCCTTCTAAACGACAATTTGTCGAGTTTGAAGACTGTGTGTTCGATTCTACTCTTGCATCTAGGTATAATCAACTTGATTGTACAAGATTTATGTAGTTTTATACACAAGTTTAGGCTAAAACATCAAATTTTGAAGTTTTATGGGTCAAAATAGGGTTTTTGCTAAATAACTAAGTTTGGGCCTATAAAATATCAAATTAAAAGCATAAATCAAGGATTAGAACCTAGTTGAACTAATGTATGTGATTTACCAAGTTCAAAATGGTTAAAATCTTGCGTTTTGTTGAAACAATGGCCGACGGGGCTTCGAGTCTATTCTTGGATTCGAATCTGTTCATGGGTTTCTCGAATCTGTCATTAGATTCGAGATGACCATGATATTCGAATCTGTCCATTAGACTCGAATAGGGACTTTTCGAATCTGTCCATTACACTCGAATATGGACACTTCGAATCTGTTACTTTCGAATCTGTACTTTATTTACTTTGTTTAATTTAAATTTTATTAAACTTGTGGAAATTTAATTATGTTAGATTTTGTATTTAATCAAGTACAAAATAAAACAAATTTGAATTTAAACAAGTTTATTGATTTTTAATGAGTCTAACAGTTTTGTTTATTGTGTAGATATGGCGGCTCGAGCTTTTATCCCAAAGCATAATATGGTCCTTAATCCTGATAATAATATCCCTGAGGCGCAGGGCTTTCGCCAAGTTTTGGATTTGCTAGCTGAATCTAGGATTAGCTATGCGTTGTATCATAACATTCCAATAGTCATTTCGTATGTACGGCAGTTTTATGACCATTTACAGGTTGATTGTACTGTCACCCCGACAGTTCTAAGAACCAGAATTGCTGGACAGCCGCTAGTCTTCTCTGTAGATATGTTGCGACAGGTTCTGCAGTTGGGAACACAGGAACAGGAGGACGGGCCTATTGACTTCCCGTTAAGTATTAGGCAGACGGCGTTTCTGAGGATGGGATATAGTTTGGATGTTGCGAAGTCATCATATATGAAGAGTGGCCTGATAGGGCAGTGGAGATTCTTGGTGCACGTTTTCATGGTTTGCTTTGCGCCGAAGAAGGCTGGATTTGACTACATAGTGTCAAAGATCCAATCTGGGGTTATTGCACTGGTGTATAATCGGAAGTTCAGCTTCTCACAAATGTTCTTCTCGGAGTTCGTCCATCAGCTTACGGCTCCTGAAAGGGAAAGGTCTCTGCTGTATCCAAGATTCGTCATGATGTTGATAAGGCACTTCTTGCCAAATTTGCCACAGTCAGATGACTCTCTGAGCGTAAATGTTATGGACAAATGCATTTTTGCTGACTGTTCCTCACATCGAGGAAGATTAGTTGTTCCGGTGGCGCGTCCATTGTTTGGAGCGATTGTGGATAGGGAGTTTCACGCCCCGGGAGATGCCAACTGGGCAGGGGTCGTTGAGATTCAACCACAGCAACAACAACAGCAACGTCAACAACAACAACAGCCGCGTGCTCAGCCGCGTGATCCAAGACGCCGACAGAGACCAGCCGCGAGTCAAATCCAGGCATCCAGGCCTTCTACGAGCGAACAGCCCCAAGCACAGGAAGCAGGGCCTTCAAGTGCAGTTCCCGAATCCGAGCAGATTGCTCAAACACTGGAGGAAATATGGGCATCTGGTCCCCATGCCAATGAAGATGTTGCAGCAGCATTAGTGGGTGAGCTGCTTAGTCCCCCAGAAGATGAAGATGATGTATTTCGGGATGTAGAGGAATATGAGCCAGAAAGGGCAGATGAAGGCTTAACATCTTCAGAATCCGAATCAGAATCAGAGGAAGTTCCTGAACCAGCAGCTGCAGATCCCGAAATTCAACTTGGAACCTATGGATCGAGGTTGATTGTGAATGAAGGAGGTTCGAGGAGGCGAGAGGACAGGGAATCTGAGGATTCAGATTTTGAAGAAGAGGAGGTTGCTCCGTTGGTGAGGCAAAGGGCCAAACGTCACAGATTCATGCAGGGGACATCATCAGAGTCCGATGCACAACCTCAGCCTCAAACCCAAACCCAACCACAAGCCACAGCTCCACCATCACCGCCACCTCAGCATCATGAACCATACATTCCACCACCATTCATCCCATCTCCCATTCAGTCCATTCCATCTACGTCAGCTGCATATACTGAAAATCAAAGATTCATGCAACTCAAAGGACGTGTTGACTTTCAGCATGTTCAAATCATATCCCTTACAAAAGCTGTCGTTGAGCTCCAGGAGCATAACTCTAATCTTAACAAGGAGAATGCAGAATTAAGAAAGATTGTGGAGACTGTAAGAGACGAAAACACAGAGCTAAAATCGTTTATTGCTGATCAGTCTTCAGAAATCAGATCAATGAGGTTCCTCCTTGAGCAACTGATGAAAAATCTATAAACTCAGGGGGAGACAAGTTGTAAGGATCAGGAGGTACAGCGAAGAGATGATAACGAAGGCAATGATCCCGGTGCAAATAAAGAGAATGAGTCTGTAGATTTTCCTGCAGCTCAAGCTACACAAATTCAGGGGGAGCCTAGTCAAGGCGAAGGAGAAATGGGTGAGGCTAGTTCATCTAAACAACCTACGGACTTTGAAATCAGTGAGATGATTGACGCGCTCATGGATCACGATGATGATCCTCTGGATGTAGGTTTTGATAATGAAGATGAAGAGCTGGAGGAAGGCGAGTTTATGCCAGAAGAGGTAGTGGACTGGCAGTCAGATGATGAGGTAGTCGCTGATGAGGATGATGAAGCTGATGAGATAGTTGTGCAGCAGAATCCTATTACCGATACCTACATGATTGATGGAAATAGAATTGTCAATGTAGATATAGTAAATGCTGCATTGAATCCTCAGCCATCGACAGAAGAACCTGCAAGAGAGCTAACTAATGAAGAAAAACGAAAACTATGGTTCAGGGCTGAAGAGAAGGAAGTAGCGATTAAAAAGACAATGAGAGTGCCAGGTACTGCGAAGCTGTCTGAGCGAATTTTAAGCTGGTTCTTTGATAGAGATCTGCAGCTATTTGTAATTAAAAGGAAAGACGGGCTTCAGTACATGAGGCGAACATTAAAAGCATTCAACTCTCTGCCAAAGATCGAAATCACTGCGCTAGCATGGAAAGATTTGATAAACATTGGCAATGATCCCTATGCAAGCGTAATTGAAAGAATCATAAGAAAGGAGGGGAGATCAAGGAAATTCGAGCGTTTGAATCCAAGGGTCGGGAGAAGAGTAGAGGATCCGTCACGTATTGATCCTCTAACTGGACGACCTTGGATGAGGATTCACTATAAGCCGGCTAGATGTCTTAGGAAGGTTCCTCTCAAGCCGATGCCACAAAATATTCTGAAGAATTTGAAGTGGTGGTATGCTGACACGGAAACTGGGGAAGCGGTCATGGAAGACTTAGAAGAAAATGTTATTCTTAGAGTCTACGACCCTCTTCACCTGGTAAACCTCTCCAAAGATGATCTTCACATTTTGCATGCCTGTAAGATCTCAAGTGATACACATATGGACGGTGAAGCTAATAAGTATGAAAATGTAGTCAAGGTATGTGTCGAGAAAGGTTTGTATGCTGGTAGTATTTTGAATCAATAAATAAACAAAGTTTTTTAAGTCAAATGTGTGAATTATTAGAAGCTATCGTCAAGGGGAAGTCTGTTGGTACATCCTGTGTGACGATAGCAGTCTAAGTGATTCTGCATAGTGATTTTAGCAAGTATGTGTTAGATATGTTTATATGTGCTTGACTGTTATTGATTGTGTGTTTGAACTTGATGTAACATATTACAAGAAGTTCAAACATAAAGGTCAAAGATTAACTCAAGCATAAGTAAAACATAAGTTTCATCACTTAAGTGTTTAAGTGTATTGGCTAGATTCGAATAGGTAAAGGAAGACATTCGAATCTGTGATAGATTCGAATGTATCCTTAGATTCGAATGGGCTAGATTCGAGAGTGTCATTGTGGACAGACTCGAATGGGCCTTGGGCCAGATTCGAGTTTGGCCCACATCAGACTCGAATCAGGGTCTATAATTAAGGATAGACTCGAATCATTAAGGGACTTTTAGCAGAATTCGTGAGGAATTAAGCAAAAGGCGATCTCGAGTTTATCAGCTAGGTGAGTGCCGTTTCGGACAGAATTAGTTCGTAGGATCGTTCGTGTGTCGTTCGTTCAGCGTCTAATAGTCTCCGTGTTCCGTTGGTTGAGAGTTGTCCGTCTAACCGTCAACGAGGATTCCGCACTCGTTCACGGATCCGCGTCTAGATAGATCTTGCAGTTGTAGACCTTACAAGATATGGTTGTTGAAACTCTTCAGTAGTTAAGTTCATCGGGAATTCATTCAGACCTTGAACGGGAGGGGCCTCAACCTCAGCAGGTGGAATCTCAAGCATTTGATAGACTCGAACCCGATGGTCGAGCCTTAGGGCATCTCTTTCTTCGACTGGAAAAGAATGTATTTTGCCCTTTGAGTACCAATTTACCCATTCCAGGTCATTTCTATCATGTATAGGATTAACATCAGGCTCTGTTTCAAAACAGTCTACGTTTCTTGGGCCTGATGTCTTGGCATGTTGGGTAGACAGAATTTGGACTTGAGGGATTGGGATTGGTTCAGAGAATGGATGTTGGGCAGGAGAAGGGGTAGGGGTTTTTAAAGCCGACTTTATTTCTTCTCGAGGCACATGAGTAGGGTAGTTCAAGAAATCAATGAGGATGATGATTTTTGTGGTGATTCAGGCTTAGGCTTTGGTGTTTTCATTGGTTCGTCTCAGTCAATCTCATAGTCTGAATCAGACACTAAGATGATTTCGACTTTGTTTGAAGGTGGTTCGAACACTGCCATAGCCAATAAGTTTTCTTCTGTTGGTCCACTTGGAGCCCCTAAAACTTCCTCTCCATTCTGTTCTGCTACCGCTCCCCCTATACCTTACATTTCCCCCTCAGGATGACCAGGGTCCTCTTGGTCATCATGCTTACGCTTTAGGGATTCAGCCTGAGGTCTGCACATACTTTGTAGAGCTATCACGGCTTATTCAAGGCTATCTAGCGTTTTATTTATCTGTTCCTCCACGCGCAGAAGAGCCATTTTAGGCGTTCTATTTGAGCATTGAATACCGCTGCTGTCGTGGAGATTTCTTCTTGTAGAGCTGCCGTTGATTGGACTGACCAGGATCCTGGTGGCAACTCCTGAGTTTCAACACCCTTACCCTTCAAGAAAGAGAGAAGGGAGGAATGTTGTTCCTCAGAAGCAACCTTTAAGTCGTCAAGGTCAGCCCGTGTAACGAATCCGGAATCACGGAAGCTGTCGTTAGCATCTTGGGAGTAATCCCTTGATGACCTGAAGCTGATGGCATCTGAGTTGCAGCTTCAGGTCTTCTGTCGATCCTTTCTGCCTCCCCTGTAAGAAATGCAGATCCAGAAGTTACTGGAGACGCCACAAAGGCATCACTTAATTGGGGGGACGCCACGAAGGTGTCGTGCACCGTGATATGGGGTGGGTGTTGTAACATCCTAGGATTTAAATAATTTTGATCGTGAATATTTAGCTTAAATTTTGTAATTTATGTAATCAAGTTGGATTATGTATTTAAAAATTTTAAAAAGTTGGTTCTTATGCTATGAAATTTAGAAACTTGAGAAATTCAATTTATTACTTAAGTATGAAATTATAAAGTGTTAGAGATTATAAAATTAAGACGGAAACCTTTATTTAAAAAAATCAGATAAGTAGAGGGGCTAATGTGTCAAAAGCCAGAAATGATGAATGAAAAGACCAAAAGTCTTTCATTATCACTTTTACAACACCTCAAAGCTCTCTCTCTCTCTCTCTCTCTCTCTCTCTCTCTCTCTCTCTCTAAATTACCTGCTGGAATTCAAAATTTTGAAGGAAAAATTCGTGAATCAAAGCTGAATATTAACATGAATCAAGTGGAATTCAGGTGAGAAATTATTTCTAAGTTATGGGTTTTATTTTGAGAGTAAAAAGATGAAAATTTCATATTTTTGATCTGAGAAATCGATGTTGCATGTTTGTTAAATCAGTTGGAAAACGTCAATTGAGGTTCCTAGAAGGCTCAGACTCAAAAATCATGAACTAAATCGATCAAAAAGGTAAGAAATCTCAACTTTTGTGAGTATTTGTGTTCTTGAGAAAAAGACCATATTTTGGACAAATCTGGACTGATTTGCATGTTTTGGATGGGAAAATTAAGTTGGAAACACCCTAATAATATTTATATAACGTTTCAATAGATTGATTGTACTTAAATTTGAGTTTTGGCGATTTTTATGTTAAAATCTTAGCTGCGACCTGCACATCTGTTGGTCGACTCGGCGAGTCAGTGGGTTGACTCGGCGAGTCGCCAAGAACACATGAACATATCGACAAAATTTTCGAAGTTGTAGATCCGAATTCGGATGGGAACCGAACTTGGATGAGACCCTAAATTCGGGTGGGTCGAATCTTGGGTCAAGGTAAATTCGGGTTGCAATTTGGTTACATGCGAAGTTCGGTTGGGAACCAAAATCTGGGCAACGCTCCGAAATTCAGACCTCGACTCGGTGAGTCACCTGGACCGACTCGGCGAGTCGGCCACTGTTCATGCGAAATTCGGTTCAGGGTCATGGGATCCGAATTTCTTGTATAACAAACATACTTTTGGGATATCTTTTGCATCATATTAAGGAATATAATGAAGTGTTTTTTGGGAATAATAACACACCAAATAAGGGGTTTTAAACGTGAGTTTCGGATGACGGTTTCGAAGGACTTAACACTTTAATTGTAAGATTTGATGCAAATTGCCAACGAACATACAATGATCATATGTTTATTTTATGGTAATGTAACAGGTCCCTTGTGGTGTTGTTTAACATATAGTGGGGTACTTTTGATGAAAACTGAATCACAGATGTTTGGTTTTAGATGTTAATGCATGTTGATTATTCAAATTGATTTGTTCAAATCGATTATTAGGGAAGTTGTATGAGAAACATCAAGCTTTGATTTAACCTCTAAATTTGAATTCTGAAATTACTATGTGTTAGTGTGTGTGTTCATCGACGGGTTGAATAAAATGGGCAGGTGTAACATCCCCGATGGTAATGTCTGCCTCAATTGAATTATTAATTCCATGCAATGGCACGATGGAGCTGCGGCTCGTATCCGTACTTCGTGTATGAAGAGGGTATACGGCGTGTGTTGACGGTGTTACCCTTGTGTGCTACATAAATATTTGTTGAATATCTAATCTCTGTACTCACTAAGCTTTGCTTACCCCCTAGCTTCTCACTTTTTACTGTAACATCCCGGATTTGAGCCTGGTACGTGGATTTCACTTATTGGCTCATTTATTTAATATTATTGCGTTGTTCCAATTGAATCCCATTTCGTGGATTTAACGTGTCGAGACCGAATGATACGTGTCTTTGGATTAATAATTAGCGGATTATTATTATTGAGATCGCGGATTTAATTGGGTCCAAATGATATTAATAGTGAAAATGCGATATCGGGTTCGGATTAATCGGGTCCGGGGTTTCTAATTAAGGAAAGGATATATATGTGCGTTCTTTGACATATGTTCCTTTCTTTCCCTTTCCAAAATCAGAAATATTAAGTGTGTGTGTGCAAAAATTCTGGAGCTTGCAAAAGATAGGAAGTTGGTTGCTGAAATTCATCATCTCCTCTATTTCTTATTGGTGTTCTTGAGATTTAAAGGTAAGAATCTTGATTTTTATAGTGTAAAAATTTGAGTTGTGTATGGGAGGTTGGAAGTGTTGGTTCTGATTTTGATATGGGTTGTTATATACATGAGTTTTGTACTTCTGCTACTGAAAAATCAGAAATTATGAGGTTTAAAACCTTGGTTCTGCCATGTTTAGCGACCTGCACAGAGCTACTGTATCGTGAGCGCGGCCGTGATGGCTGCAGCGCGATCGCGGCGCGTCCGCGTTGACTGATCCCGGCCGCGATGCGGCAGCTGTTCAGCCGGGGTTTTGATCGTTGGTTGTTCGTTTGGGCTGGTGTCTTGTGTCGTGTTGATTATATCGGTTGTGTTAAAATTATGTGATCTATCCCTTGGGTTGGCATTAATCTGTTGGAATCCGTGATGTTTACAGGTTCAAGCCGACCGCGTACCGATCCGTGATAGAGATTTGGGTTGCCGTTGCTTTCAGGTATTTGGTGAGTACTCGAGTTCTTTATATAACACGCGTAAACTTTTATGAGTCTATTATGTGTTGTGATATGTGTATATGAGATAAAGATACAACACCTGTATGATTCTATCTACCCTATACGTGCTATATGTGTTGAGTTGCAGGTGTCCACGATATGTGGTCGCGCAGGCTGACTGTCCCTAACCAGTCACGAAGTATGAGACTGTATATATACAGCAGTGTTATCTCCAGGTCGCTCCTGTGCCTATTGAGTAGCTAACCGCTGCTGTGTGCAGCCTGTTAGCTGGGGAACGGCGTCCCTTTTGAGCAGAGATATGTGTGTGCATTGAGCTATGTTATGTGATGAGATATTGTTGTGTTATGCATGCTATATGTGTTATGTTGCAGAGTCTAACCCTCGCGTACTCACGAGCTTCCCAGTTTATGTTTTCAAGTCTTCCGTGTCTCAGGCAGTCATACCGTGAGATCGCAGTCACAGCAGCAGCAGTCGAAGTAGTTCAGAGATCGTGGGTGCTTTTTGACTTTTGCTATTAGACTTTAGTACTGTTATCTTTATTTGTGCTGGATCAGTGTTATGTAGCTATCTGTAGTCAGTGTTTAACAGTTGTGTATGTATCTGCATCGGCATGTGACATGATGTATGCGACTTTGTATTAAAGTTTTAATTAATAGTGTTTTCCGCTAATCCTGTGACATGTGTATCTTGAGATGATTGCGATATTGCCACTTATGATTGTTTATTGACGTGGCATTTGTGTGTGAAATGTGGGTGTTACAGCTTGGTATCAGAGCTTGTGGTTTCAGTATTGAGTATCAGTGGATGCTTGAGCTCTTACCGTGTTCAGATCCGTAGGATTCTTCCCTGAGACTGAGTTTAGCGGAATTAACTGACCTAGCTTATTGTATAACGCTGAGTGGTCAATCTGTTGTCTTACCATTGTGATATGTGCAGGTGATTATGGCAGATCATGGAGAGGGTTCAGGGCTAGAGAGGCTAGCGGGGGATGAGTACATCCGTCGGTCAGAGATGCTAGCGGTTTTGACTGGGTTCTATAGAGAGAGGGATCGGCAACAGAGATCAGATCCGCCGCCAGTTACTAGTGCTGAGACAGGGGTTGGGGCATCTTCTTCTTCTACTGCACGAGGTGGGTCCTTTAAGGACATTATGGCAGGAGTCCAACCTCAGTTCCGAGGCTGTGGTGAGCCGGGTGCGGCTATGGCTTGGGAGAGGGAGATTGAGGCGGGTTTCCGAGTCGCCCATGTTGATACGAGGGATATGGTCGGTTATGCGGCCTATTTGCTGAAAGGAGGGGCTTCACAATGGTGGAAGTCAATTGAGTCGTCGATGACTACAGCTGCAGCTTATGCTATGTCATGGGAGCAGTTCCGTGCTATTTTTGAGTTGCAGTATATTCCCCAAGATGAGCGTCGGGAGATGGAGCGTCGTTTTCTACATCTTCAGCAGGGCAGCATGTCAGTCCAGCAGTATGTAGATCGTTTTAATGAGTATGCCAAGTTTGCACCCCAGGCATGTGGATTGAGAGGTTCGTAAGGCTGATGCCTTCATTGATGGTTTGCGGTCAGATATTCGAGAGTTTGTCGGGCTTCACGACACTCCTACTTTTGCGAGAGCGTTGGAGTTGGCTCGAGTTCGAGAGAGAGAGATTGAGAGGCAGAGGGGTCAGCCTCTAGCTCAGAGACAGAGGACAGGGACGTCTGAGCAGTCCCATGGTTTCTACCGAGAGCCCCAGGATTTCCAGAGAGAGAGGCAGCCTGAGCAGCAGCCGAGTCAGGGGCAAGGTTCGGGATTTCCTAGAGACAGAGACAGAGGCAGAGACCGTAGGTCTAGGAGATCGGGACAGTATCAGGGGTCTGGGACGGTCAGTCAGAGTCAGGGTCAGACTTCCCATTATAGTGCTCCCAGTCAGAGTCAGAGCAGCATGGGGCAGGGGTCCCAGCTATCAGGGAGCCGGGCAGATAGTTCAGCGAGGGAGAGAGACTGTCAGAGGTGCCGCCGTCGTCATTCCGGTTCTTGTATGCCGGAGCAGCCTAGATTTTACCGTTGTGGGCAGTACGGCCACACTTCATTTACTTTCACCTCGAGAGATTCCCTGTGCTTCCGCTATGGGAGGCCAGGTCATATTGCGAGAGATTGTCCTGATGCACCACCAGCAGTGCAGGGAGCGAGCACTAGCGGGACCAGAGCAGAGCCTTCATCCTCGAGCCGCCGAGAGCCAGCGCCTAGGGGCCGAGGTAGGGTGTTTCAGGCTACGGCAGAGGAGGCCCGTGAGTCTACAGATGTTGTGTCTGGTATGTACATCTTGAACGGGCTTAGTGCTCGTATTTTATTTTATTCTGGAGCGGATCGCTCGTATATATCTGTTGTGTTTTGTGCCTATTTTTCTGTGTCTCCTATTGTTTTATCTGTGCCGTTGGTTGTTGAGAGAGTAGATGGTACTACGGCATTAGTGAGTCGGATATTTAGAGACTGTGTTCTTGAAATAGATGCTCATCGGTTTCTGATTGACTTGCTACCGATAGAGAATAGCAGTTTCGACGTGATAGTGGGTATGGATTGGATGACAGCCTGGCAGGCCGACATTCTGTGCGCAAAGAAGATGATCCGGATACCCATTTCAGACAGTGATACTGTGACCGTGTATGGCGAGAGGCGCCGAGGTGAGATCGGCATTGTTTCAATGGCCAGAGCTCAGAGGTACGTTGCGAAGGGGTGCAAGACCTTTTTGGATTATGTTGTTGACGCCAGATTAGAGAAGAAGACCATAGCGGATATACCCATGATCAGAGAGTTCCTTGAGGTATTCCCAGAGGAATTGCCTGGGTTACCACCAGATCGTCAAGTTGAATTTCGTATCGACGTTATCCCTGGAGCGGTGCGTATTGCGAAGATGCCATATAGGCTGGCACCTACTGAGATGAGAGAGATGATGTTGCAGCTTCAGGAGCTACTGGATCGTGGATTTATCCGTCCAAGTTCGTCCCCGTGGGGTGCTTCAGTGTTATTCGTGAAGAAGGACGGTTCTATGCGGATGTGTATTATTTATCGAGAGTTGAACAAAGTGACGGTGAAGAACCGTTATCCGCTTCCACGTATCGATGATATGTTTGATTAGTTGCAGGGTTCGAGCTTCTTTTCG
Organism: Centrapalus pauciflorus; assembly: GCA_020465985.1. Taxonomy (NCBI): domain Eukaryota; kingdom Viridiplantae; phylum Streptophyta; class Magnoliopsida; order Asterales; family Asteraceae; genus Centrapalus; species Centrapalus pauciflorus. The sequence goes on from JAANYP010009250.1 coordinate 291,257, forward strand.
AAGATTGACTTGAGATCAGGGTATCATCAGCTCAGAGTTAGAGACGAGGATGTTCCGAAGACTGTGTTTCGGACGAGATACCGCCACTATGAGTTTCTTGTGATGCCATTCGGATTGACTAACGCACCTGCGACATTCATGGATTTAATGAACAGGGTGTGTAGATCTATGTTGGATCGGTTTGTGATAGTATTCATTGACGACAACCTGAGCTATTCGAGTAGTGCCGAGGACCACGAGCAGCACTTGCGAGAGGTTTTATCTATGCTGCGAAAGGAGCGACTGTATGCGAAGTTCTCCAAGTGTGAGTTCTGGTTGCACGAGGTCCAGTTTTTGGGGCATGTTGTGAGCGCCGAGGGTATTTTAGTGGATCCGGCGAAAATAGAGGCTGTTATGAGTTGGGAGCCGCCGAAGACCGTGCCTGAGATCCGCAGTTTTTTAGGACTAGCGGGGTATTATCGCCGCTTTATTCAGGACTTCTCGAGGATTGCCAGGCCGTTGACGAGATTGACACGACAGTCCGTTCCTTTTGTGTGGTCTGATGAGCTGGAGTCGGCGTTTAGAGAATTGAAGTCCCGGCTATGTCAGGCTCTAGTGGTAGCATTGCCCGAGGGTACAGAGGATTTCGTGGTCTACTGTGATGCGTCAGGTACTTGTTTGGGATGTGTTCTGATGCAGCGGGGCAAGGTGATTGCGTATGCGTCGCGACAGCTGAAGACCTATGAGGAGAATCATATTGTGCATGATCTTGATTTAGACGTGATAGTGTTTGCGTTGAAGATATGGCATCATTATTTGTACTGTTCGCGGTTTGTGGTATATACAGATCACAAGAGTCTTCAGTACTTGTTCAGTCAGAAAGAGTTGAATATGAGACTGCGGCGCAGCCTCGAACTACTAAAGGATTATGACTGCGAGTTTCAGTATCATCCGGGTAAGGCCAACGTGGTGGCCTATGCGTTGAGTCGCAAAGCGTTCGGTCAGATAGTGGTTTCCCGAGCAGCGAGACTCGAGGTCACATCGACTCTTGTGGAGAGTCTGAGGCATGCTCAGTTAGAGGGTTTGCGGGCAGAGAATGTGAAAAGAGAGCGACTTGCAGGTCATCTTAATGTACTGAGTAGAGATAGCAGAGGCCTGTATGTGTTTCATGACTGAGTTTGGGTTCCGAGAGTTAGTAATCTACGGCAGTTGATTTTAGATGAGTCGCACCGTTCGAGACTGTCTATCCACCCCGGGAGCACCAAAATGTACAAAGATCTGCACGAGTTCTACTGGTGGCCTGGAATGAAGAGACATGTGGGCTGGTATGTCGAGGAATGCATGACTTGTCTGTATGTTAAGTCCGAGCATCAGAAGCCTCACGGGCATCTGCAGCCTCTAGAGATCCCCGAGTCGAAGTTGTATCATATCACGATGGATTTCATCGTCAGACTTCCGCGCACCGTTCGAGGCAATGATATGATCTGGGTGATTGTGGATCGGTTGACTAAGAGTGCCCACTTTCTAGCGGTTCGGGGCACCATTACTTTGGATCAGTTGGCTCGGTTGTACATTAATAAGGTGGTTTCGAGGCACGGCGTTCCGATGTCGATAACGTCCGATAGAGATACGCGGTTTACTTCGAGATTCTGGCAGAGCTTTCAACGCGAGTTGGGGACGAGAGTTCATTTGAGTACAGCGTACAGACCTCAGACAGACGGACATACAGAGCGGACGAATCAGGCTCTTGAGGATATGCTCCAAGCTTGTGCGATTGATTTCAGTGGTAGTTGGGATGTTCACTTGCCGTTGGTCGAGTTTGCGTACAACAACAGCTACCATACCTCCATCAAGATGGCTCCATTCGAGGCGCTGTATGGGCGTAAGTGCCTAACGCCTGTGTGTTGGGGTGAGGTCGGGGAGCGACCTATCAGTGGGCCTGAGTTGTTACAGGAGACGAGCGACAAGGTGGCGGTTATCCGCGAGAATATGAGAGTAGCGCAGAGCCGGCAAAAGAGTTATGTCGATCGTCGTCTGACTGAGCTTGAGTTCAGTGTGGGAGACCGTGTTATGTTGAAAGTATCGCCGTGGAAACGGGTTATCAGATTCAGGCACCGAGGTAAGCTGAGTCCGCGATACATTGGTCCGTTCGAGATCATTGCCAGAGTCCGAGATCAGGCATATAGACTGAGATTGCCTCCCGAGTTGGCCGAAGTTCATGATACATTTCATGTGAGTCACCTGAGTAAATGTTTGGCAAAAGACAATCAGTTCGTGCCGCTATCCGAGATCACCATAGATGATCATCTGAGATATGTTGAGCAGCCTGAGGCGATTACTGATCGAAAGGTGAAGAGATTGCGGAATAAAGAGATTGCGCTAGTACTCGTTCAGTGGAGGCATCATAAGGGTACTAGTGCCACCTGGGAGCCCCAGGCCGATATGAGGAGCCGATATCCGCAGTTGTTCTCGAGTCCGAGCTAGATTCCAGGACGGAATCTTTTTAAGAGGAGAGGATTTGTAACATCCCGGATTTGAGCCTGGTTTGTGGATTTAATTTATTGGCTCATTTATTTAATATTATTGCGTTGTTCCAATTGAATCCCGTTTCGTGGATTTAACGTGTCGAGACCGAATGATACGTGTCTTCGGATTAATAATTAGTGGATTATTATTATTATTGAGATCGTGGATTTAATTGGGTCCAAATGATATTAATAGTGAAAATGCGATATCGGGTTCGGATTAATCGGGTCCGGGGTTTCTAATTAACGAAAGGATATATATGTGCATTCTTTGACTTGTGTTCCTTTCTTTCCCTTTCCAAAATCAGAAATATTAAGTGTGTGTGTGTAAAAATTCTGGAGCTTGCAAAAGATTGGAAGTTGGTTGCTGAAATTCATCATTTCCTCTATTTCTTGTTGGTGTTCTTGAGATTTGAAGGTAAGAATCTTGATTTTTATAGTGTAAATTTGAGTTGTGTATGGGAGGTTGCAAGTGTTGGTTCTGATTTTGATATGGGTTGTTATATACATGAGTTTTAACTGCTGCTACTGAAAAATCGGAAATTATGAGGTTTAAAACCTTGGTTCAGCCATGTTTAGCGACTTGCACAGAGCTGCAGTATCGTGAGCGCGGCTGCGATTGTTGCGGCGTGACAGCAATCGCGGCGAGACCGCGTTGACTGAGCCTGGCCGCGATGCGGCGGCTGTTCAGCCGGGGTTTTGAGCGTTGGTTGTTCGTTTGGGCTTGTGTCTTGGGTCGTGTTGATTATATCGGTTGTGTTCGAATTATGTGATCTATCTGTTGGGTTGGCATTAATCTGTTGGAATCCGTGATGTTTACAGGTTCGAGCCGACCGCGTACCGATCCGTGATAGAGATTTGGGGTGCCGTTGCTTTGATGTGTTGTTATATGTGTATATGAGATAGAGATACAGCACAGGTATGATTCTATCTACCCTATACGTGTTATATGTGTTGAGTTGCAGGTGTCCGCGATATGTGGTCGCCCAGGCTGACTGTCCCTAACCAGTCACGAAGTATGAGACTGTATATATACAGCAGTGTTATCGCCAGGTCGCCCCTGTGCCTATTGAGTAGCTAACCGCTGCTGTGTGCGGCCTGTTAGCTGGGGAACGACGTCCCCTTTTGAGAAGAGATATATGTGTGCATAGAGCTATGTTATATGATGAGATATTACTGTGTTGTGCATGCTATATGTGTTATGTTGTAGAGTCTAACCCTCGCGTACTCACGAGCTTCCCAGCTTATGTTTTCGAGTCTTCCATGTCTCACGCAGTCATACCGTGAGATCGCAGTCACAGCAGCAGCTGCCGAAGTAGTTCAGAGATCGTGGGTGCTTGTTGACTTTTTCTATTAGACTTCAGTACTGTTGTCTGTATTTGTGCTGGATCAGTGTTATGTAGCTATCCGTAGTCAGTGTTTATCAGTTGTGTATGTATCTACATCGGCATGTGACATGATGTATGCGACTTTGTATTAAAGTTTTAATTAATAGTGTTTTCCTCTAATCCTGTGTCATGTGTATCTTGAGATGATAGCGATATTGCCACTTATGATTGTTTATTGACGTGGCATTGGTGTGAGAAATGTGGGTGTTACATTTACAGGAAAAGGAAATCCGCTGCCGGACATTCTAGTTAGGTTGATTTTGAAGTCTTGGAAGATTTGCTACTACTCAATCGGTAACTGAAATATGGGACCAATGTTTTAATATTTTGGGATGTTGTAACAATGTATTGAGTATGTAGACCTAGTCTGGAACATTGTAGCACCGTAGGGTGTTTAACAATTGTATTTTATTTATGTATTTTATTGTTTCCGCATTGTATTAAGTATTCAGATCATTATTGTTTAATTAGTGTGATGAGATTAATCCTGGGTGTTATGATTGTGGTTAATGTGTCAAGGGTGTCACAGGCTATGGTATCAAAGAATTCAACATGAAGTTCAACCACATAACTGCGTCTTTAGTAAACATGGTTGTGGCAAATCGGACCATGTCCTTCTCATCACAATCACTGATTCAGCATGTCCTTTCTGTGGCTGTTATCCATTCTAGCGCGGCCACATCATCTCCCAACCCATTGAGTTCGACTGCTCCATTTCCCATGAAACCCTTGAATCGACAACCTTTGGGCTTGTTTGATGACCCTGTGTTGTCATCTTGGTTGTCATTATTGTTACCCTCTTTCTCTTTACTCTTTCTCTTATCCTCCCTTCTCTTGGCTTCGGCCTTATCTCGAGCCCGAAATTATTCTTCAATCGCTTTATTTTTTTCCGCCATCAGGACCATCATCATTTCTCTTGTTTCCTATGGTGTCATTCCTTCTCCAGACATGTTCTGAAATTTAAACATATAACTTGTTTAGTAAACATGTCATTTATATAAAGACAGCACCCATTGTCCCATATGAAAGTCAATTCCCTATGATTACTAGATCATAACCTATCTTAGTTCAGATAATCACTTAAAATCACTACATGTCATCACCTATGTTTGAGACAAAGACCTCACAGACACTTGAATATCAAACTACTGCATATCGATAAAATTTTCTAAGTGTTGGATCCGAATTCGGTTGAGACCCGAATTCGGATGGGAACCGAACTCGGATGAGACCCTAAATTTCGGTGTGTCGAATCTCGGGTCAAGGAAAATTCGGGTTGCAATTCGGGTACATGCGAAATTCGGTTGGGAAACCAAAATCCTGCCGAGGATCCGAAATTAAGACCTCGACTCGGCGAGTCACCTGGACCGATTCGGTGAGTCGGCCACTGTTCATGCGAAATTCGGTTGAGGGTCATGGGGCCAGTGTATTTTCTAAATTTGATTTGCGGTAGGGATACCATCAGTTGAAAGTTCGAGAAGAGGATGTACCAAAGACGACATTTAGGACTTGATATGGGCATTACGAGTTTCTAGTTATGCCTGTCGGATTAACCAACGCCGCGACTGTCTTTATAGATCTGATCAATAGGTTTTGCAGACCCATGTTAGATAAATCGGTGATAGTGTTTATTGATGATATCTTGGTGTATTCCAAGTCTGAGGCCTAGCATGCTGTTCATTTGGGGGAGTTGTTAATATTGTTGAGAATAGAAAAGTTGTATGCCAAATCTTCAAAGTGTGAGTTTTGGTTGCAACAGATTCAGTGTTTGGGCCACGTGATTTCAGGAGCTGGGATTTCTGTAGATCCAGCTGAGGTAGAAGCCATAAGGAATTGGGAGTCGCCTCAATCAGCTACTGAGATAAGAAGTTTTCTTCGATTGGTGGGGTATTATCAGATATTTATAAAGGATTTCTTCAAGATTGCAGTTCCTTTGACTGCATTGAAGACTTTGTTGTATACACGGATGCTTCGAGATTGGGATTAGGCGCTGTACTGATGTAGACTGGAAAGGTTATAGCATATGCCTCGAGACAACTTAAGTAGCATGAGAAAGATTATTCAACTCACGATCTGGAGTTAACAGCTGTTACTTTTGCCTTGAAGTTATGCAGACACTATCTGTACGGAACTAAGTGTCAACTCTATACAGACCATAAGAGTTTGAAATACATCTTTAGTCAGAAAGAGCTCAACATGAGGCAAAGATGCTCGATGGAACTTATAAAGGATTACGACTGTAAGATCCTTTATCATCCCGGAACGGCTCACGTGGTAGCCGATGCTTTAAGCCATAAGGCCTACTGTAAGGATTGCTGCCACCTGATGACTTCTACGATGGTAACTTCCATGATCATCGACGATGTTAAAGCTACACAAGTATAAGCTTTAAAGGAAGAAAACATTGATGTTGAGAATATAAGGGTACAACAGAAGGCTATGCTTTACATATTCAATAGATATTTATTCTGCAAACATGGGTAACACCGGCAACACACGCCGTATACCCTCTTCATACACGAAGTACAGAAACGAGCCGCAGCTTCATTGTGCCAATGCATGGAATAACACATTCAATTGAGGCATACATTACCATCGGGGATGCTACACCTGCCCATCAGGACCTCGAAGGGATCAGCTCCAGGTCATATACCCTCGGTAGCACCGAATTACCAATCATGGCCAAAGAGAAGATGCACAACAAAGATAAGGACATGCAACAACCAACAATGTGCATCTACAATTACGCAAGTCAATAGAATTCCAATCAAAAGTGAAACAACAGGCGTTAATGAACACATCTGACAATAAATAAATGCAGACATATATAATCCTAGGTACTCACCGAGCTTTGCTTACCCCCTAGTTGCTCACTTTTTACAGGAAAAGGAAAATCTGCTACCGGAGCTTCTAGTTAGGTCATTTTTGAATTCTTGGAAGATTTGGTACAACTCAATTGGGTCTACCACTGCTGCTACTAATCCAACACAACCGTCGCCACCGAAGCGCTAACGTGAGGGAGGATACTCAGGTTCTTTTCGCTCGTCGCAATATTCACCTCAACAGTCGTACCGTCTACCAGCTAGGTCTTCCAATCGTGCTCGTGCATACTCCATCAACACCGAGCCACAGTAGTCTAATAAGTGGTCATCTGGAACATTTTTGGCAAGTGTGTAAATGGACGCGCTTGTTTCCGTTGTGGGGAACTGGGCCATTGAGTGCCCACGAAAAGCTGATGCTTACCATAAGTAATGTGTATGGGGGAATTATAGTAGAAACTATAGAAAGAATGCTCAAGCTGCTACTTCATCATCAACTCGATCATCAGGGGGACCTAGTGGTGGTTCAGTCAACCGCCGGAACCAGCCACAATGGGAACCGACTTATGATTTTCAGATAACAACGGAAGAGGCTATGGTATCAGAGCAGTGGTTTGAGATTCAAGTGTCCGTGAGGTCTTGGTCTCAAACACAGGTGATGACATGTAGTGATTTTAAGTGATGATCTGAACTAAGATAGGCTATGTGTAGGTCCCAAAAGGTTTCACACGAGTATTGTTCTAAGCTGTAGAGGGGGCGGGGGCGAATACAGCTAATTAAAATTCAACACTCTTTTCTCAATGTTTGTGTATACTATTAACAAATGTTAATTACAAACAAGGTTGACTGCGGAAAGGTTCAAGCTGAGATGATAGATGCAACAGATTTTTCAACTAATCTAAGACACACTCAGACTAGACACAATGAATACACTCACTTAGATGAACTCACTGTTTTTACAAGACACAGATGGACAGCTTGAGTATGAACAACTTAAACACACTTACAGTTATATTTAAGCAGACTTGCATGCATGAAAAACACACTTTAATGCACAATCTAATTTCTCACTCTTGGTTATCTCACAATCTTTAGAAGCTTCGTTTTACACTCTCACTGAGAATCTCAGTGATGCTTTTTCATTGGACAAAGAGATAGTGAGAAGTCTTTCCAAAAAGACGAAACACCTTTTGTACACATTCTGATAAAGCAGATTTGTCTTCATATGACATAATCTTTGTCTTTTCCTTTTGTCACTGTTGCATAAGGCTTTAACCAGAAGAGGAATGTCAACTTTGCATCTTTCTTCTTTTGTTATGGCCATTTTGATATAAGAAAAGGTCTATCACCCTTTTCAGATATCTGTTTGTCTTCATGTAACAGAACAACGTAGGCAGTCTTTTGCAGTTTTTGTTTTCCACTTTGTCTTCGACTTGTAAACTGATCTTGTAGCAAAAAACAATACATGAGGACTGAGAAACATATTCCATAAACAGGTTCTGTTCACAAAGAACAGAACACTTAGAATCTGTCCAAAGTGCTCAACAGAACAGAGCAGCGTAGACAGTTTAGTCCATCCTGTTCAGCAGACAGAACAGTTTGAATAATCTGCCTTTGTTGCAATGAATGCAACAGGGTAAACAGCTTTGGCTGAAATTGTAAATCACTTTTCAGGTTTCAATAAGGCATAAACAGGCCGTAAATTATACCTTAAAGTGCATCAAACAGGTTTGATTAAAAATCTCCCCCTAAGATGTAGTGCAGGTCTAACTGAGGACTTTTTGTGCCTAACAATCTCCCCCTATTTGCAATAATCAGTCTAAGCTGATTTTATCAATAATCACTATACATTTTACAGTACATTTGCTGAAATAAAATTACAACATGAAAGTAAGGTAAAAGATCAGTTTATATATATACTGATTTTTGATTACACAAACAACACATGTTCTTACAAAAGTACAACTAATGTACTAATGTATATTACAATTGATGTAAAAATAAAAGTTACAACTGATGCAACAAAGTACAACTTATGTACATAGAAATTCAACAATTTGGATTGTTGATGATGGGAGCAGATAATGGCTAGTCTATCCAACAGATGGACAACTTCCATTCTCCATCTACTTAGATCAAAGGTGGACTTCATGACAGTGGTGGTGGCACTCCTTCTTCAAACATTTTATCATGCTCCTCCCTGGTATCCTCCAAATCCTCTATTTCAACTCTGAGGAACATGAAGTTGGGATGTTGAAGCTCTCCTCTTTCATAAAAGCCTCTGAGCGGATCACAAATGGCTGCTCTCCACTATATGGATTGCCTGAAAGAGTTTGCAAGGCTGAATGCCACAAGTTGTTTGAGACCAACATTATGTAGGTCTGATACTCTTATAAAGCACTTCTTCTTTGTCAGGGGATCTACAAAAAATGCCCCCAACTCAGGTTCTTCAATCAGCTTGTCTTCTTCAAATTCTACTCCTTTGGGCAGGCTGTGGTTTACTCTTTGATCTCTACTGCATAATCACCTTGTTCAATCATGATCAGGAGATCTTCCAGCTCTGAATCCTTTCTGTTCCTCTTGGCCTTTATTTTGGGGTAAGTCACTGAGACACCCTTACTTAGTTCTTCAGAGATCAGGCCAAGGTCTCTCACCCTTACCATCAACTTTTTGACATATGCCCTGATAGTCTTAGCCATTTCAGACATAGACTAGCTAAGGGCATGTTGGCACACCTTGTGTGACGATAGCAGTCTAATCGATCTAACATTGTGGTTTAAGTAATATTCAACATTTTGGTTAAACGAGTGTTTTGATATATATGTTTATATATGTTTGACTGTTATTGATTGTGTGTTTGAACTTGATGTAACGTATTACAAGAAGTTCAAACATTAAGATCAAAGATTAATTCAAGCATAAGTAAAAACATAAGGTTAACACTTAGGTGTTTAAGTGTTTTGGATAGATTCGAATCAAATAAGGGTAGACATTCGAATCTGTGATAGATTCGAATGTAGCCTTAGATTCGAATGTGCCCAGATTCGAGAATGTCATTGTGGACAGACTCGAATGGGCCTTGGGCCAGATTCGAGTTTGGCCCACATCAGACTCGAATCAGGGTCTATAATTAGGGATAGACTCGAGTCATTAGCAGACTTTTAGCAGAATTCGTGAGGAATTAAGCTTAAGGCGATCTCGAGTTTATCATCAGTTTTAGGTCCGTTTCGGAGAGAATGAGTTCGTAGGATCGTTCGTCAGTCGTTCGTTCAGCCTCTGATAGTCTCCGTGTTTCGTAGTTGAGAGTTGTCCGTCTAACAGTTAACGAGGATTCCGCACTCGTTCACGGATCCGCGTCTAGATAGATCTAGTAGTGGTAGACCTTACAAGTGGTATCAGAGCCTACGGAGTGTTCTTGGTGTTCTTCGCGTTCATCAAATACATTCTAGGTTTCTTGACGCTAGTTGGACGGTTTTTCTCTCAAAATCGAGTTTTTCAGCTTAGCAAATTAATATTCAGCAAATACTTTGTAGTTTTTCTCGTTTTTGATCGAAACCATTATTTTTCGTTAGAAAAATACTGGTTTAATCTGAAAATCGTTAAAAAATCAAAGTATTCACTGTTTTTCGAGTTTGCGGCGCTCGAATCTAATAGGGGCAATTAGGGTTTCACTTTAGTCTCGAGTCTAATCTAAATCTGCTCCATTTCGAGTCTGTTTCAGTAGGTTTCGAATCTGTGTCGAGTTTGAACTTCATTCGAACAGAGTCTCGAGTCTGTCTAGTTTCGAGTCTAGTTCGAACTCTAGTATAGTTTCGATAGTTGCTTCGAATCTGCTGATTCCCTCGAGTTTGTTGACCTTCGAATCTAAGGTCCTTCGAATCTGAGAACTCTCGAATCTGACATATTTCAAGTTTAATTGAATTAAAACACTTAATCGAATTTAATCCCAAAAGATTTAACTTTAATTAGGTTCGAATCTACCTAGATTCGAAAAAATTATTCTAAATCAGTTTCGAATTAAATTAATTAAGTTCAACTTCAACTACTTTCGAAACGATGTCAAATCTTCAGAAATTCTTAGAAATGGACCACGAGGTCGGGAAGGCAAACGCACCGCCTAAGCTGATGAAGGTCGAGGACTATTACTGGTGGAAAGACCGATTTACTGACTTCGTACGTTTCAACGACATGCGCATGTGGGTGTGCATCGATGAAGGGTATATTCCACCGGTGTCAGAAGTTGAAGGCCGTCAAAAGGTCTTGTCATAACAAATGATGAAGGAGGATGACAAGAAACTATTTGAAGCCGAAAACAAAGCTTTATCTCTAATCCGAATGGCATTACCGCAGGATATTCTACACACATTTAGGACTCAGAGGACCTCAAAAGAACTTTGGGAGTCGCTAGAGAAGCGGTGTGAGGGAAATCCTAGAGTTAGGAGAAAGCGTACAGAGCTATTAAAACAACAGTTCGCCATCTTCAAGGCGTTAAAGGATGAACAACTGGATGACATCATCACCCGGTTCTATCATCTATTGACAGAACTTGAGAGCCACGGGATTGAGTTTACCGATACTGACAAGAACAACAAGCTTCTTGATGCCCTACCAGCCAAATGGGCTATGTACGTGGCAATGATCAAGCTGAATGAAGACAAGTACTACACTCAATCTCTAGATGATATAGTGGGAACGTTGAGGGCATATCACTTCGAGCTCCTGAAGACTGAGACTGATTACGAACAAGTCCAGAATCCAGCAATGTATTTTGGAAAGACAACAAAATCTTCAGCGGCAGCAGAAACGAAGACTGCTACAGCGTTTTTCACTGGAGAGACATCGTCACCAGCAGAGTCCGAAGACTCATTGAATCACGCGTTCTTAGGATTAGGAAGATCGGAAGAACCGCAGCCCCAAGTACATCAGGCATCACCATCTCAGAGTTATTCGAAAATGCCCTTGAGCGCAAAGTCTGCGGAAGAGCATTTGAATCTACTTGCTTCTTTTGTGGCCGCATACGGAAATTGTGTTCAAGGGAAGATTAACGATCCTGCTCTATGGGACGAAGATTACGATCAGGTCGACCCTGATGACTTAGAGGAAATGGATCTTAAATGGCAACTGGCCATGGTGACCCAGAGGGTTAAGCGATTCATTAAGAGAACTGGGAGGAATCTACAGATAAATAACAAGGGAATAGGATTTGATAAGTCCAAAGTCAAATGCTACAACTGTCAGGGATTGGGACACTTCGCCAGGGAGTGTCAGAGACCGAAGGTAGAGACATACCAAGGACAGAGTCAGCATCAGGGACAGTACCAAAATCAGTCCCAACAACGATATCTTCCGAGTTCATCATCTGGACAGGCCAATCTAGCGGGTCTTCTATCCAATGTTACTTCATATATAAAGCTAGATGGCACGTATGATTGGAGTTCACATCCTGAGTCGAATGCTAGAGCCTTCATGGCTGAAGTCACCGAAACGGGGTGTGATGGGGATGAGTAGACCACAAGGGACAGCAGTCCGATGTGGGTAGAGAAGGCGAATGATCAGACAGTGCTAGAGTTTGCTGCTCAGATGGCCAACGTGGAATCTGATAACTCAAAGGTTAGTCTGTCTTATTCTCTATTTCGTGAATTATGTGCTTTATGTGTTAGTTCTAACGATAGGTTAAATCTAGTCTTAGACTCACATAAGACCATAGCTGCTCAAAATGAGAACTTAAAAATTGAAAACGCTAGCCTAAATGATATCAAGCAAGATCTAAAAGAAAAGCTTAAGGCTGATGCTCAAGACGTAGTAGTTCTAAAAGACAAACTCAGTGAGCAGTGTGTTAGGATAGAGCTAATGTATGAGCACGTAGAGGCCTTGACAAAAAGTCTTAAGGACAAGGATATAGAGCTAGCAGAGACAAAGGTTAAGGTAGCAGAGGCAAATAGCAAGTTGGAGAAGTTTAGGAATTCGAGCCTAAATGTAGGGAAAGTCTTAGATGCCCAAAGACAGACTAAGAAGCCCGTAGGTCTAGGTTTTCACGAAATTCCTCCACCTTTCAATGCAAACTATGTGCCTCAGCCTCAGGAGAAAACTGACAAATCAGTAGACTTAGAGGACCTGCCTGAACCAACACCAGAGCCTATAGTTGAAAATACACCTAAGGTGGCTGACTCAACCGTCAAGGTCAAGAAAGTAAAGTTTGTGTCTTCCTCCAGTGAAACACCTGCAGGAAAACAGAAAATTTCTTGGGCGGACCAGGTCGACGAGCCAGACACCATGGATGTACCAAAGGAAGTAGACACTAGTGAGACACCTAGATCTAAGGGAACACACAAAAAGTCCATAGATAAGATGTCTTGCTTCAGATGTCACGAGAAGGGGCATGTTGCTTCTCACTGTCCACTTAGGAAAGCCGATGTTACCCCTAAGACAGTGAACCTAACACCTGTTAAGCCCTCAACCAGTGTGGCAAGCAGCAGTAGTTCTCAACCTACCGAGAAATCTGTGCAGGCCGCACCCAAACAAGTTGTGAAAAACACACCGGTTAAGGTTAGACCAAAGGAAGTGATTAGGACAAATTCACCGAATCATGTCAATAATCAATCTAGGTCAGCACCTCAACAAGTCTATAGGAGCACAACACCTAGCAGGTCACACACTCCAGTTAGGTCACATACTCCAGTTAGATAGTATGCACCGGTAAGAGCTCAGGGATCACAGTCCGAAATGCCATATAATAGGAATTATTCTAGAACTCCACAACAAATGCCTACACCAAGGCAAAGAGTGAACTTAAATCACTCGGCACCACAACAGAATTCTGTTAAAAGGCCCAAGTCACCTGAAAGGCGAGATGGGTACTTGAAAGAGTTCACGTATGTGGACGAGAATGGTATTACCAAGTCAGTCATGGCTTGGGTTCCCCGTGATACCTAACCTCTTTACTTTCATGTGCAGGAGATAACTACAGGTCTAAACAACAAGTGGTTCGTCGACAGTGGTTGCTCCAGGCACATGACGGAGGAAAGAAGTCTACTCACAGACTTCAAGGGAGGTAATAGGGGATTCGTATTATTCGCGGGTAACAAGGGTGGAAATATCACGGGTACCGGAGTGGTCACTAATGGGACAATCACGTTGGACCAAGTTTATCATGTTGCTAAACTGGTTCACAATCTCATTAGTGTCTCTCAAATCTGTGATAGGAAGAACTCGGTGTTATTTACTGACACTGAGGCGTTAGTGTTAAAGCCGGGATTCAAAATTCCTAAGGAATGTGTATTGATGCGGGCGCCAAGGAAGAACGACTTGTACATGCTGGATATGAACAAGCCGGAGAGTTCGATGAGGCCAATCTGTCTATTATCCAAAGCTTCGGAGACGGAATCCGTACTGTGGCACAGACGCATGGCTCACCTGCGCCTAAGGAAGATGAATTACATAACGAAGAATGGACTGGTGCAGGGTGTGCCAATGAAGAGCTTTCAATTTGAAGACAAGTGTCTACCATGTATGAAGGGCAAACAACATAAGAAGACACACAAGTCCAAGAAGCAGAACTCCATAGCCTCAACATTCGATTTGTTGCACATGGACCTTTTCGGCCCAATCAACAAAAGGAGTATCGGAGGTAGTTGGTACTGCTTAGTTATCACTGATGATTACTCACGTTTTTCTTGGGTTTTCTTTTTAGGTACGAAGGACGAGACGGCTACAAAGCTCATCGGGTTCTTAGACCAAGTGGAGAACTCCTACGGAACAAGGGTTAAAATAAGTCGTAGTGATAACGGGACTGAATTCAAAAACACTGTAATTGGTGTATATTGCCTATCAAAGGGCATAGTGCATCAATTCAGTGCACCATATGAACCTCAACAGAATGGGGTGGCCGAACGTAAAAATAGAACTTTGATTGAAGCTGCAAGGACTATGCTTTCGGATTCAAAGCTTCCTACCATGTTTTGGGGGGAGGCAGTGAATACCGCGTGCCATATTTTAAACCGAGTCCTTACAGTCAAATCATTGAACAAAACATGCTATGAAATTTTGAATAAACGGCCACCTAACTTAACTGGATTCGAACCGTTTGGAGTACCATGCACTATTTTAAGAACAAAACATCAACCGAAGTTTGGTGAAAAGGCTGACGAATGATACTTCTTAGGTTATGTGCCGAACTCACTAAACAAACGGGTGTTTAATAAAACAAATGGTACTGTGGAGATTGTGTATAATATTGAAGTCACAAGTTATACACATGAACCCCAAACTGCTCCGGAATGGATATTTTACTATGATAAGTTATTTGAGTCAATTAACATTCCTTTGGATGATAATGCAGGTACAATCGAAAAGGACATGGCGACGTTGCATCTGAACGACGATGGCCAAAACTTTCCGAGGACCACGTTTGAATCTACATCCGAGCCTACTGCGACGGTAGATAGATCTCCAGAAGTTGCTGATCAAGAGGCACCTACCACTGAGAATCAGACTCAAGCATCTTGTTCCAACTCTGAGGAAAACGTCCGTGAGGAGGAAAATGTAGAAGCTGAGCCTGTTCCCCCATTAGGTGAAATAGGATCGAACTTAGGAGATAATCTAAGAGTTGATGATATAGAGACCTCTAGGATTAACAAGAACCATCCATTAGAAAGCATCATAGGAAATCCTAACGAGGGTGTGAGGACAAGGAGTAGTGTAAATAACAATACAGTGTTGTTGTCGATGATAAACGACTCCGAGGCATATCACACATGTCTCTATTCGTCTTTCATATCGCAAGTAGAGCCTAAAAATGTGCAAATGGCACTTAAGGATAACTCCTGGGTTGAAGCGATGCAGGAAGAACTTTCGCAATTTAGGAAACTAGAAGTGTGGGAGTTAGTTCCGTTACCTCGAGGGGAAATAGCAATAGGAACCAAATGGGTTTTTAAGTGCAAAAGGGACGATCGGGGTATAGTCACGCGCAACAAAGCTAGGCTAGTTGTAAAGGGTTTCAACCAAGAGGAGGGAATCGATTACAACGAAGTTTTTGCACCAGTAGCAAGGCTGGAAGCCATTAGGTTGTTTCTAGCGTTTGCCTCCTTCAAAGGCTTTAAGGTATATCAGCTAGACGTTAAGAGTGCTTTCCTGTATGGGAAAGTGAAGGAGTTGGTGTATGTAGAACAACCGCCCGGATTTACAGATCCAAAATATCCTGATAGAGTATATCGCTTAGATAAGGCTCTATACGGATTACATCAGGCACCTAGGGCGTGGTATGAGACTCTATCCAACCATCTTTTAGAAAACGGTTTTGAAAGGGGTAGGATAGATAGTACCTTGTTTGTTAAGAGGAAGGGCGATCACTTTATCTTAGTACAAGTGTACGTAGATGATATCATCTTTGGATCATCAGACGAACAGATGTGCAAAGATTTCGAGAAGGTGATGAAGTCTAAGTTCGAGATGAGTGCTATGGGGGAGTTGAATTTCTTTTTAGGGTTACAAGTTCACCAAAAGAAGGAAGGGATGTTTATCCATCAGACTAAGTATGTCTATGACATATTAGAACGATTTGGGATGGAAGGAACTAAGTTGACTGCCCACTTCAGCACGCCGATTCAAGTGAATCACAATCTCGGGCCGGGTACTGAAAGTGATACCGATGTGGATCCGACTTTATATCGGGCCATGATTGGGTCACTTATGTATTTAACTGCTTCAAGACCTGACATAATGTTTGCTGTGTGTATTTGTGCTAGGTTTCAAGCGAATCCGAAGGAGATGCATATGAAAGCTGTGAAGCGGATTCTACGATACCTCAAGTCGAAACCGAAGCTGGGACTTTGGTATCACGCGGAGGGAGATCTAGAGTTGGAGGCGTTCACAGATTCTGACTACGGAAGATGCAGCTTGACGCGCAAATCAACGACTGGAGGTTGTCAGTTCCTAGGAGGGAGACTGGTGTCCTGGCAATGCAAGAAACAAACGTCGGTAGCCGTGTCAACGTGCGAGGCCGAGTATGTTGCTGCTGGTAGTTGCTGCTCACAGGTTCTGTGGATACAACAACAATTGTGGGATTACGGTTTGGCTTACACTCAAACTCCAATTAGGATAGACAATCAATCTACAATTGCTATAACTAATAATCCAGTTAAACACAACAAAACAAAGCACATAGACATAAGGCATCATTTTATTCGTGATTGTGCTGAAAAGAACTTAATCAAACTGGTAAAAGTGGCAACAGAAGATAATAATGCAGATTTATTTACCAAAGCGTTTGATAAGTCACGGTTTGAGTACTTAATTCAACTGAATGGAATGCGCAACCCAGAGTAAATTGATCTTAGTAGTAGTAAGTTTATTTTCTTTTAGAGTCATAGTATTTCTTTCTTTACAGTAGTCTGCTAATTTAGGTAAGTTTCTATTTTTAGTAAGTTAGTAGGATAGCTTATTTTACTGATTTTCTTATTAAAAACAAAAGAAAAAAGAGAGAAAATTACGAAAATACAAAAAAAAAAATAGAATATCAGAAAAGGAGTTAAGTCTTAGAAACATAGGTTCAAAGTGACGAAAATTAGCACCGTCGTTACAGACTTCAAGTGTTTAGGCTTTCACACATAATGCAACTAAATTCTAAGTGTTATACTTTATTTAGTTTGATGTGTTGGTAGGCATAATACATATAGGGAATCTCAAGGCTAATAAAATATTCTAGAAAAAGTCAAGCGTGTCACTAACTTAGATGTATGACCAATCGGTCTTAATTTTTATGTACAAGACATACAAACTTTGAGTCTAAATGAGGTATGCAAACTTTCTGGGGATGTATGGCAACATCAAATACATCTTAAAATGGAAAGAATAGAAAAATCATACAAAAATGAGAGTCGAAAACATGCAACTCTGTTGTACGTAAGTACAGACCTGTTGTCTCTGTTTAGATTCGGGTTAGCAAGATAAGTCGCTTTGTTGTACGTCAGTACAGACCTGTCACCGCTGTCTGCTAACTTTAAAAATAAACCTTAATTCGAACTAAGACACTCTGTTGTATGAAAATACAGACCTGTGTCCGATGTTTGTCTTTTAAAGAAAGTTTGCAAATACCAACAAGTTAGAATCTTTGTCTGTGTGCCTTGATCATAAAAGTATGTCTATGTCTGAGTCACGTACGATAATTTCCTGATAAATAAAAATGCCAAGGGATATTCCAAAATGTAGAATGTTTAAAGGGATAAAATACCAACAATCGGCTAAATAAGTATGTCACGACAAATAATCAAAGGAATAAAAAATTCCTAAGTGTGAAAGTTTAAGTACTGAAAGTAAGTATCTGACATCGCTATCTGATTGAACCTTTCTTAGACTATACTCATCAAAAATATTTTGTTTAGTATTTAGCTTAGCTTGTAAATTTTTCTACTTTATTTTATTTTATTTTACCTTAGTTTATTTTATTTTATTTTATTTTATTTTATTTTAGTTTAGTTTAATTTTTTCTTAGGTAAAAGGTCAAAAATTACTGAGGGTGCATTCAAAGTTGGATAAAATAAACATTGCGTGAAATATCTTGAGCTTAGGGTAAAAGAGTTGGCATAGTTTAACTGGTTACACGATACCGTAGAAAAAGGTTGGAAAAGTTGAAGTTATTTCAAAATTTTCGAAAATTTTTCTAAGTGTTTGATAGTTTCGAATCTAGGATAGACTCGAAGTGGTAAGACCTCGAATCTGTCAGTAGATTCGAATGAGGACTTAGAATCGAGGGTTGGTAGTATATATAGGTCAACAGTGAAGTCATTTAAGACTTACTGTTTTCGAATCTATTCACTCGAATCTATCAAGGTGATTTCGAATCTACTTCTCGAGTCTATCGTTTCTTTCATAAACGACATTTTGTCGAGTTTCTTACTTGGTGTTTCGATTCTACAGATACTTCTAGGTATAATCAACCGGATTGTACAAGATTTGAGTAGTTTTATACATCATTTAGGTCAAAATCATCGATTTTGAAGGTTTAAGGGTTGAAATTTTTTACAAAATTACCAATTTAGGGCAGATAAACAATCAAATTAAAGGCATATTTCTGTGATTAGTAACTAGTAGGACGAATGAATGTAATTTTCTAAGTCCATAAAGGTTAAAATCAAGAGATTTGGTCCTTGAATGAATACGGCCGTTTGAATCTGTTCATGAGTTTCGAATCTGTTCATGGGTTTCTCGAATCTGTCATTAGATTCGAGATGACCATGACCTTCGAAACTGACCATTAGACTCGAATAGGGACATTTCGAATCTGTCCATTACACTCGAATAGGGACACTTCGAAACTGATACTTTCGAATCTAATGTTTATTTGCACTATTTAATTTAAATGTTACTAAACTTGTAGAAATATGATTGTGTTGGATTTTGTACTTAAACAAGTTCAAAATAAAACAGATTTAAATTTAAACAAGTTTATTGATTTTTAATGAATCTAATGGTTTTGTTTATTGTGCAGAAATGGCTATTCGAGCGTTCGTTCCTAAGCACAATATGGTGCTTCATCCAGATCTGAATCTCCCTGAAGCGCAGGGATTCCGTCAAGTGCTTGACTTTCTAGTTGAATCAAGGATCAGATATGCACTGTGGCATAATGTGCAGATTGAGTTACCCTACATCCGCCAGTTTTACGATCATTTGCAGGTAGACTGCTCGGTCACTCCGACAGTTCTACGCACTTGTATAGCAGGACATCCATTGGTTTTCTCGGCTGATATGCTTCGTCAAGTGCTGCAGTTGGGCACTCAGGAAGAAGAAGCTGGTCCTATAGAATTTTCGTTGAGTATAAGGCAAGCAGCATTTCAAAGAATGGGGTACAGCCTCGATGTGACAAAAGTATCATATATGAAGAGTAGGTTGATCGGGCAGGGGAGGTTTCTAGCGCACGTGTTTATGGTATGCTTTGCTGCGAAAAAGGCAGGGTTCGACTATATTGTCGCGAAAATTCAATCAGGGATCGTCGCTATGGTGTATAATCGCCCATACAGTTTTTCGGAGATGTTCTTTTCGGAGTTTGTTCATCAGATATCTGCTCCCGAGAATCAACAATTTCTGCTTTATCCAAGGTTTATTATGATGTTGATAAGGCATTTCTTGCCAAATCTGCCACTGTCAAATGATTTTCTGAGCGTTGCTATTATGGACAAGAGGATTTTCGCTGACTGTTCCTCACACAGAGGAAGGTTAGCTGTTCCTGTTGCGCTTCCACTGTTTGGAGCAATTGTGAATAGGGAGTTTCAAGCCCCGGAAGATGCCAACTGGGCAGGGGTCATTGAGTTTCAACCGCAACAACAACCACAACAACGTCAACAACAACAGCAGCCGCGAGCTCAAAGACGCCGTCAAAGACCTGCAGCAAGTCAAATTCAGGCATCTAGGCCTTCGACAAGCCAGCAACCAGACGTTTCAGAAGTCGGACCCTCAAATGTTCAAGAAGCTGGGCCCTCAAATGTTCCGAGAGAAGCTGTACAGCTATGCCAGACGCTTAATGAAATTTAGGAGGCAGGGCCTCATGCAAACGAATATGTGGCTGCAGCATTAGTTGGTGAATTGCTCAGTCCACCAGCAGGAGAAGAAGACGTATTTAGAGATGTAGAAGAGTATGAGCCAGAGAGGGCTGATAAAGGTTTGACATCATCTGAATCAGAGTCGGAAGATATGGAGGAGCTGGAAGTTGAAAGTGTATCAGTGGCTACAGATCCCAATATTCAAATCGGAACCTATGGATCGAGGTTGATAGTGAATGAAGAAGGATCCAGGAGAAGAGAGGCTAGGGAATCTGACGATTCAGATTTCGAAGAGGAGGAAGTTGCTCCCTTGGGGACTAGGCAAAGAGCCAAGCGTCACAAGTTCATGCAAGGGTCAACATCAGCATCTGAAGCCCAACAATCTCAATCTCAAACTCCAGAACCACAAGCCACCGCTCCACCATCACCACCACCTCAACAACATGAGCCATATATTCCACCACCCTTCATCCCTTCTCCAGTCCAGTCCATTCCATCGACTTCAACCGCCTATGCTGAAAATCAGCGGTTTATGCAACTCAAAGCTCGAGTGGATTTCCAACATGTTCAAATCCTGAGCCTAACACAGGCAATGGGTGAAATTCAGGCACATAATACAAATCTAGATAAAGAAAATGCTGAATTGAAGAAGACAGTAGAAAAAATCCAAGACGAGAATGTTGAGCTAAAGACATTCGTCTGCGATCAGGCAGCCAAGTTAAGATCGATGCGCTCCCTCATTGAGCAGTTAATGAAAAATCTTCAGGCTCAGGGGGAGACATCCTGCTGGGATCAAGAAATTGATAGATCAAGAGATGATGATGATACGGACAATCAAGGCAATGATCCCAGCCCAAAAAGACAGAATGAGCCAGTAGATCTTTCTGCGGCTCAGACTGCTCAATCTGAGGGGGAGCCTAGTCCAGAAGGAGAAGTAGGAGGATCCGGAGGAGAAGCAGGTTCCTCAAGGGTTTTGGATAGTGACATGATTGATGCACTGAAAGACATTGAGGAAGAGCTTATGGATTTTGATGAAGAAGAAGAAGAGTTAGAGGAAGGAGAATTCATTCCAGAGGAGGTTGTGGACTGGAAATCAGACGATGAAATATTAGATGATGATGATGATCATGTAAATGAGGTGATAATCAATTCACAACCGGTCACGGAGCTATATGAGGGCCAAAATCATAATGTGATTGATATTGACTACATCAAGGTAGCCTCAGTTGAGGACAAAGAACTTGAAGAGGCAGAGAAAGAGCCATCTAGAGCTGATTTGATAAATCTTTGGTTCAAAAAGGAAGAAAAGAAAGATCAGTTGAAGATGAAGAAGAAAATGAGAGTTCCGGGTGCTGGAAGCTTCTCAGGAGGCATTATAAGCTGGTTCTTTGACAAAGAACTGCAGCTATTTATCTTGAAAAGAAGAGATGGCCTCCAATACTTGAGGCGAACCCTGAAAGCGTTCAATACACTGCCTAAGATTGAAGTAAAGGAGCTTGCATGGAAGGAACTGATTAATATAGGCGAAGACCCGTACGCTGAAGTCATGGCGAAAATAATAAGAAAAGAGGGTCGTTCAGGAAAGTTTAAGAGGCTTAAGCCGAGATCAGGCAAAAGGGTCGAGGATGGATCAAGGATAGATCTTCATACTGGAAGACCTTGGGCTAGAATGATTTATAAGCCAGTCAAATGTCTGAAAAAGGTTCCAATGAAATCGATGCCACTAAACATTTTGAGCAACATGAAATGGTGGTACCTCGAGATTGACACTGCTGAAGCCATCATGGAGGATCAAGACGAGCAGGTCATTTTGAAAGTATATGATCCACTGCATTTGATAAATCTATCAAAGGACGACCTGAAGAAGCTTCATGATCAGCCTATCTTCTTTACTGAACCATGGAGATCTGAAGCCAGGAAGTTCCAGAAGGTAGTTAAAGTTTGTATAGATGCTGGATTATATGCAGGCAGTAGTATATATAGCTCTAGTACTTAAATTTGATGTAAATAATTAGAAGCTATTGTCAAGGGGGAGTCTGTTGGCACACCTTGTGTGACGATAGCAGTCTAATCGATCTAACATTGTGGTTTAAGTAATATTCAACATTTTGGTTAAACGAGTGTTTTGATATATATGTTTATATATGTTTGACTGTTATTGATTGTGTGTTTGAACTTGATGTAACGTATTACAAGAAGTTCAAACATTAAGATCAAAGATTAATTCAAGCATAAGTAAAAACATAAGGTTAACACTTAGGTGTTTAAGTGTTTTGGATAGATTCGAATCAAATAAGGGTAGACATTCGAATCTGTGATAGATTCGAATGTAGCCTTAGATTCGAATGTGCCCAGATTCGAGAATGTCATTGTGGACAGACTCGAATGGGCCTTGGGCCAGATTCGAGTTTGGCCCACATCAGACTCGAATCAGGGTCTATAATTAGGGATAGACTCGAGTCATTAGCAGACTTTTAGCAGAATTCGTGAGGAATTAAGCTTAAGGTGATCTCGAGTTTATTATCAGCTTTAGGTCCGTTTCGGAGAGAATCAGTTCGTAGGATCGTTCGTCAGTCGTTCGTTCAGCCTCTGATAGTCTCCGTGTTTCGTAGTTGAGAGTTGTCCGTCTAACCGTTAACGAGGATTCCGCACTCGTTCACGGATCCGCGTCTAGATAGATCTAGTAGTGGTAGACCTTACAGGGCAACTGCCAAATCCACCCATTCTCTGTATCCCATCTATGCAACGTCAGTGTAGTCATATGATTCCAGTTCTGGGCCTGTTGTACCCATTCTGGTTATCTGTAGTTTCCACTGCTTGCCTTTTCTTGAGACGGGAACAACTTTGACAATAGATTCCTTGGCATGTATTCTGTCAGCAACATCAAAGAACTTTCTCCTTGCCAAGTTGTCAAAGTGTATCTGGGCTCTTGCAGAGGATGATTCTTTGGACTTGGTCACAAAGACCGAAGCACCCTTTTCCTTATCACCTTCCTTATCAACCACTAATTCTTTAGCATCTTCAAGCAGTTTTCTTTGTACATCCAAAGAAGGCATTTTAATTTTGCTTGCCTCATTGAATGCAAAGGATCTGGCAGCTTTGGCTGAGGCTTCTTCCTTTCTTAGTGTTTCCAGGGCTTGGAGCTGTTCATCTCTGAACTCATAGTATTTCTCTATAGGAACGCCAATTTCCTTAGCCCTTTCCTTGTCAAACTTTAGCTGCGCTGCTCTTTGATGGTCAGGGTCAAAAGCTGCTTTCATCTTTCCTTTGGCTGTTGTTTGTTTTCACAGCTTTACGAACTTCTTCCTCTTCTTCTTCTTCTAAGATCAGATGCCTCCTTCTGCTTGGCCTATCCCCTAGAATGGATTCCTCCCCCTTATATTGTGCAGGGTTTGGAGATCCAGCCTGAGTAGGCTGAGCAGCTTCAGTGTGATGAGAGACATCTACAGCTGGACCTGTTTGTGATGCACCTGCTGCTTGACCAACAGATGCAGATTTCTCCTTAGAAGGAGAAGAGGTTTTATCCCCCTTAGACTTAGTCTTTAGGGCAGACAACTTCTCCCCCTTTGAAGGGGATGGATCAGAACTGTTGGTACACCCTGTGTGACGATAGCAGTCTAAGCGATCTAACATTTTGGTTTAAGTAATATAGAAAGTATTGGGAATTAACTAGTGTTTGATATATATGTTTATTTATACTTGACAGTTATTGATTGTATGTTTGAACTTGGTGTAACATATTACAAGAAGTTCAAACATAAAGTTCAAAGATTAATTAAATCATAAGTTAAAACATAAGTTTCATATACATGTTAGTTAGATTCGAATTCTATAAGGTTTGACATTCGAATCTGTGATAGATTCGAATGTGATCCTAGATTCGAATGTAGGCAGATTCGAGAGTGTCAATGAGGACAAACGCGAATGGGCTTTGGGCCAGATTCGAGTTTGGCCCATGTCAGACTCGAATTAGCCTCTATAGTTAGGGATAGACTCGAATTATTATGAGACTTTTTGCAGAATTCGAGAGTGATTAAAAATTAAGCGATCTCGAGTTTATCATCAGTGTTAGTGCCGTTTCGGAGAGAATCAGTTCGTAGGAGCGTTCGTGTGTCGTTCGTTCAGCTTCTGATAGTCTCCGTGTTTCTTGGTGAGAGTTGTTTCCGTCTACCCGTTAACGAGGATTCCGCACTCGTTGACGGTTCCGTGTCTAGATAGATCTCGTAGTGGTAGACCTTACAAGTGGTATCGTGCCGAGAACAAGAAGTGCGCAGGAAGGATGATGAAAATGATGAAGAAGACCAAGGCAATGATCCCAGCTCTCAAAGACAGAATGAGCCAGTAGATTTTTCTGCTGCTCAGGCTGCTCAATCTCAGGGGGAGCCAAGTCAGTTGGGAGGTGAAGTAGGAGAGGCCAGCTCGTCTAAACCTACGGATTTTGAGATTAGTGAGATGATTGATGCTCTCATGGATCTAGATGACGACCCAATGGACTTGGGATTTGATTTTGAAGAAGACGTGGATGAACTAGAAGAGGGAGAATTTGTCCCTGAAGACATTGTTGATTGGAAATCAGATGATGAGGTATGTGCAGATGAAGACGATGAAGCTGATGAAATCATCGTTCAGCAAAATCCTATCACTGATACATATATAATAGAAGGCAATGATGTTGTTAACATAGAAGTGGTGAATGCTACTTTAAATGTTGAGTCATCAGTAGAGGAACCTGCCAGAGAGTTAACAAATGAAGAGAAAATAAAGTTGTGGTTCAGGGCTGAGCGGAAAGAATTAGAGCTGAAAGAGAAGATGAGAGTGTCGGGGACTGGAAAACTATCAGGAAGCATATTAAGCTGGTTCTTCGATCGAGAACTGCAGCTATTCATAATCAAGAGAAAAGATGGGCTCCAGTACCTGAGGCGAACTCTGAAAGTATTCAATTCGCTGCCAAAGATTGAGATCAAGGTGTTAGCGTGGAAAGACCTGATCAATATTGGCAATGATCCCTATGCAGATATAATTGCCAGAATCATAAGGAAAGAGGGAAGATCAAGAAAGTTTGAACGCCTAAATCCAAGGGTTGGAAAAAGAGTAGAGGATCCTTCTCGTATTGATCCTCTAACTGGGCGTCCTTGGATGAAGATTCAATACAAACCAGTAAGGTGTCTAAGAAAGGTGCCGCTCAAGCCTATGCCACAGAATGTCATGAAAAATCTGAATTGGTGGTACGTTGAGGGTGAAACTGGAGAAGCGGTGATGGAAGATTTCGAAGAAAAGGTTATTCTTAGAATCTATGATCCTCTTCATCTGGTAAACCTTTCTCGAGATGACCTTCAAATTTTGCATGCTCATAAGATTTCAAGTGACACTCATATGGATGGTGAGGCTAGGAAATATGAGAATGTAGTTAAAGTATGTGTTGAAAGAGGATTGTATGCTGGAAGCAGTTTGAATAAAAAATGAAACGAACAAAGTTCTTAATCAAATGTGTGAATTATTAGAAGCTATCGTCATGGGGGAGTCTGTTGGTACACCCTGTGTGACGATAGCAGTCTGAGCGATCTAACATTTTGGTTTAAGTAATATACAAAGTATTGGGAATTAACTAGTGTTTGATATATATGTTTATTTATGCTTGGCAGTTATTGATTGTATGTTTGAACTTGGTGTAACATATTACAAGAAGTTCAAACATAAAGTTCAAAGATTAATTAAATCATAAGTTAAAACATAAGTTTCATATACATGTTAGTTAGATTCGAATTCTATAAGGTTTGACATTCGAATCTGTGATAGATTCGAATGTGATCCTAGATTCGAATGTAGGCAGATTCGAGAGTGTCAATGAGGACAAACGCGAATGGGCTTTGGGCCAGATTCGAGTTTGGCCCATGTCAGACTCGAATTAGCCTCTATAATTAGGGATGGACTCGAATTATTATGAGACTTTTTGCATAATTCGAGAGTGATTAAGCATTAAGCGATCTCGAGTTTATCATCAGTGTTAGTGCCGTTTCGGAGAGAATCAGTTCGTAGGAGCGTTCGTGTGTCGTTCGTTCAGCTTCTGATAGTCTCCGTGTTTCTTGGTGAGAGTTATTTCCGTCTACCCGTTAACGAGGATTCCGCACTCGTTGACAGTTCCGTGTCTAGATAGATCTCGTAGTGGTAGACCTTACAAGTGGTATCAGAGCCAAAGGGGTGTTCTTGGTGTTCTTCGTGTTCATATAGATACATTCTAGGTTTCTTGACGCTTTTGGACGGTTTTTCACTCATCAGTGTGTTTTTCGTGTTCTTCGAGCCTAGCAAATAGTCATCCGGGAAATACTTTGTGTTTTTCACGTTTTTGATCGAAATCAATATTTTTCGTTGCTAAAATATTGATTTAATCTGCAAAACGTTAAAAAATCAAAGTATTAGCCGTTTTTCGAGTTTGCGGCGCTCGAATCTATTAGGGGTAATTAGGGTTACACTTAGTCTCGAGTCTAACCAAATACGCTCCTTTCGAGTCTGATACAGAGAGTTTTCGATTCTAATTCGAGTTTGTGCTAGTTTCGAATAGGGTCTCGAATCTGCTGTCATTCGAGATTAATTCGAGTTTAGTCTAGAATCGAATAGGGCCTCGAATCTACTGTGTCTTCGAGTCTGCCTTGACCTTCGAATCTGAGGAATTTCGAATCTGTCATTAGTTTCGAATTTAATTGACTTACAACACTTAATCGAATTTAATCCCAAATAAATTGGAATTTAATTATATTCGAATCAACCTAGATTCGAAAGAATTAACTCAAGTTAATTTCGAATTAAATTAATTAAGTTCAATTCAATTACTTTCGAAAAAATGTCAAATCTTCAAAAATTCCTGGAAATGGACCACGAGGTCGGGAAGGCAAACACTCCACCTAAGCTGATGAAACTCGAGGATTATTACTGGTGGAAAGATCGGTTTACCGATTTTGTGCGTTTCAATGACATGCGCATGTGGGTATGTATTGATGAAGGTTACATTCCACCAATTTCTGAAGTTGAAGGCCGTCAGAGAGTCTTATCATACCAAATGATGAAAGAGGATGATAAGAAACTGTATGAAGCCGAGAACAAAGCGTTTTCGATAATTCGAATGGCGTTGCCTCAGGATATACTACACACATTTAGGACTCAAAAGACATCTAAGGAACTTTGGGAGTCACTAGAGAAGAGGTGTGAGGGTAATCCTAGGGTTCGACGAAAGCGTACGGAGCTGTTGAAACAACAGTTTGCGATTTTCAATGCGTTAAAGGATGAACAGCTGGATGATACCATCACCCGGTTCTATCATCTGTTGACGGAGCTTGAAAGTCACGGGATTGAGTATACTGACACCGACAAGAACAATAAGCTTCTTGCTGCCTTACCAGCCAAATGGGCTATGTATGTGGCAATGATCAAGCTTAATGAAGACAAGTATTATACCCAATCTCTGGAGGATATCGTGGGAATGTTGCGGGCATATCACTTCGAGCTACTGAAGGCCGAAACGGATTATGAACAAGTCACAATCCAGCGATGTATCTTGGAAAATCAACAAAACCTTCAGCGACCGCCGATCTGAAGACTGCTACAGCGTTTTTCACCGGAGAAACGTCGTCACCAGCAGAGTCTGATGACACACTGAACAGAGCGTTCTTAGGGTTGGGAAGATCTGAAGAACAGAAACCTCAAGCAGCACAGGCGACGACATCTCAGAGCTATTCTAAGATGCCCATGAGCGCAAAATCAGCGGAAGAACATTTGAATCTGATTGCTTCATTTGTGGACGCGTATGGGAATTGTGTTCAGGGGAAGATTAACGATCCTGCTCTCTGGGATGAAGACTACGATCAGGTCGACCCTGACGATCTTGAGGAAATGGATCTAAAATGGCAACTGGCCATGGTAACCCAACGGGTTAAGAGATTCATCAAAAGAACTGGGAGGAATCTGACGATGAACAATAAGGGAATTGGATTTGATAAGTCCAAGGTCAAGTGCTACAACTGTCAAGGTTTGGGACACTTCGCCAGAGAATGTCAGAGGCCGAAGGTAGAAACGTACCAAGGGCAGAGTCAGCATCAGGGACAGTTTCAGAATCAGTCTCAACAACGATACCTTCCGAGTTCATCTGCCGGTCAAGCAAATATAGGTGGTCTACTATCAAATGTCACATCAGACAGACAGCTGGATGGTACCTACGACTGGAGCTCACATCCAGAATCAAATGCTCGGGCCTTTATGGCTGAAGTCACGGAGACTGGGTGTGAAGGGGAAGAGCAGACCACAAGGGACAGCAGTCCGATGTGGGTGGAGAAGACGAATGATCAGACTGTTCTGGAGTTTGCCGCTCAAATGGCCAATGTGGAATCCGACCACACAAAGGTTAGTCTGACTTACTCTCTTTTTCATGAGTTATGTGTATTGTGTGTTATTTCTAATGATAGGTTAAATCTAGTCTTAGAATCACAAAAAACCATAACTGCTCAAAATGAGTCATTAAAAACTGAAAATGCTAGCCTAAACGATATTAAGCAAGATCTTAAGGAAAAACTTAAGCCTGATGCTCAATATGTAATAGTTCTAAAAGACAAACTGAGTGAGCAGTGTGTTAGGTTAGAGCTTATGTATGAGCATGTAGAGGCCTTGACAAAAAACCTTAAGGACAAAGACATAGAGCTAGCTGAAACAAAGGTAAAGGTAGCAGAGGCCAATAGTAAGCTAGAGAAGTTTAGGAATTCAAGCCTGAACCTAGGGAATGTTTTAGACGCTCAACGCCAGTCTAAAAAGCCTGTAGGTCTAGGATTTCAAGAAATTCCTCCACCTTTTAATGCAAACTACGTGCCTCAGCCTCAGGTGAAAACTGACAAATCAGTAGACTTAGAGGACATACATGAACCTATATCTGAGCCTACAGTAGAAAATACACCTAAGGTGGTTGACACAACTGTCAAGGTTAAGAAAGTCAAATTTGTGTCTTCCTCCAGTGAAACACCTGCAGGAAAACATAAAATTGATTGGTCTGATCAGGACGATGAGCCAGTCGCAATAGATGTACAAAAGGACCAAGACACTAGTGAGACACCTAAGTCTAAGGGCACACACAAGAAGTCCATAGATAAGATGTCCTGCTTTAGATGTCATGAAAAGGGACATGTTGCTTCGCACTGTCCGCTTAGGAAAGCCGAAGTTACACCTAAGACAGTGAACCTAACACCTGCTAAGCCCTCAACAAATGTGGCGAGCACTAGTAGTTCTCAGAGTACCGAGAAAACTGTGCAGGCCATACCAAAACAAGTTGTGAAACAAACACCGGTAAAGGTTGGACCAAAGGAAGTGGTTAGGACAAATTCACCAAATCGTGTCATTAATCAATCTAGGTCAGCACCTCAGCAAGTCTATAGGAGCACAACACCTAGCAGGGCACACACTCGAGTTAGGTCTCATACTCCTGTTAGACATTACGCACCGGTAAGAGCTCAGGGATCACAATCTGAAATGAAATATAATCGGAATTATTCCAGAGCTCCACAACAAATGCCTACTCAAAGGCAAAGAGTGAATTTAAATCACTCGGCACCACAACAAACTCCTGTTCAATGACCCAAGTCACCTGAAAGGAGAGATGGGTATTTGAAAGAGTTTAAGTATGTGGACGAGAATGGTATAACCAAGTCAGTCATGGCTTGGGTTCCCCGTGATAACTAACCTATTTTCTTTCATGTGCAGGAAATTACCACAGGTCCAAACAACAAGTGGTTCGTCGACAGTGGATGCTCCAGGCACATGACAGGGGAAAGAAGTCTCCTTACAGACTTCAAGGGTGGGAATCGGGGATTTGTATCATTCGCGGGTAACAAAGGAGGAAACATCACGGGTACCGGAGTGGTCACTAATGGGACGATCAAGTTGGACCAAGTTTATCATGTTGATAAACTGGTTCACAATCTCATTAGTGTATCTCAAATCTGTGACAAGAAGAATTCAGTGTTGTTCACTGACACTAAAGCGTTAGTGCTAAAACCGGGATTCAAGATTCCTGAAGAATGGGTATTGATGCGGGCACCAAGGAAGAATGACCTGTACATGCTTGATATGAACAAGCCGGAGACTTCGATGGGGCCAATCTGTCTGTTATCCAAAGCTTCGGAGACGGAATCGGTATTGTGCCACAGACGCATGGCTCACCTGCACCTAAGAAAGATGAACTACATAACGAAAAATGGGTTGGTGCAAGGTGTGCCTATGAAGAGCTTTCAGTTCGAGGACAAGTGTCTACCGTGCAAGAAGGTCAAACAACATAAGAAGACACACAAGTCCAAGACGCAGAACTCCATAACCTCAACATTCGATTTGTTGCACATGGACCTTTTCGGACCAATCAACAAAAGGAGTATAGGAGGTAGTTGGTACTGTTTGGTTATCACTGACGATTACTCACGATTTTCTTGGGTTTTCTTTTTAGGTACAAAGGACGAGACGGCTTCCTAGCTCATCGGGTTCTTAGACCAAGTGGAGAATTCCTACGGAACAAGGGTTAAAAGGATACGTAGTGATAATGGAACTGAATTCAAAAACACTGTAATTGGTGTATATTGCCTATCAAAGGGCATAGTGCATCAATTCAGTGCACCATATGAGCCTCAACAAAATGGGGTGGCTGAACGTAAAAACAGGACACTGATTGAGGAAGCTAGGACTATGTTGTCGGATTCAAAGCTTCCTACCATGTTTTGGGAGGAGGCAGTGAATACCGCATGCCACATTTTAAACCGAGTCCTAACTGTCAAATCTTTGAACAAAACCTGTTATGAAATTTTGAATAAACGACCACCTAATTTAACTGGCTGCGAACCGTTTGGGGTACCATGAACTCTTTTGCGTACAAAACATCAACCTAAGTTTGGTGAAAAGGCTGACGAAGGATACTTCCTAGGCTATGTGCCAAACTCACCAAACAAACGGGTTTTTAATAAAACAAATGGTACGGTAGAGATTGTGTATAACATTGAAGTCACAAGTTATACACATGAACCCCAAACAGGTCCGGAATGGATATTTGACTATGATAAATTATTTGAGTCATTTAACATTCCTTTGGATGAAAATGCAGGTACAATCGAAAAGGACATGGCGACGATGCATCTGAATGACGATGGTCATACCTTTCTGTGGACTACGTTTGAATCCACATCCGAGCCTACTGCGACTGTAGATGGATCTCCAGAAGTTGCTAATCCAGAAGCACCTATCACTGAGAATCAGACTCAAGCAACAAGTTCCAACTCTGAGGAAAATGTAGAAACTGAGCCTGTTCCCCCATTAGGTGAAATAGGATCTAACTTAGGAGATAATCTGAGAGTTGACAAGATAGAGACCTCTAGGATTAACAAGAACCATCCTATAGAAAGCATCATAGGAAATCCTAACAAGGGTGTGAAGACTAGGAGTAGTGTAAATAACAACACTCTGTTGTTGTCGATGATAAATGACTCCGAGGCATATCATACCTGTCTCTATTCGTGTTTCATATCGCAAGTAGAGCCTAAGAATGTGCAAATGGCACTTAAGGATAACTCCTGGGTTGAAGCGATGCAGGAAAAACTTTCGCAGTATAGGAAACTAGAAGTGTGGGAGTTAGTTTCATTACCTCGAGGGCAAGTTGCTATAGGAACCAAATGGGTTTTTAAGTGCAAAAGAGACGATCGGGGTATAGTCACTCGCAACAAAGCTAGGCTAGTTGTAAAGGGTTTCAACCAAGAGGAGGGAATCGATTACAATGAGGTGTTTGCACCAGTAGCAAGGCTGGAAGCTATTAGGTTGTTTCTAGCTTTTGCCTCCTTCAGGGGCTTTAAGGTATATCAATTAGATGTTAAGAGTGCTTTCCTATATGGGAAAGTGAAGGAGTTGGTGTATGTAGAACAACCGTCCGGATTTACAGATCCAAAATATCCTGATAGAGTATATCGCTTAGATAAGGCTCTATATGGATTGCATCAAGCACCAAGGGCGTGGTACGAGACTCTATCCAACCATTTATTAGAGAACGGGTTTGAAAGGGGTAGGATAGATAGTACTCTGTTTGTTAGGAGGAAGGGAGAACATTTCATCTTGGTACAAGTGTACGTCGATGATATCACTTTTGGATCATCAGACGAACAGATTTGCAAAGATTTCGAGAAGGTGATGAAGTTGAAATTCGAGATGAGTGCAATGGGAGAGTTAACTTTCTTATTGGGGTTACAAGTTGACCAGAAGAAAGAAGGGATGTTTATCCATCAGGCGAAGTATGTCTATGACATATTGGAACGCTTCGGGATGGAAGGAACAAAATTGACTGCCCATTTCAGCACGCCGATTCAAGTGAATCACAATCTCGGACCGGGTACTGAAAGTGATACCGATGTGGATCTGACATTATATCGGGCCATGATTGGATCACTTATGTATTTAACTGCTTCAAGACCTGACATCATGTTTGTTGTGTGTATTTGTGCTAGGTTTCAAGCTAATCCGAAGGAGATGCACATGAAAGCTGTGAAGCGGATTCTACGATACCTCAAGTCGAAACCGAAGTTGGGACTTTGGTATCACGCGGAGGGAGATCTAGAGTTGGTGGCGTTCACGGATTCTGACTACGGAGGATGCAGCTTGACGCGCAAATCAACAATGGAGGTTGTCAGTTCCTCGGAGGGAGATTGGTATCCTGGCAATGCAAGAAACAAACGTCGGTAGCCGTGTCAACGTGCGAGGCCGAGTATGTTGCTGCTGGTAGTTGCTGCTCACAGGTTCTGTGGATACAACAACAATTGCGGGATTACGGTTTGGCTTATACTCTAACTCCCATTAGGATAGACAATCAATCTACAATTGCCATAACTAACAATCCAGTTAAACACAGTAAAACAAACCACATAGACATAAGGCGTCATTTTATTCGTGATTGTGCTGAAAAGAACTTAATCAAATTAGTAAAAGTGGCAACGGATGATAATAATGCTGATTTATTTACCAAAGCATTTGATAAGTCACAGTTTGAATATTTAATTCAACTAAATGGAATGCGCAACCCAGAGTAATTTGACCTTAGTGGTAGTTTATTTCCTTCTATAGCTGTAGTATTTCTTTCTTTTTATAGTAAGTCTGCTAATTTAGTATAGTTTCTATTTTTAGTAAGTTAGTAGGTTATCTTATGTTATTACTATTTCTTATGAAAAACAAAAGAAAAAAGAGAGAAAATTATAAAAAATACAAAAAAAAGAGAATATCAGAAAAGGAGTTTAGTCTTAGATGCATAGGTTCAAAGTGACGAAAATTAGCACAGTCGTTACAAACTCTAAGTGTTTAGGCTTTCACACATAATGCAACTAAAATTCTAAGTGTTATACTTTATTTTAGTTTGATGTGTTGGTAGGCATAAAACATATAGGGAGTCTCAAGGCAAATAAAATATTCAAGAAAAAGTCAAACGTGTCGCTAACTTAGATGTATGACCAATCGGTCTTAATTTTTATGTACAAGACATACAATCTTTGAGTCTAAATGAGGTATGCAAACTTTCTGGGGATGTATGGCAACATCAAATACATCTTAAAATGGAAAGAATAGAAAAATCATATAAAATTGAGAGTCGAAAACATGTAACTCTGTTGTACGTAAGTATAGACCTGTTGCCTCTGTTTAGATTCGGGTTGACAAGATATGTCGCTTTGTTGTACGTCGGTACAGACCTGTCACCGTTGTCTTGCTAACTTTAAGAATAAACCTTAAGTCAAACACTTTGTTGTATGAAAATACAGACCTGTGTCCGATGTTTGTCTTTT
This sequence comes from Centrapalus pauciflorus, assembly GCA_020465985.1. Lineage (NCBI taxonomy): Eukaryota > Viridiplantae > Streptophyta > Magnoliopsida > Asterales > Asteraceae > Centrapalus > Centrapalus pauciflorus. The sequence goes on from JAANYP010009250.1 coordinate 325,329, forward strand.
AAAGAAAGTTTGCAAATACCAACAAGTTAGAATCTTTGTCTGTATGCCTTGATCATAAAAGTATGTCTATGTCTGGGTCACGTAAGATAATTTCATGATAAATAAAAATGCCAAGGGATATTCCGAAATGTAGAGTGTTTAAAGGGGTAAATACCAACAATCGGCTAAATGAGTATTTCACGACAAACAATCAAAGGAATCAAAAATTCCTAAGTGTGAAAGTTTAAGTACTGAAAGTGAGTCTCTGACATCGCTATCTGATTGAACCTTTCTTTGACTATACTCATCAAAAATATTTTGTTTACTGTTTAGCTTAGGTTGTAAATTTTAATAAGTATAGCTTAAGTCTAAGTTAAATTTTTTGGTCAAAATTTTTATTTTATTTTACCTTAGTTTATTTTATTGTATTTTATTTTATTTTATTTTTTTTATTTTATTTTATTTTTTACTTAGGTAAAAGGTCAAAAATTACTGAGGGTGCATTCACAGTTGAATAAAATAAACACTGCGTGAAAAATCTTGTCCTTAGGGTAAAAGATTTGGCATAGTTTATCTCGTTACACAATACCGTTGAAAAGGTTGAAAAAGTTGAAGTTATTTCAAAATTTTCAAAATTTTTCTAAGTGTTTGATGTAATTCGAGTTTAGGACAAACTAGAAATTGGTTGGTTTTCGAATCTGTCAGTAGATTCGAGTCTGGCCATAGATTCGAAGGTTGGTATTATAAATAGGTAACAGTAACTGTCATTACTCATATCTGTTTTCGAATCCATTCTCTCGATTCTATCCAACGACCTCGAATCTATTTCCTCGAATCCACCGATTTCCACAAAAACGACAATTTGTCGAGTTTCTTGCCTTAGTGTTCGATTCTACTGATACTTCTAGGTACAAACAACTGGGTTGTACAAGATTTGAGTAGTTTTATACACCATTTAAGTCAAAATCACCAATTTTGTAAGGTTTGATGGTCGAAATTGGATTTTTCAAAATTACAAAGTTTGAACCGCTAAAAAGTCAAATTAAAGACAAATATCAGTGATTAGAACCTAGTTGGACTAATGTAAGTAATTTGCTAAGTTCAAAAATAGTTAAAATCTTGGGTTTTGTTGAAGACTTGGCCGACGACATTTCGAATCTGTTCATGAATGTTCTCGAGTTTGTCAGTAAACTCGAGGAGACCATGTCATTCGAATCTGTCATCAAACTCGAAATAGGGAGTTTTCGAATCTGTCAATTCGAATCTGTCATTTTATTTGCATTATTTAATTTAAATTTTATTAAGCATGTAGAAATTCTTTTCTGTTGGATTTTGTACTTAATCAAGTTCAAAATAAAACAAATTTGAATTTAGGCAAGTTTATTGATTTTTATTAATTCTAATAGTTTATCTATTGTGCAGATATGGCTGTTCGAGTATTCGTGGCGAAGCATAATATGGTCATTCCCCCCGACCATCATATCCCTGAGGCGCAGGGTTTTCGACAAATGTTGGATTTCCTAGTAGAGTCTAGGATTGCATTTGCCTTATCCCATAACATTCCGATTGTAATTCCCTATGTTCGCCAATTTTATGTTCATCTTCAGGTGGACTGCTCTGTCACCCCGACAGTGCTGAGAACAAGGATCGCAGGACAACCGCTAGTGTTTTCTGCCGATATGCTGCGTCAAGTTTTGCAGCTAGGATCTGAGGAAGAGGATTCTGGGCCTATTGATTTTCCATTAAGTATTAGGCAAGTAGCTTTTCAGAGAATGGGTTACAGCCTAGATGATACAAAGACGTCTTATATGAAGAGCGGGCTTATTGGCCAATGGAGATTTTTGGCTCATGTTTTCATGGTCTGTTTCGCGGCAAAGGAAGCCGGTTTTGACTATATCGTCTCGAAGATCCAATTAGGGATGATCGCTTTACTGTATAATCGGCCATTCAGCTTTTCTCAGATGTTTTTCTCAGAATTCGTCCATCAAATCTCGGCTCCAGAGCAGCAACAATTTCTGTTGTATCCTCGATTTATAATGATGCTCATTAGGCATTTCTTGCCAAATCTGCCTCAGCTGAATGAGATCCAAAGCATCGCAGTGATGGATAAAAGGATTTTTGCGGATTGCTCCTCGCATAGAGGAAAGTTGGCGGTTCCGGTCGAGCGACCATTGTTTGGAGCTGTTTTGGATAGGAATTTTGAAGCACCAGATACTGCCAACTGGGCAGGAGAAGTGGAAGTTCAAGCCTGACAGCCACCGTAACAACAAAGACAACAACCGGGAGCACAGCCTCAAAGGAGAAGACAAAGACAGGCCAGCGAGTCAAACACAGGCAGCCAGGCCTTCTACAAGTCAGCAGACAGAGGTACAAGAAGCAGGGCCTTCGAATGTCAAAAGTGAAGCTAATCAGTTATGCCAGACTCTATATGAAATTTGGGAAGCAGGACCTCACGCCAATGAAGAAATATCTGCAGCATTAGCTGGAGAATTGCTTGAGCCTCCATAGGGAGAAGAAGATGTGCTGAGGGATGTTGATGAATATGAACCAGAGCAGACTGGTAATGACTTGTCATCATCAGCTACCGAATCAGAAGAGATGGAGGAGATACAGGTTGAAGCTCCAGATTCTGAATCTACAGAACCTCATGTTCAAATAGGAACTTATGGATTAAGGTTGGTAGTAAATGAAGAAGCTTCGAGGAGGAGAATATCAAGAGAGTCTGATGACTCTGATTTTGAAGAAGAAGAAGTTGCACCGTTAGTGACAAGGCAATGGGCCAAGCGTCACAGATTTATGCAAGGATCGTCTTCAGCTTCAGCAGAACAATCTGAAAACCCTCAAACTCAAACTCCTCAACCTCAAGAACCTCAAACCACCATTCCACCATCACCACCTCATGATGAACCATACATCCGTCGCCGATCATTCCAACTCCACTTCAATCTATCCCATCAACCTCATCCACATACGCTGACAATCAAAGGTTTTTGCACTTAAAAGATAGAGTTGACTTCCAGGAAATCCAAATCTTTGGGCTAACAACGGCAATCGGTGAGCTTCAGAAGCATAACGCAAATATTGATAAGGAGAATGCCGATTTGAAGAAGATTGTGGAAAAGGTTCAGGAAGAGAACACAGAGTTAAAAACATTTGTAGCAGATCAAGCAGCTGAGTTGAGGTCGATGCGCTCCCTAGTTGAGCAATTGATGAAAAATTTACAGGCTCAGGGGGAGACATCGTGCCGAGAACAAGAAGTGCGCAGGAAGGATGATGAAAATGATGAAGAAGACCAAGGCAATGATCCCAGCTCTCAAAGACAGAATGAGCCAGTAGATTTTTCTGCTGCTCAGGCTGCTCAATCTCAGGGGGAGCCAAGTCAGTTGGGAGGTGAAGTAGGAGAGGCCAGCTCGTCTAAACCTACGGATTTTGAGATTAGTGAGATGATTGATGCTCTCATGGATCTAGATGACGACCCAATGGACTTGGGATTTGATTTTGAAGAAGACGTGGATGAACTAGAAGAGGGAGAATTTGTCCCTGAAGACATTGTTGATTGGAAATCAGATGATGAGGTATGTGCAGATGAAGACGATGAAGCTGATGAAATCATCGTTAAGCAAAATCCTTTCATTGATACATATATAATAGAAGGAAATGATGTTATTAACATAGAAGTGGTGAATGCTGCTTTAAATGTTGAGTCATCAGTAGAGGAACCTGCCAGAGAGTTAACAAATGAAGAGAAAAGAAAGTTGTGGTTCAGGGCTGAGCGGAAAGAATTAGAGCTGAAAGAGAAGATGAGAGTGTCGGGGACTGGAAAACTATCAGGAAGCATATTAAGCTGGTTCTTCGATCGAGAACTGCAGCTATTCATAATCAAGAGAAAAGATGGGCTCCAGTACCTGAGGCGAACTCTGAAAGTATTCAATTCGCTGCCAAAGATTGAGATCAAGGTGTTAGCGTGGAAAGACCTGATCAATATTGGCAATGATCCCTACGCAGATATAATTGCCAGAATCATAAGGAAAGAGGGAAGATCAAGAAAGTTTGAACGCCTAAATCCAAGGGTTGGAAATAGAGTAGAGGATCCTTCTCGTATTGATCCTCTAACTGGGCGTCCTTGGATGAAGATTCAATACAAACCAGTAAGGTGTCTAAGAAAGGTGCCGCTCAAGCCTATGCCACAGAATGTCATGAAAAATCTGAATTGGTGGTACGTTGAGAGTGAAACTGGAGAAGCGGTGATGGAAGATTTTGAAGAAAAGGTGATTCTTAGAATCTATGATCCTCTTCATCTGGTAAACCTTTCTCGAGATGACCTTCAAATTTTGCATGCTCATAAGATTTCAAGTGACACTCATATGGATGGTGAGGCTAGGAAATATGAGAATGTAGTTAATGTATGTGTTGAAAGAGGTTTGTATGCTGGAAGCAGTTTGAATAAAAAATGAAATGAACAAAGTTCTTAATCAAATGTGTGAATTATTAGAAGCTATCGTCAAGGGGGAGTCTGTTGGTACACCCTGTGTGACGATAGCAGTCTAAGCGATCTAACATTTTGGTTTAAGTAATATACAAAGTATTGGGAATTAACTAGTGTTTGATATATATGTTTATTTATGCTTGATAGTTATTGATTGTATGTTTGAACTTGGTGTAACATATTACAAGAAGTTCAAACATAAAGTTCAAAGATTAATTAAATTATAAGTTAAAACATAAGTTTCATATACATGTTAGTTAGATTCGAATTCTATAAGGTTTGACATTCGAATCTGTGATAGATTCGAATGTGATCCTAGATTCGAATGTAGGCAGATTCGAGAGTGTCAATGAGGACAAACTCGAATGGGCTTTGGGCCAGATTCGAGTTTGGCCCATGTCAGACTCGAATTAGCCTCTATAATTAGGGATAGACTCGAATTATTATGAGACTTTTTGCAGAATTCGAGAGTGATTAAGCATTAAGCGATCTCGAGTTTATCAACAGTGTTAGTGCCGTTTCGGAGAGGATCAGTTCGTAGGAGCGTTCGTATGTCGTTCGTTCAGCTTCTGATAGTCTTCGTGTTTCTTGGTGAGAGTTGTTTCCGTCTACCCGTTAACGAGGATTCCGCACTCGTTGACGGTTCCGTGTCTAGATAGATCTCGTAGTGGTAGACCTTACAAGAACCTTCAAAAAATGGTCTGCCTGGAGAAACGAATTCAGCTGGCTTAGCAGCAGTTTTGGCAGCAGGCTTGGGGCCAACCAGACTATGCACTTTAAAAGCCAGATTGTCCTTAACGTCTGCAAGCTGGGTAAGGCACGTCTGAAGAGAAGAGGATTGGGATTCAACAATTGAGGACTACTTAATGAGATTTTCTCTGTCAGAAGATGTGAACAGCAAACTTTGAAGCTGTGCAAGATGTAACTCAAGAGAGTCCTGTACATCATCAAGGTTTGCTGACACAGAATTTGACAGAGAGACAATTAGAGAGTTTAAGCTGGCCAATGTAGTAGGAAGGGTAGTAGTGCAAGAGGTGAGGAGAGTGGACAGCTGTTGGGATATGGCTATCATAGAAAACACAGAGTCCTGTTGATGTGAGAGGATAGAGGAGAGAGTAGTTGAGATATTTTGCAGCTGTGTAGTGAGTGCAAGCAGCTGTGAGGACTGGTCAGTTTGAGGAGTGGCTGGAATGGAATTCTTGAACATATCAAAGAATCCCTGGAGCTGTGTAGACACAGAGTCTGAGATTATGGATGGTAGGGAAGTCATGGAATTTCCAAAGAGCCAACTTTGTTGGTCAGCAAGGAAAGCTAATCCTTCAAAGGAAGATCTTTGGGGGATGGGGGAGTATGGGTGGACTGTTTGGATTGTGTAGAGGGTGATGAATGAGATGAGGATGAGGCAGGTGTTTGAGGATGGGATGGAGAGGGAAGGGTGACTTTTGACAGAAGTTCCAAAGCCTGAGCAAAAGTAATATGGCCCTGCTTTGAAGGGTCAATGGGTCCCTCAGCAATGGCTGTAGCTGCTTCATCAAGAGAGGGGGTAGAAGATTGTGCCCTTTCAGATGCTTCTTGTGTTGCAACACCTTCATCAAATCCTGGGATGGTTCCCTCAGCAGAATCTTGTTTCAGAGGTGCCTCATCATTGGGAGATGGAATGTGCATTTGAACATCAGCAGTGGTGAAAGCTGCTGATGAAGTTTGCATATGAGGTGCAGCCTCACCAGAGGGATGGTATGTTCCCTGACGTTCATCAGCTTGGGAGTGTGGTCCTTCAGCAGCTGTTGTACACACAACAGCTGTAGCATGAGGAGCAGAAGATGGAGGCTGATCTACAGGACGTTCTAATCCAGCAGGTTTGGCACCTCGTCCAGACTCAGATGGTGTAGGAGAAGTATGGAGTGGAGACTGTGTGGACTCAGTGTGGAGTGGACTGAACTCCTATCTTTCAATATTGTCAGCCTGTTGGGAGGCAGGAATAGTTGATGTGGTAGTCTGCATATGTACAACTTGCTCCTGTTGGGAGGAACCAGAGGGCCTAGGCTGACTCAAGGTAGACTCTTGTTGGAGTGAAGCCTGCTCCAAATGTGCTGAACCTTCTCCCAAAATAGGATAAGCAGCAGGGGTTGCTTCTTTTTCAACTGAACCCTGTTGAGAGGGATCAGAGGGGCTAGTTGGGTCGGTTGGTTTCTTTTTGGCTAAGGTTTTGCGTCTGTAGAGTCTGAGAGATGAAGTGGATGATGGATGTTGTGGAGAAGAGATGAGGGGTTCTGTTTGGACTTGAGGGGAGAGTGGGTCAGAAACAGGTGGGTTGGCCTGTTCCATAGTCTCAGGTGCCACAGAGGCACCAGCCACAAAGGCTTCAGGTTCAACAGATGAACCAGGGTGAGAAGCCTATTCCTCCTCAGCCACAGAGGCTGATGGGGCAGACTTGGACTTAGCTGTTTTTCCTTCTTGTGGACAGGCTCAACTTCAGTCATTTCCAGGACCCTTTTAACAAACTTGGTCCTAGATTTGGATTTTCCTTTGGGAGCAGTCACTGGATCCACCCTCACAACAGAGGGTCCTTCCACCATACCTAGCAGACTCCTCATTAGAGTAGATAGAGGGGACTCATTTGGAAGTACAGGGGTGTAGAAAACTCAATTCCCAATAACTGGGAAAGCAGGAGTACGTAACATAAGCTGAGAGTTATACAGATGCACACCACAGACATGCTTGAAAATGAGGCTTAGAAACCGGGGATATCGAACAGCAGCTGGACGTGTCTTCTGCTGCACTAGGTTCCTCAAGTTCATGAAAATCCACCGAGCCATGTTCATGTTAGTCCCACCTACGAGCTGTAGGACTATTGGAATCTCATCAAGGCCAAGCTGACCAAAAGAACCAACTTTGCTGCTGAAGCACATCACCACTGAGGCAAATAGAAAGCTGAACATAGGTGAGAGATCCTTTCTGAACAGAGTGGCTCCAATCTTTGGTTCTGCTACACCACAGAAACTTAGCATATTACCCATCTTATCATTTTCATGCTGTGGCTTATCATTAGTTTCAGCCACAGGGAGATGAAGAACTTCCCTGATCAGACCGGTAGTGATCTCAATTGTCTGAGTCCCATTGAGAATGGTTCCCCTTATGATTTTGGTCGTTGGGTCATAGGCACAGGTGTACGAAATTTCATATACCATCTCCTGGTACAGGACACCAGGAGTGGCAGTCATGGCATAATTCAGAGGGTGAACCTTTAGAAACTCCACCATGTCTTCATAACCCTTCCCTACATAGTTTTTGGGAATGGTTAGGTTGGCTATGTAATTTATGGGTTTCAATGTCAGCCTTGTGGTAACAGACGAGTGTTTCTGAACGTCTGCTCCAACAAATACTGGTAGAAAGGGATTGTTTCTGTGAGCCATAGTGAAAATAGGATGGATATGAGCACAAGACACTTAGTCGATTTTAGGGTTCTTTGGAAGTTATGGAAGCAGTAAGGAAGACGAAGATGAAACAGTAGAAGGGTATATATAGGGTTTGTGTGTGAGTAGGTATGAGAGAGAAAAGTTTGAACGGTTGATTTGAAAAGTTATTTAACGGAAAACGGAACGATTGTCCATGTCAGAATGGTTGTTAGACCACTTGCGCCCTTTTTAGTCACTAACACATGTTAACACACATTATCCGCAGTAATTAAGTTAAATAAAAACAGAAATTAAGTAACTTAATCTTGAAGAAAGGTAATTAAAACTGATGGTCTAAGATGTTAGTCAAACCTGTGATGAGCAGAGTCATCACACGCTGTTCACTCTTCAAGTTGTTCATTCAACCTGTTTAGCTATGAAAGAACAGGTTGTGTTCAATAGCTGATCAGGTTACAAGACAATGTCTTGTATGACAGATTGAGAGAGTGAGCAGGTTGGAGATTTGATCAACAGAACAGGTTTGAGGTGAACACTAATGTTTTCAAACCTGTTATACGCTCAAGTTGTTCAACTTTTCAGAAATTGGCTAAGTGTAGAACATGCATAGCCTGTTCTGCCTAAGCTGTTCTGAGAAACTTGAGCAGTGTGAGACATATAATAACTTAGAACATGTAGGACACTTAGTCACTTTTATTTAACATGCCAAGCTTGCTTACAAGATAATTAAACCTATTTTCATCAAGAGGGTTGGTGAAAATGTCTGCAAGCTGTTCATCTGTGGAAATAAAACTTACCTCCACATTACCTTTCTGGATGTGATCCCTGATGATGTGATGTCTGACCTCTATATGCTTTGTTCTGGAATGAAATAATGGATTGTTGGAGATAGCTATAGCACTTGTATTATCACACAGATTAGGAGTCTTCCTATATACAAGTCCATAGTCTTCAAGCTGATGCTGCATCCATAGAATCTGCCCACAGCAGCTTCCAACAGCAATATACCCAGCTTCAGCAGTAGACATAGAAACTGAGTTCTACTTCTTGCTACACCAACTGATTAACTTACCACCAAGGAGTTGACACCCACCTGTTGTGCTTTTTCTATCTAGCCTGCAGCCTGCAAAATCAGAATCTGAATTACCTGTTAGTTCAAGACTTGAGTCTTTGGGATACCAAAGACCCAAACCTTGTGTACCTTTAAGGTATCTGAAGATTCTTTTTACAGCAGCTAAATGCGATTCTTTAGGATCAGCTTGAAACCTAGCACATAAATAGGTAGCAAACATAGTATTAGGTCTACTAGTAGTTAAATACAGCAAGCTCCCAATCATGCCTCCGTAAGCTGTTACAGAAACAGCTTTGCCACTGGCATCTACATCCAACTTTACATTGGTTGCCATTGGGGTTTTAATAGGAGAACTTTGATCAAATTTAAACTTTTTCAAAAGATCTAAAGTGTACTTCCTATGATTTATAAAAATTCCATTTGAGGTTTGTTTAACATGTAACCCTAAAAAAAAAGTAAGTTCTCCCATCATACTCATTTCATATTTTGATTTCATGAGTAGTGAAAAATTCTTGAATAACTGCTCATTAGTATAACCAAATATTATGTCATCCACATAGATTTGAACAAGCATAATATCATACTTCACCTTCTTTATGAACAGCGTGGTATCCACTTTACCTCTGGAATACCCATTGCTCATAAGAAAATCAGTTAGTGTGTCATACCATGCTCTAGGGGCTTGTTTTAGACCATAGAGGGCTTTGTCCAACTTATAGACAAAACCTGGATGATGTTCATTTTTAAAACCTGGAGGCTGGTTGACATAGACTTCTTCTTGCAGCTTACCATTTAAAAATGCACTCTTCACATTCATTTGAAATACCTTCATGCTCTTATGAGCAGGGTACGCTAGAAACAAACGAATTGTCTCTAATCTGGCCACAGGAGAAAATGTTTCATCGTAGTCAATGCCTTCTTCCTGTCTTTAGCCTTGAGCAACTAGTCTTGCCTTATTTCTAATGACATGACCTTGCTCATCCATCTTGTTCCTGAAAACCCATTTGGTGCCAATTATTGTTTTTCCTTTAGTAGCAGGCACCAGCTTCCATTCTTTGATTCTCTCAAACTGATTAAGTTCTTCTTGCATGGCAGTGATCCAATTGGCATCTTTAAGTGCTTCATCCACTTTCTTATGCTCCATCAGGGACACAAAGCTAGAAAACATACAAAAGTTTCCTAAGCTGTCCCATCTTGTTTGTACCCCTTTGTTTATGTCACCAATTATTTGATCATTTGGGGGACACCTGATCCACATAGGATCTTGCTTCAGTGAGGATTCTCTTGAGTTATTTGTATCTTCAATAGGTCATGTTGAGCAGCTCTCAAGATTTTTAGACATACTGATATCTTGAGCCTATTCACTTGTTGAGCATGACTCTCCATTGTTGAACATATCAGCAGAGGATCCAGGAAAATCAGCATTGATTGGTTTAGGACATGAGGTTGTAATTATGTCAGTACACTTATTCAGACAGGGTGTATTAACATAATCATCATCATGCCCATCATGATTAGCAAGTTCCACTCTGGATGTAGTAGAAGCTTTTGAGTCTTTTTCTTCATTTATGGAATGCACAAGATCATCAAAGCTTCTCCTGAACCTGATTCAGGAACATCTTTGGTGGAGGCACTCCCAGACTCTTCAAATGTGACATTGATAGATTCATCTATCACCTTTCTCTTGTTGTTGTATACTCTGTAGGCTTTGGAGATAGCAGAAAATCCAACAAACACACCTTCATCAGCTTTGGGTTCAAACTTTGCCAGTTGGCCCCTTTTGATTCAGAATGAAGCAGGGACATCAAAACACATGGAAATAGCTAATGTTTGGCCTTCTCCCTTTGAGTAACTGATAGGGAGTCTAGTTGAACCTTTTTACCACCAAGGATCTATTTTGGGTGAAGCAAGCAGTGTTGACAGCTTCAGCCCAGAATGATGAAGGTAAACCTGATGCACACAACATGGTTCTAGCAACTTCAATGAGAGTTCTGTTTCTCCTTTCATCAACTCCATTTTGTTGTGGAGTTCTTATCGCTGAAAAGTTTTGTGAGATCCCTCTTTCTTCACAGAAGTCCTCAAGGGTACTGTTTCTGAATTCAGTACCATGGTCACTTCTAAGCTAATTGACTTGAGCAGAGTTCAGCATTTCCATCTTTTTTATAAATCCAATGATTTCTCTAGTAGCCTCTCCTTTGCTCTTCAGAAAGATCACCCATGTAAACCTGGAGAACTCATCAACCATTACTAGAGTGTATCTTCTTCCTCTTAGACTTTGGACACTGACTGGTCCAAACAAGTCCATGTAGATTAAGAAGAGAGGAGTATCAATAGAGAAATTATGCTAAGATTTAAAAGATGGTTTTCTCTGCTTGCCTTTCTCACAAGCAGTGCAGAGTTTATCCTTAATAAAAGTTATAGAAGGCAAACCTGTTACCAACTCTTTCTTATAGAGTTTGTTTATATTCTTGAAGTTCAGGTGTGATAGTCTTTTGTGCCATAACCAGTTCAGGTCTGCATTGCTTCTTGAGATAAATCTGGTTTCAGTTGTGGGATCATCAGATTTCATGTCCACAACATATACACCTTTCTTTCGTTGTGCACAAAACATAACTTTTCCTTAGGGATCCAATATGTAACCCAAGTGCTCATCAAAATTAACCTTGTAGCCAGCATCACACAGTTGAATTATGCTTAGAAGATTATGTTTCAGCCCAACCACATAGGCTACCCTTTTGAATACTGCAGCACCAGCTTGAAGAGTTCCATATCCTTCTGTGGATCCCTGTACATTGTCACCAAATGTGACTTTTGGCCCTTTTTCAGGCCTGAGATCACTCAGCAGGTCCTTGCAACCTGTCATACGTCCTGAGCAGCCACTGTCCAAGTACCAAACTTGGGATGGTTGTTTGTCCTACAGAGTGTCATGAGAAAAATATTAGTTGTTTTTAGGTGAACTCATCATAGGGATGAGTTCTCCTACTTCATCAACACTTGTTGATGCCCCAGAGATATCCACAATAGTATTTCCTATTTGGATGGTATCAGCGTGCATACCGTCCTCATCGACTATGTTACTTCCAACACCGCTTGTTTTGCATTCATGGAACTAGCAGAGTCAATAGGTCTCATGTCCTCAGTTTCAGGACAGTCTTTTGCCATATGTGTCTTCTTCCCACACTTATAACATTTTCTCTTTTTAGCCTTTTTGGAAGAAGAGCCTCTAGAAACATATTCTAGATTATTTTCGTTGATTCTGTCAGCAAGTTTAGCAAACTTATTACTATTTCTAGATGAATCAACAGTTTGGGTGGAAGGCATAATGGCAACAGCTTTGCCTGTATCTTCTTTCCTCTTTTTGGGAGGACAGATATCAAACACAGAAAGTTTGATTGGCCTTTGACCTTACACAGGTTTGGAAAACTTATTCCCAAATTTCTTAGGGTGGGCAATGGCTTTGCCTTTGCCTTTGCTGAGATGTGATTGATGTTGCCTATCAACAGAATCACTACTTTTGGTTTTGAAAGACTTACGTTCATTTATAACCAATTTTCCACTATGATTTAAAAACTTATTTGAAACCAAAGCAGATTTGCTTTTAACATGAGACTTACCCCTGTTAAAAGCAGGTTGCTTACCTTTTGAAAACTTTTTCTCAAAATGATCAGCATCAAAAGGATTAACAGGTTACCATCAGCTTTAGACCCAGAGCTTGTTTTGTCAACAGGTTTAGAGTCCTCAGCTGCAGCTTGAGCTTGTTTTCCTTTCTTTTGCTTATGTGAACCAGCAGAGCACTTAGCAAGCTGATTTGATGGAGAACACATTCCATCATCAGCTTTTGGAGCTTTTTCACACAAGTTGTCAGTGTTTTGAGGTCTGACAAACCTGTTTGTTGAGAATAGCTTACCATTTACTTTTTGAATGAAAGTGCTAGGAAGCTCACCAAGAGTGGATTAGTCATTTTTCAGATTATTTATAGAAGCTGCTTTGTCAAGATCCACTCCAAGATAGGCTTGGATTTATGCAGGGATCTGTTGACTGATGCAATGGCTGTCTTTTTGTGCAGATTGGCACCAAGAGTCAACTATCTTCTGAAGCTTTGCATGTTTCATGTCTGTCTCTCTCTTTTTTTCTAGTAAAATGGAGTTGATGTGTCTTAATTTATCAAGCTCAGTTTCCAACTTATGGAAACTGTCCAGTTTGCTAGTTTTTATGTCAAGATCAATTTTAAGCTTAGAGATTTCAGACAGTAAAACATTGTGCTTCTCAACAGCAGCTTTTAAATTAACAAGCATGTATTCAAACATTTTTACTTTTTCATCAGAACTGTAAGCCATAAAGTTTTGTACCTTGTACATCATCGTGGTATTCCAGTTCTCTAAGCTGTAGAAGGTTTCAGTTTCAGCCAGGTCTTGTTTGAAGTTGCTGGTTGATGGGACATCAGTATTGGCCATCAGGCAGTTGTTGTCGTCTTCATCTGAAGATGAATCAGATTCCTCCCAATCACATGTCTTAGCCATGAGTCCCTTTTTCTTGTTGAAAGCCACTGAGTTTTCCAACTTTTCCAGCTTAGCCATGGCCATAAGGTTCTTAACCCTGTAGTCATAATCCCTGTTTATCTTGAATGGTTTGGATGACTGACCAACAGCTTTAGACACACAGTCAACAACTATGTGACAAGTTTTGCCACATTTAAAGCACTCAGCCTTAGATTTATCAAATGCCTTCTTTTTTACAACATTTGAGTTCCTCTGCAGCATTCTTCCACCAAACCTCTTCATGTTGAACTTTTTGACAAGCATTGCTATCATTTTCTCATCATCAAGTTCAACAAGATCTTCACAGTCTTCCTCTTCAAACATCTCTTCCCTTTCATCATCAGCCTGTTGATCAGGTTGTGAGAACACATCACATACCTGACCAACAGGTTGTCTCATGCTGGCCACCAAGGCAGCACCTCTCTAAGACATTTCCAAGGCATTTCATTTCTGTTGCCTTGACTGCTCATCATTCAGTAGGGATCCATACAAGTTTACAAGATCCATACCTTTGATGGTGCCTGAATTTCTCAAGATAGTAGAAAAGTAGTTCCATTCTTCAGGCAGGAAATCTAAGAATTCGTTACCAGAGTTAAGCTGTCCTTTGTGATCCCAACAACTTTGAGATCATTAATAAGAGCAGTGAACCTGGTATAGGTTTCTGTGAGTGACTCCTTTGGTTTTGCAAAGAAGAGTTCATACTTTCTAACAAGGTTGTTAATCCTGTTATCCAGTGTGATAGTGGGACCATCATAGACGGTACACAAAGTATCCCACATCTCCTTACAGTCTTCATCTTCTCAACCTGTTTGAACACATCATCAGGAAGAGAAATGACCAGGTTGTTCCTGGCTTTTGCATCCAGAGCATCCAGCCTTTTGTCTTCATCAGACCATTGAGCTTTGGCTTTCTCAAAGGTTCTGATGTTAGGGGCAGCTCCTTCAACAGCAGGAGTGATAGTAGTAACAGAAGTTGGCACATAGGGACCTTCCATTACTATCTTAGGCAGTTGTACATCCAGATTCCCTAAGTAGAGCATCATTCTGCACTTCTAACCAGAGAAGTTTTGATGAATGAATTTGGGGGGTTTGGCCATTGAACCATTGTCATAGTAAGAGGAGGAACTGGCAGCACTGTTGTCCATGGGAAAGTAGGGAGAATGAGAGATCTAGAGTTGACACACACTCTATCTGCTCTGATACCAGTTGTAGGTCCCAAAAGGTTTTCCACGAGTATTGTTCTAAGCTGTAGAGGAGGGGGGGTGAATACAGCTAATTAAAATTCAACACTCTTTTCTCAATGTTTGTGTATACTATTAAAAAATGTTAATTACAAACAAGCTTGACTGCGGAAAGGTTCAAGCTGAGAAAACAGATACAACAGATGTTTCAACTAATCTAAGACACACTCAGACTAGACACAATGAATACACTCACTTAGATGAACTCACTGTTTTTACAAGACACAGATGGACAGCTTGAGTATGAACAACTTAGACACACGTACTGTTATATTCAAGCAGACTTGCATGCATGAAAAACACACTTTAATGCACGATCTGATTTCTCACTCTTGGTTATCTCACAATCCTTAGAAGCTTCCTTTTATACTCTCACTGAGAATCTCAGTGAAGCTTCTTCATTGGACAATGAGATAGTGGGAAGTCTTTCCAAAAAGACGAAACACCTTTTCTGGACATTATGATAAAGCAGATTAGTCTTCATATGGCAGAATCTTTGTCTTTTCTTTTTATCACTGTTGCATAAGGCTTTAACCAGAAGAGGAATGTCAACTTTGCATCTTTCTTCTTTGGTTAAGGCCATTTGATATAAGAAAAGGTCTGTCACCCTTTTTAGATATCTGTTTGTCTTCATGTAAGAGAACAACGTAGGCAGTCTTATGCAGTTTCTGTTTTCCACTTTGTCTTCGACTTGTAAACTGATCTTGTAGCCAAAAACAATACATGAGGACTTGGAAACATATTCCATAAAGTGTTTAGTCTGTTCACAAAGCACAGGTTCTGTTCACAAAGAATAGAACACTTAGAATCTGTCCTAGCTGCTCAACAAAACAGAGCAGCGCAGACAGTTTATGTCCAGCCTGTTCAGCAGACAGAACAACTTGAACAATCTGCCTTTGTTGTAACGAATGCAATAGGGTAAACAACTTTGGCTGAAATTGCAAATCACTTTTCAGGTTTCAATAAGGCATAAATAGGCCTTAAATTATACCTTCAAGTGCATCAAACAGGTTTGATTAAAAATCTCCCCCTAAGATGTAGAGCAGGTTTGACTGAGGCCTTTTTGTGCCTAACACTATGATCTAGTAATCGTAAGAAATTGAATTTCATATCGGACCAATGTTGTAATATTTTGGGATGTTGTAATAATGTATTGAGTACGTAGACCTAGTCTGGAACCTTGTAGCACCGTAGGGTGTTTAACACTTGTATTTTATTTATGTATTTTATTGCTTCCGCATTGTATTAAGTATTCAGATCATTATTGTTTAATTAATGTGATGATTGTGGTTGATGTGGCAAGGGTGTCACAGGCTATGGTACTTCTATTTTGTAATTTATGTAATCAAGTTGGATTATGTATTTGGAAATTTGAGAAAGTTTTTTATTATGCTAAGAAATTTAGAAATTTGAGAATTAAAATTCAATTTATTATTTAAGTATGATAAATTATAAAGTGTTAGTGATTATAAAATGAAGATGGAAATTTTTATTTAAAGAAATCAGATAAGTAGAGGGGCTTAATGTGTCAAAAGCCAGAAATGATGAATAAAAAAACCACGAGTCTTTCATTTTGCAATTTCCACCTCTGCATTCAAAGAACTCTCAATCTCTCTCTCTCTCTCTCTCTAAAAGAACCCACGGTTCTTAACTTCAACAAATCAAGATCTCGGAAACAGTGGAATCAAGGCTGAAAATGTTGGAATCAGATTGTTAAAAAGGATCTATAGCCATTATAACCAACGATTTGAGGTAAGAATCCTTTAAATTACGGATTTATGAGTTTTATATTCGGTTGTTGATGAAAACCGAATCCCAGATTTTTGGTTTCAGATGTTAATGCATGTTGATTATTCAAATTGATTTGTTCAAATTGAGGTTAAATAGACCTAATAATATATGTACCAAATCAGTCCCCCTTTTTGGCCATTTTATTGACTGTCTTTATGGATCTGATGAATAGGGTTTGCAAAACCATGTTAGATAAATCGGTGATAGTGTTTATTGACGATATCTTGGTGTATTCCAAGTCTGAGGCCGAGCATGCTGTTCATTTGAGGGAGTTGTTGGAATTGTTGCGAAAGGAAAAGTTGTATGCCAAGTTCTCAAAGTGCGAGTTTTGGTTGCAACAGATTCAGTTTTTGGGCCACGTGATTTCAGGAGCAGGGAATTCTGTAGGTCCAGCTAAGGTAGAAGTCATAAAGAATTGGGAGCCGCCTCGATCAGCTACTGAGATAAGAAGTTTTCTTGGATTGGCGAGGTATTATTGGACATTTATAAAGGATTTCTCCAAGATTGCAGTTCCTTTGAATGCATTGAGAAAGAAAAATGCGCCATATGTGTGGGAAGCTGAACAGCAACAACTGTTAAGAAAGGAGAAGTTGTATGCCAAATTTATTGGAACTGTTAAGAAAGGAGAAATTGTATGCCAAATTCTCAAAATGTGAGTTTCGGCTGCAACAGATTCAATTTTTGGGCACGTAAGGAGCTGGGATTTTTTTGGATCCAGCTAAAGTTGAAGCTATAAAGAATTGCGAACCTCGGGCTGCTACTGAGATAATAAGTTTCTTGGGTTTAGCGGGTTATTATCGGAGGTTTAAAAAGGATTTCTCGAACATTGTAGTACCTCTGACCGCATTGAGAAAGAAAAATGTGCCATATATGTGGGAACCTGAGCAGCGAGATGCGTTCGAATAATTGAAAAAGACATTAAGTGAAGTACCAATACTTGCCCTACCGGAGGGTAATGAGGATTTTGTGGTCTATACGGATGCTTCAAAATGGGGATTGGGTGTTGTACTAATGCAGTGTGGAAAAGTCGTTGCTTATAGCTCAAGACAGTTAAAACAGCACAAAAAGGATTACTCGACTCACGATTTGGAGTTGACTGTTGTCACTTTTGCATTAAAGTTGTGGAGACACAATCTGCATGGAACTAAGTGTCAACTGTACATGAATCATAAGAGTTTGAAATATATTTTTAGCCAGAAAGAACTTAACATGAAACAACGTAGGTCTATGGAATTGATTAAAGACTACGATTGTGAGATACTCTATCATCCTGGAAAGGCTAACGTGGTATCCGATGCTTTGAGTCGTAAAGCTTATGCTAATGACTGTTGTTACATGATGACCTCTACGACGTTAACTTCCATTATTGATGATGTTAAAGCTGCTCAAGTAGAAGCTTTAAAGGAGGAAAACATTGATGACGAGGATATAAGGGTACAGAACAAGGTCATGGAAACAAGTGAATCTGGCTTGAAAGGTGTCTATGACAAAATCTGGGTGCTAAATTTTAGGGGCATTAAAAAAGTGATAATAGAGGAAGCGCATCAATCGAAATTTTATGTACATCCCGGGAACATAAAGATGTACAATGAGCTAAAATATGACTTTTGGTGGCCCGGATTGAAAAAGAATATTGGTAAATATGTTGAAAGATGTCAGACTTGTCGGTTGGTGAAAGCCGAACATTAACAACCATATGTTAGTCTGCAACCACTTCCCGTTCCTGAATGAAAGTGTGAACACACAACTATGGATTTCGTCACCAAGTTGCCAAAGACTAGGCGCCAACACGATGCTGTTTGGGTAATTGTGGATAGATTGTCCAAGTCGGCACACTTCATTCCAATAAGAGGGAGTTATTCACTGGAAAGGTTGGCTCGGGTTAATATGAGAGAAATTGTTTCTAGACATGGAGTCCCAAAGTCCATTTTTTCAGATCGGGATAGTCAGTTTACCTCCAACTTCTGGTCTGCTTTGCAAGAAGGATTGGGAACAAAAATTTCAATGAGTACAGCATACCGTCCGCAAACAGATGGCCAAAGTGAAAGGACCATCCTTACTCTGGAATATATGATGCAGTTGTGTATTCTGGATCTGGGCGGTAATCGGGACGATCATTTGCCACTAATAGTGTTCTCTTACAACAACAGTTACCATGTGACCATAAAGAAAACACCGTTTGAGGCACTATATCGAAGGAGATGTAGGACTCCTACATGTTGGAGAGAAAAGGGGGAAACTCCGATTGCTGGGCCAATACTAATACAGGAAACTAATGAAAAGATACAATTGGTAGGACTAAACATGAAAGCGGCCCAGGATCGACAAAAGAGTTACCACGATAGAAGGCACAAACCAATCATTTTTTATGTGGATGGTTGGGTGTATCTTAAAGTATCACCTGTGAGAGGTGTTACTCGTTTCGTAAAGAGAGGCAACTTGGCTCTGATACCATATCTTGTGACACCCTTGCCACATTAACCACAATCATAACACCCAGGATTAATCAATCATTCAAAAGGAAACTGAGGAAAGAATTCTGGTGCTGCTACTCCATCATCAAGTCGATCATCTGTGGGATCTAGTGGTGGTTCAGTCAACTGCCGGAACCAGTCACAAAGGGCACCGACTCGTGCTTTTTAGATAACATTTGAAGAGGCTATGGAAAACTCGGAGGTGGTCATGGGTGTGTTTATAGTTAACTCTATGCCTGCACAAGTATTATTTGTTTCGGGTGCCTACCGATCTTTTATATCTACTGATTTTGCACAACAACTTGATATGCCAATGGCTAAGTTATCTGCTGTACTTGACATTGAAACTGCTAGTAACACGTTAGTCAAGGTAGATCACGTATATCGTAATTGCACGTTAGTGATTGAAGATGCAGTCTTCAATCTAGACTTAGTCCCGATAGAGTTCAGTGAGTTTGATGTGATAGTCAGAATGGACTGGTTGATTGAGAATGAAGCCCATATAGTCTGTAAGAAATGAATGATCAAGATAACCACATTAGAGGGGCGAGAAATTTTCAGATATGGGGATAGGAGAAGCGGGGATCTGTGTTTGTTAACGATTGCAAAAGCCCGAAATCTTGTTGCGAAGGGGTGTGATACCTACTTGGCATATGCTATTGATGCCAATGCCAAGAAGAGAACTGTGGTCGATGTGCCTGTTGTATCACAATTCCTGGATGTGTTCCCGGAGGACTTGTCTGGCGTGCCGCCTGAGAGACAAGTGGAGTTCTTAATTATTTTGATTTCTGGAGCTGCTCCGATAGCCCGTTCTCCTTATCGCCTTGCGCCTACCGAGATGCAGAAAATGATGAAACAACTTCAATAATTGTTAGACAAGGGCTTTATTCGACCAAGTTCATCGTTGTGGGGAGCACATGTATTGTTTGTAAAGAAGAAAAATGGCACCATGAGGATGTGTGTTGACTACCGTGTGCTAAACAAGCTGACTATTAAGAACAAGTGTCTGTTGCCGAGGATAGATGATTTGTTTGATCAACTCCATGGGGCCAATGTATTTTCTAAAATTGATTTGCTGTCGGGATACAATCAGTTGAAAGTTCGAGAGGAGGATGTACCAAAGGCGGCATTTAGGACTCGATATGGGGATTACGAGTTTCTGTTTATGCCTTTCAGATTAACCAACGCCCCAACTGTCTTTATGGATCTGATGAATAGGGTTTGCAGATCCATGTTAGATAAATCGTTGATAGTGTTTATTGATGGTATCTTGGTGTATTCCAAGTTTGAGGCCGAATATGCTGTTCAATTGAGGGAGTTGTTGGAATTGTTGAGAAAGGAAAAGTTGTATGCCAAATTCTCAAAGTGTGAGTTTTGGTTGCAACAGATTCAGTTTTTGGGCTACTTGATTTCAGGAGCAGGGAATTCTGTAGATCCAGCTAAGGTAGAAGCCATAAGGAATTGGGAGTCGCCTCGATCAACAATTGAGATAAGAAGTTTTCTTGGATTGGCGGGGCATTATCGGAGATTTATAAAGGAATTCTCCAAGGTTGCAGTTCCTTTGACTGCATTGACAAAGAAAAATGCGCCATATGGCTGTTTACCGTGTTGCATTTCTTACAACTAACGCAGATTGTCTAAACTGTTCTACTCTGTTGAATAGGCTGGACGTAAACTGTCTACGCTGCTCTAACCTATTGAGCAGTTTGGACAAATTCTAAGTGTTCTGTTCTTTGTGAACAGGCCAAACACTTTATGGAATATGTTTCCATGTCCTCATGTATTGTCTTGGACCAAAAGATCAGTTTACAAAGTCGAAGACAATGTGGAAAAACAGAAGCTGCTAAGACTGCCCACGCTATTCTGTTACAAGAAGACAAAGTGGATATTTGAAATGGGTGACAGACCATTTCTTATATCAAAATGGCCATGACAGAAGATGAAAGGTTTAAAGTTGACATTCCTCTTTTGGTTAAAGCCTTCTACAACAGAGAAAAAAAAGGAAAAGACAAAGATTCTGCAATGTAGAGACAAATAATGCTTTCTCAGAACGTGAAAAAAAGTATTCTTGTCTTTTTTTAAAGACATTCCACTATCTCTACATCCAATGAGGAAGCTTCACTGGGATTCTCAGTGAGAGTATAAAAAGGAAGATTCTAAGGAATGTGAGAAAACCAAGTGTGTGATATTCAGAACGTGCAAAGAAGTGTGTTTTCATGCATGCAAAGTCTGCTTGAATAAAACAGTTAAGTGTATCCAAGCTGTTCTTACTCAAGCTGTCCGTATGTCTGTCTCGTAATATCAGTGAGTTCATCTTTGTAGGTGTATTCATTGTAACTAGTCTGAGTGAGTCTTAGATTGGTAGTCTCTGTTTTTTCTGTCATCTCAGCTTGAACTATTCCATAGTTCAGGCTTGTTTGTAAGTAACACTTGTTGATAATATATATACAAATATTGAGAAAGTGTGTTGAAAATTTAAATAGCTATATTCGTCCCCCCCCCCCTCTACAGCTTAGAACAACATATTAGGGAAACTTTTTGGGACCTACAATCCCTGTATGTTTTGAGGTCATACATCTGTTCAGAATCGCGAACAGAGTATATCATTCACCGTTAAGAACATTGCGGTGGAACATCGAACTCTTTGTCAGAGGCTTTGTATATCTAAGGCTTTTTTTTGTCTCTACAAAGATGTTCATCGAATACAAAATTGGCAAAGCCAGGGAAATTGACTGTATCTATGCGTCTTGGTAGGAACAGGTTGTGACGCAGTCTAGCCAGGGTGATCTTGGATTTATATTGACCAATGGAGACTTTGAAATGATGATCACCGGCCTCAGGGATGAATTGATTGTATGGCAAAACTGATGTAGGTATATTTGTGGAATTGTTGGCTTGTATTTTAAAAGGTAACCGAGAGGGTGACCTTTGAGAATTTCAACAATCACCGGGTGGCTTACTTTAATAGTATTCGGATCAAACCAGTGATTATTGTCAAGAAGGTTGAGGCAATGTTTTGGCTTTAGTAGTTTGGTGCCTGCTATGGGAGATGATGGTGATGGTCTGGTACCGGAAGCTGATTTTATGGGTCTGGAAAGTATAGTACGATTGGATGATGAATGAGAGTCTCATGAATTTGAGTTATGGCTGGGGGTTTGGGAGTCCATTTAATACCTGTAAGAATAACAAAGTTATATATATCATGTAAACAAACTAAATCCTACAGATAGAGAAATATAACATTCAACAAGAAATTAGAGAAATTTGTGTTACATTGTTTAAAGCATCGGCATTCCAGACAATAATATTAAAATATTACTGTTAGGACTCCAAAGTCAATCGTAAAGAGACCAATGTTAATGTACAACAGATTTTAAAAATTTAACTCGAAAAATGTGAAATTTCTATGAACAATTAAATTTCCCACACTTAGAAAAAATTTTGAAATTTTGAACTCAAACTCGGATGACACATGGTCAAACTCGAAATAAACACAAAAATTAAAAACTTTGCTCCCCTTGAATTTTGCATTGTTGCACCCCTAATATAAATATCATCTTATAATCATGCTTCCCCTGTAGTGAAACAAATAAAAATTATAAGATATAAAATATTAGATAAAATTTCCAGTTTTCTCCCCCTGCACATGACAATCCGATTAAGTTAAATCTCTGAAAAACTAAACTTTTAAATCACGAGAGATTAACACATAAATTAAATCAAGTAAAAAATTGTAAAATTAAAATTATATATTGTTACACATGAATGTTTTAATCTACCAATTCAGCATACCCAAATTGTATACCAGAAAATGAAATCGTTTTTCATCTAACGCTTTGGTAAATAAATCAGCTAGCTAACATTCAGTCGGTACAAAATATAATTCTACATTACCATTTTCTACATGATACTTTATAAAATGATACCGAATGTCGATGTGTTTTGTTTTGGAATGTTGCACCGGATTAGAAGCTATATCAATTGCGCTTTGTGAATCACAGTAAATTGGGATCTTCTGAGATGTAAACCCGTAGTCACGCAGTTGGCTCTTCATCCACATCACTTGTGAACAACATGGTGATATAACAACATATTCGGCTTCAGCTGTTGATAATGACACACAATGTTGTTTCTTCGATGACCAACAGACGGGTTTATCACCAAGGAATTGAACTGCTCCTGATGTGCTCATTCTATCTATTTTATCGTCTGCATGATCAGCGTCAGAAAAAACAGTCAATGTAAATGTTGATTCCCTAGGATACCACAAACCTAAGTTCGGAATACCCTTCAGATATCTTAGAGTTCTTTTGGCAGCAGCCAAATGAGATTCTTTTGGATTTGTCTGATATCTAGCACAGACACATGTAGCGAACATAATATCAGGTCTACTCGTGGTTAAGTACATTAATAACCCAATAATTCCTCGATAATTAGTTTTATCAACAGGTTTCTCTGAAACATCATCATCGAGTTTCGATATAGAATCAGGAGCCATGGTGTTTTCATTGGGGGTACTTTTGACCATGTTAAATGTATTCAACATGTCTTGAATATATTTTGACTGATTGATGAAAATTCCATCACTCAGTTGTTTACATTGTAGCCCCAAGAAAAAAATGATTTCACCCATCATGCTCATCTCAAATTTCTGGGACATTAAGAACGCGAACTTTTTACAAAATTCAGTATTTGTAGACCTAAAAATTATATTTTCTACATAAATCTGTATCACTATGAAATCTGGACCCTTACGTTTAATGTATATGGTAGTGTCCACTGCACCTTCGTTAAAGCCCCATTTAAATAGATAACTGATAAGGCATCATACCAAGCTCGTGGTATTTGTTTAAGGCCGTACAATGACTTATCTAAAATATATACATTATCAGGCTTTGAAGGATCTGTAAATCCTTCGAGCCGATATGTATATACTTCATCTTTTAACTCCCCATTAAAAAATGCAGTTTTTACATCCGTTTGATAAACATTAAAGTTCTTATGACCGGAAAATGTTAAAAACATCCAAATGGCTTCTATTCGGGCAACGGGGGCAAATGTGTCGTCGTAGTCTATTCCCTCCTGTTGACTATATCCTTTGGCCACAAGTCTTGCTTTGTTACGAATGATGACACCATGTTCATCATTCTTGTTCTTAAAAATCCACTTCGAGCCAATTATGGATTTGCCCTCCGGTCTTTCCACCAACCGCCATACTCGCAACCTCTCAAATTGATTAAGATCCTCTTGCATCGCTACTATCCAATCTGCATCCTGAAGAGCTTCCTTCACCATTTTGGGTTCTATCTTACTCAAAAATTTGAGAAGAGGCATTCATTGATAGTAGCTCTCCGGGTTTGAACAGATGTAGAGGGATCTTCAATGATATTTTCAGGTGGGTGATCCCTTGTCCATTTGAAAGAATGAGGATAAGGTTGGATTTGGTCTTGATTAGGATTCAAATCCAGGTAGGTTTGACGGGTGATAGGTTCCGATGTTCTTTGAATATCAACTGAGGTAGAGGAATTAGAGTTTTGAGTATTCAAGGGAGTTTCTTGTAATTCTAGAGCTTGAGATTGTTGTACACTCTTAGACGGAATGTGTACATCAGTTGACGAAATATCTTCAGTATCTCCAGAAATAGGTGGATGTGAATGATTGAAACTACCACAGGATCTTCAGTATCCCTGTCCGGAACCAAAATAGAAAGATCAGTTTTGGTCTTATTAAAGTAGTCGTCATAAAAGTTTTCAAATAACGTATTTAAATCATTCATATCCTCTTTCAGCTTCGTTGACTCCATAGAAGTCTTTTGTTGAGACTCGGGTCCTGAACTGGTATGTCTAGGAAACATTATGATGCCCTCATCAAATTTGACGTTTACGCTTTCATTGACGGTCTTTGTGCGTTTGTTGTAGACTCGTAACGCCACTGCTTCTTTTGAGTATCCGATAAAAATTTCCAAGTTGTCTTTATCGTATAGAATGAAACACCTGCAACCAAAGATATGGAAAGATTTGATATGAGGAACTCACTTATTTATCAACTCATATGGCATTTTTCTGAATCATTTTTTTATCATCGATCTATTCTGGGTAAAACACGCAGTAGCCACAGCTTCAGCCCAGAGGAACAATGGTAGTTTCGAATATGCTAGCATTGTCCTTGCAGATTCAACAAGCGTTCAGTTTCGTCGTTCAACTACACCGTTTTGTTGAGGGGTACGAGCAGCCAAAAATTGATGTGATATTCCAATAGAACTAAGAAATGTCTCTAAGGACTTATTCTTAAATTATGTTATCAGATCTAATGGTATGGACAGAAAGTTGCAACTTGACTTGTATTTTGCGTATGAAGTCAATTATAATCTCAGTAGCTTCAGACTTAGATCTCAGGAAGAACACCCATGTATATCTTGAGTATCATCAACGATCACCAAAACATAATTCTTCTTATTAATGCTTTGTAATCACATTGGCCCGCATAAATCCATATGAAGTAGCTCTAAAGGCCTAGTTGAAGAATGTTCAACTTTTGATTTGTGTGAAGCCCTCACCATTTTCCCTTTCTCACAGGCCGCACACAACTGCTCCTTTTGAAATCGGAGAATCGGAAGACCTTTTACTAAACCTCCTTTTGCAAGGTTATTCAGAATCATTTATACCTTGGACCATAGAGGGATAAGCTCGAGGGCGTATAGCCTCGTAGCATCAGAATCATTTATAGCATGAAAACCCATCACGTTAGTGCACAACATAGACAACGGAACTGCAATGTCCACACATAATAGATCTAATCAAGGCATGAACTGCGTCAAACGAGTGGGGAATCCTTGTTTAACGTTTACGGATCGATCACACGGGAACACGGAGCCGTACAAGGTGCTGGATGATTGAATACACGATGTATTGCTCCATTAGATGCTGTAAAAATCTCTTAGTTCGTCTAAATTGCTCTCACAAACTCTGAGTGTATCAAATCTTGAATCATTGAAATGACACAAATAAGTTCATGATATAACCCTTAAGTTCATGCATGGCCCAAGCCCATCAACTTACAAGTTCAAGCCCATGGAGATACGAACTTACCAAAGCTAAGTTCGTACGAACTTATGAGACTTAAGTTCGTGGCCTATGCTTTAAGAACTTATTCACATAATTTCATTACCCCAAGAACTTATTTTCACAATCATGAACTTAACATGCAAATGTAAACACCATACACAATCATGAACTTAATCCATAAATATGAACAAACAAACATGACTTGTATTAATAAACCTCTATCTATTACATATGACTATCTATTACAAACTAGACTGCTATCGTCACATCGGGTGTACCAACAGCCCTTGACAATAGCTTCTAGTTAGATATTCACTGATCTACAGATCTAGGCTTATTTAAGGTGCTACCAGCATGCAATCCCTGCTCAACACAAACCTTAACAAATCTCTGATCTAATCTGCCTTCAGACCTCCAATTTTCATCAAAAAAGATTGCTTTATCAAGAATCTTTTGTAGGTCATCCTTAAAGAGGTTAACTAAGTGCAAGGGATCGTAAACTCCTAAAATCAACGTTTCTTCCTTGTCTTCCATCACTGCCTGATGGGCCGTCGTTGTGACCCGCCGATTTAGTCCTTAAATCCATTATTTAGCTAGAGATGTAAGGGTCGAATCCATAGGGAGTGTGGTCGTAATAGAGATTGGGTTATTAGCCTTTTAAGTTTTTTGAAAGCATTTAAATTGTGAATTTGTGGATTTGAATGATTTCTTTAGAGTAATGATTTGCTATTGCTTTGTAACTAAAATTAAGGAAGAATTACCTAACGAAGAAGATAAACAATCAAGAGACGAATAACCATTCACTGGATCACCACAGCATAAGTATTACTCATTATAATTTAATGCAATGGTCACATAGACACAACCAATTACGTGACTAAATTAATCAAACGTGTTTTAACCAATAATTCTCGGCATAGCGTATGCAACATTAATACTCGTCTTAAAACCTAAGCTAATGGACTCGGCACGAATAATAACACCACGATAAACTATCTTGCTTTTACCAATCGCAACACATAATCATAATCATAGCCAAATGTTTATCAATTGCATACACATAATATAGCTCGCTTAATACGAATACATCAAAACATAAGAAATTAAAGAAGAGTACACTTAGCCGTAGATCCTCCGCAAACGGCTAATGGGATTAGCCGCTCATCGTATGCTCGTCACAATCGTATATCTGAGCCATTGGGTAGCTTGCAAATCACTGTCTTCATTCTCGTATCATAGATTCACTTCGGCAGGGCTTCAACACACTTACACACAGGTCGGGACTCTCTCCAAAGCTGCCCCTTTACTTGTATTTAAAAGGAGGTCTAGATTTGGGTTCCACAGGCTGTAAAACGCGTTTTTGCGCCGCACTACCGCAGGCCTGCTCCCCGGAATGCGCCCGGATGCGGCTGGGTTTTAGCTGGAATGTGCTGGAACGTATCTGGACAGTTGGGACGCTATGTGGAGCGCAGGGTGGCGTAAGCCTGCACCCCCCTCAGCTCGGTTTGCTCTGAATTCTCTAGGATTGCTTCTTTTTAACATCTTGGCCATGAAATACAAACTTGGAGTAATAATATGGAGTTTACAAAGTTTCGGTGCTTAAAATGATCATAATATGACTCAGAAACCATATAAATTATAGACTTATCAAATCTCCCCAACTTAACTCTTGGTCGTCCCCGAAAAAGCCTTTTGAATCAGAACTAACTATGTAACGAGCATGCATTGGCAGTGAGTCTAGCAATTTTATGTCAAGCTAGCCTTCGTACTAATGCATTAAAATTCTTAACATGTAAATTAGAGACGCTTTCAGTTAAAAAGATACTTCCCTTAGAATTTATATAATGTATCTCACTTTTGGAAATACCATTTTAGCTCAAGCTTTCGATACCTAAAACATGTGGGTCTTCCGACCATCTTTTTCCTCTTTGCAGGTTTACGACAAATTTTCTTTTCTTTTTAACACAATGCTTCTATCTATATTCTTTTCACTACATTAGCTAGATGGTCCATGTAACGAGATTTCGGTCAACTGCTCCCAAACCAAATGGTTTTAGCGGATTAGGCATGAGTGGTACCCATACGGACTTAGTATCCCGAACCATCTAGGCTACAGTTAACTTACTTTTGAGGCTATATCATGATTATGTTCTCCCCCTTATTGCATGAGTTTCCAAAATCTTTTGACACATTACTTATATTTAAGCCCAAATAAATCTTAACGTACTGGAATTCATTTTACATAGCAAAAGTTTTAATTATTACTACGACTCTTTTCTTAATTATAAAATATCCTGTCACCATTAGCCAATTCAGTCGCACATGTATTTTCTAAGTATCGTCATGTTCCACGGCCTGATCGGCAAACAAGACTCAAATGGGGAAGAAATAACAGACTATATAAACATTATAAACTCTAAAAATGACTCGACTAAAAACTAAATATAAATGACAATTACGATAAAGAAATTAAATGCATAACAAACTAAAATAAAATAAAGACAGAACTGTAAAGACTAAGGAAGGATAGTACCCGATCATTCAATATGGATGAGGCGGCGGAGGAGGACCGAAAACGCTGTTGAAGAAGTCGATATACGGGTTCTGGCCATGGGTGAACTGTGCAGTCGGCGGAACCAAGTGAGGAGGCATCGGGTCTGGGAGGTCCTGCCTGCCATGCGCCGGATAGCGCTGATAAGTATCTACGGCAGGTTTATAGGCCTGGTAGTTGGGCATCGTGTAATCCTCATAAGACTGATATGGCATACCGGCTGCGGAGTCCTTGTGATGGCGGACTCCCTCCCAATATGCCCAGTCATGGTGCTGGTAATAGGCATTTAGGTATGCCAGGGCTCTCGGCCCATCATGTAACTGATCTACCCGACCGCTAAGTGATTGACCCTATCATAAATATGGGTCATATACTCTATCCGCCTCATCATGCGGTCAAAATCAAAACTGTCTTACCTCGACTACGCGAGGTAGACGCACCTAGGTTCGGCTCAGCATGCCGAACTCCCGCCTCATTAGCGGCCTTCTCCTCTCTCTCCTCTCATCCTCAGTATAGTCCTCGATATACGACTCATTTGTCTCTTTATCGAATATCTCGAACCCTTCGTCAACTTCACTAAAAAGCAAAGTAGGGAACATGGCGACCGTAATGAACGACGCTGAAATGGGGGATATCAGGGAATCGGGCGAAAGTGAGCCCGTCCTCTCAAGGAACTTGGAGATCAACCAAGCATGGGGGATGATCGTCCTCTCTCTCGTATCGTACATAGCCCATAGATCATTCATAATTTTCCACGCAAAGGAAAGTCTGGGCTTACCCTTAAGAAGGGCGTGAAGATCTGTGATATCCCTATGCCTGACCTTGGTTAGGTCACTATCACGAGGCAAGATGTTGTTCACAATAATTTTGTGAAGCACCTTACACCTCGGAGACAAAGCCTTTCGGTTGTCGGAAGTGGAGGACTCGGACTCCAAAATGGATGGGATAAAAACTCTATTAACCTGCTCTGTCCACTCCCCTAACCAAGTCATATCTGTGAAGTCCAATTGAGCCTCATTCCTATACTCGTACCCCTGCTGGTTAGACCCTTCGTAGCCTACCCCAGTTTCTAAATTAAATAATTGGAGAAGGATTTGTGCATCCATCGCCACGTCCCTACCATGGACGGTACCTATCAACCTAAATTCGTTCGCTGAACGACCCGTCTACCTCCGTAGGGTAGACATCCACTCGACTACATCGGCCTGATAAATATCGTGGCCGCCCAATTCAATCACACCTTCCCACCCTAAATAGTCAAAAAGGTATGGGATCCTGTAGTCCTCAAAATCACTCCTCTTAACTCTCTTTTCAGTTAACACTTTATTTGAATATTTGTTATACAAAAACAAGTGTGTTTTAATGTGTCTGGGGTGTTGGGATAAAAGGAGGTTCAGAGACCAATCTATCAGGACATTAACATTTTGAGTTCATTGCCCCATTCTCCTCGACATCTACAATTTGTGCCAACCAACCATAATATGTATGAGATAAATTAAGTAATGTAACCTATAATTGCAATTTGCACAATTACGCTTACTTAAAAGATGCAACTATATATAACATATATACTCTTTTACGCTCACATTTTGCATCCTATATATATAATCTATAATTTGTCATTATTTTAAGCACTAAACATTTATCATATTTTAATAAAAACTATTTAGCACATAAAATTAATTTTTAAGCTAGACACCCAAGTTTTATGATAATAACAATATATGCACATTTAGGCAACCAACTTTTTAAATTCAAATTAATTTCTAAAAATTAATCATGGAAAATTAATAAACTTAACACATAAACACATATCTCATAAAACATATATCATGGTTATCATCATATTCATGCAATTTCACATACTTTGACTCTAAAAAGTCAAAATCACCATGAAAACTCCATGGATGACCATGAAGCTCAAGCTTTCATTTTTGCTCAAAAAGTATGGAATAAGTTGCCATAACTCAATAAAAACACTAACATTGGAGATTGGAAACTTAACTCGGTACAAATCTAGCTTTTTTTTTTCACCACTTTATCTACCCAAAAATCTTCAAAATGGATTAAACCACCCACAAGGAGGTGATTCTAGCTTAGATCTTTGATATTTATAGAATGTAGTCTAAAAATTTTTGTGAGGGCTACATTAATTAATTAATTTTATCGTTATAACCTACCCTTCCCAACTTAGACTTTTGTGACGTCCTCCTCACATAAGAATTAATTTATCGGTTAAGATTATAGAAAGATCGATTGGTACATATTCCTTATTTATAATAATTAAAATTAAACAAACAAATAATAAACAAACAAAATTCAACTTTTATATTCAACTTAAAATGAACATCACACTTTTTTAAAAATAAAAAAATAAAGTACTATTACAATCCGAATAAACGTTAATAATCAAACCAAAAAAAAATAACCACCACATCAGAAATAATTCAAACCATACTTAATGTTTTAGCACACATATTTAATATTAATATTCAAATAATTATAAAATCATCATTCGGACGGAGGTGTGACAATCTCTTCCAACTCTCCGACAGTGATCTGAAGATTGGTGAGCTAGTCTGAGTGCGTGTTAAACAGTTGATCATTCTTCTTTTGATTTTCACGAAGAATTTGGATCTCCTTAATCAATATATTGTTCGCGTTTACTAAAGCTCCAACTGTCTCCTTCAACTTGTGAACTTGATCCCAAACGTGATCAACGGTCTCGACCCTCTTCCATGGCCTCTAATCATCTTCGTCAAATTCCATTCGGGCTTTTCCTTTATTATTCTGTCTTTCAGGTACGAGTTATGGTGCTTTGAAAGGGATTTGGTTCCCTTTAGCAAACATTGGACAACGAATTTGGAAACCTCTCTCGGTACGTTCAAAAACTAGCCCTACCATAGTAAACCTTGTAAACCATGTGGTATTTGGGTTAAGGATCTGTATGGGCAATTCCTCAGACACAGCCTTTTCTATCACGAATAATTCGGTTAACGTTCTATAATGAGGGTAACTTATCCCTTGGCCTAAGACATGACATTCCCACAAATTTTGCATAATAATGTACCCTAAGGATATTGTCGGGTGTCCAGTCATTAATGCGTGCACTACTAGAATTTCTTGTGGTTTCACATATGTGGTGTCTTGATGACGCGAAAGTATGTTTAAGATAACAAACTTCCACATAACTTTGGCTAACGGGCATAAATCACCTCAGTTGAAGGCGGTTTAGGTCCAGGAAGTTCTAATCGAAATGCCAAAAAATAGTTGCTATCATTTGATCCCATTGATTAGTCCATTAGTTAACTGTACGCATTCTATCCCACTGGGTATTAGACAATGTCCAGAAATCCTTAGGATGAGGTGTTTCGGTGTCAATTAAGAATTCGTCATATAATTTTTCTCTAGAGATTAACACCTCTTTGTTTCCTACCCTTCCCACTAGTTCGAAATCATGTTCCTCAGACCTCTCAATCCTACACATTGTGGCGAACCACTGTTGGATTAAACTTGTATGAATATAGGGAAGTTACCATTGTATAGCTCTAGCCATCCTAGTCTCTCAAACACTCTAATATTTCAAAATTATCAAAGTCAGACTCTTTTAGGGTACGCTCTATGAGAAACCTAGGGGGTTTACCATTGTTAGTGTTTGGTGGAATTCCAGGGAACTCCACATTGAGTGGTTTTTCGAAACGAACATTCCTAGGGTCGTGGGTTCTCATCCTAGGTTTTTGGGAAATTCTAGGACGGTTAATGTTTGCATGGAACTGGGTTAACATTTAAAAATATCGCAAAAATAAAGGATAGAAAATGTGGAGTTTTTACGTAAATTATGCATGATAATTTTAAACACCCTTTTTCGACAATAATTAAACTAATCCTAGGTCTCACCAACAATGTGAGCCCAATATAAACCTATCAAATACATGAACTTTAATCATATATAATCAATGAAAACGTAACCTTTTAAGACAAAAAGTTTATAAACTATAATAAATACGAAAAAATGCAAAATTTTTACATAAGTTTTGCAAGAATAATTTTATATTAATTAAAAGAATATTAAAAAATTATTAATAACCCTTTTTTACATAAAACCATGTAACTCCCAAAAACCTCAACCCATGCATGCATGATGATACTTTATGAAACTAGGGTAGAATGAAGTTAATGGGATTATAGGGAGTATACCTTGCTAGAAATTGAGAAGAACTAATGTCGGATTGAAGATTTGATGTGAAAAACATGAATTTTTGAAGGTTTTTAGGCTTAGAAATCGAGATCCGCCATTTCTGTAACTGGAATTAGGGTTTTGGAGTTATGGGGACAATCATTACCATTTTTATAAGATTTTGAGCGCGTTGGGCCGTAGGGCAAGCGTAGGCCTGCGCTCCCCCCTGCGCCCAGGCCTCTGGATTCGCGATCTGGGCCGTGCACTGGTCTTGGAACCCTAATTCTTTTATTTTTTAATTTTTACGGGTATTCTCCCAACTTACGCTCTTATTATCGGGTTAAAATAATTCTGCTACGTGCTTAAAAATTTTTATTTTCTGATGCGGGGTCTTATTATTTAATTTAAATCCTAATTTCTAAACACAACCATGTTTAGGAGGATGATCCTCCCCAACTTAATTGGGTACACACAATTAAGCAAATAAGCAAATAAACACACTTAAACATAATTAAATTCAGATAATCAAAATACTCTGGGTTGCCTCCCAGAAAGCGCTAAGTTTTACGTTTTCAGGCAGACGTACTGCTCCTAAACTAATTAATTAACCTTAGGATCTTGTAACCTGATATATCATTGGTGGCCCATTCAACATATAATTTAAGTCTATGTCCGTTTACTTTAGAAGGCTCACCACCTTTTAGGTCCTTTATTTCTACCGCACCGTGTGGGTAGGTATTCGTTACAATATATGGACATGTCCATTTACTTTTTAATTTACCGGGAAATAATCTAAGTCTTGCGTTAAATAACCAAACGTTATTTCCTTTGGTATATATTTTATTTTTAATCATTCTATCGTGGAAAACCTTAGTTTTCTCTTTATAAATTTTAGCGCTTTCGTAGGTTTCTCTACGAATTTCTTCCAGTTCATTTAACTGGAATTTCCTATCAACACCGGCATCATGTAAATTAAAATAAGTGTTTCTGATAGCTCATAGAGCTCGGTGTTCTAATTCCACTGGGAGATGGCAAAGCTTATCATACACAAGTCTATAAGGGGACATACCTATCGGTGTTTTAAATGCGATTCTGTATGCCCATAGAGGATCATCTAATTTTTTAGACCAATCTTTACGATCAGGTCTGACAGTTTTTTCAAGGATTCTCTTGATCTCTCTATTAGAGATCTCGACTTGTCCGGTTGTTTGTGGATGATAAGGCGTTGCTATTCTGTGACGTCCTTGTTGGATTAATGATATAATTGTAATCTCCAGGATCGACTAACAACCCAATGAGTATCATAATAATTGAAATTGAATACTTAAATTAGAATTAGCAAATCCACACTAAAGCAATGAAAGTACATGTCTACAGTGATTAAGTCTAACTATTACATCAACATAATTGTTTTAGAAGTAATGAATCCCAGCCCAAAGCTATTACATTCAAGTACCAATAGCTTCTATAGTCTTCGGGATATTGATTTGATATGCTTAAGTGGAAGGTCCAGCTACACTTTTGCCTTTGCCTGAAAACAATGTGAGTCAACAGTAAGCTAAATGCTTAGTGAGAAAACAGATTATGCATACAACAAATATTTCTTTACATGCAATGCTTAACCATGGGCAGTGTAAGCCCCATTTATGTGAAAACGGCAGTGAAAGCCTCAATGTGTAAGTAAACCATGCAGTGCTAGCATGGGGTGGCAGTTCAATATGCTGATCGGGGATGTGCCGAACCTGATGGGATACGAGTGGGATGATCAGTCCCCGACAGTGGCCTGCTGTCAGCCCCAGTCCAGGTCGCATCAGATTGTGAAGTAATGATCATGCAGTGCAAGCATGATGTAAATAGATGCACTTTCAAATGAACGCAAGCTACATGTGTGTTACATGTCAAGTACGAGTGTGCATCATAACAACAAATCATTTCATGAGTGCCAAATGAAGTATATGAACAATGTGAACATGCCATTGAATGTATAAACATGAATGTAAAAACAATAAATGTTCGAATGATAATCTGCAACTCACAGTGATTGGTTTTGTGACTTGATCCTGAATCAATGTGTGTTTTGATAACACCACAATGATCTGTAATGTAGGTGTAATAGTGATGTAATGTCAGTAATTGCTTAAAAATTGTATTCTTGAAATTTAAATGAAATTCTAACTGAATTCGGACCACATCCGAATTCGGATGATCCGAAATAGGTGTATGGTCCGAAATAAGCGTGGTCCGAAATGGGTATGTGTCCGAAATAGATTGGGGTCCGGATTGTATTTGGTCCGAAATTGGTGGATCCGAATTGGGTAGGTCCGAAGTCACTATCAATCCGAATTGGGGAGAGGTCCGAAATTACTATTGGTCCGAATTTGTGAACAGGGCCCGAATTCGGTCCACACTGATCCGAGTTCATACTTAGAAATTCTCCAACATTTTCCAGAAATTATGTTTGGACCATTTTTGCATGTTTTTGTGTCTAAGATTGCAGATAATGAACTTAAATACACTATATCAACTTATAATATGTCATAATGTACCAAAATCTCCACATTTTTGTCCATTTTTCCACAAATTCGAAGAACACACACACTAAAACACACACAAATTCCAAAAATCATACTTAGACATTGAATCTGATTCTGAAATTTGGTACACTACATTGACAACCTTCGATTTTAACATTGCAACAACAATATACAACATGCATTATCATTTGCATCACAAATATTAGAAATCGGTTCTCATAAAAACCGAACAAATACTTCAAAAATCCGTAAGTTTGAGTAATTGTTACCTCAAATCGTTTGTTGTAGCAGTTATAGTTCCTAAAATGTCACTTGAATCCAACTTTCTACACCTTAATTTGATGATTCCTTGTGTTTCTTGAAGTGGAGCCGAGAGAGAGAGAGTAGAGAGATCGAAAGAGTTAGAGAGAGAAAGTGAGAGACCGTAGAGAGAGAGTGAGATTTGTTGAAAATGAAGGATTTCCTTCTTTTATTTGCCACTTTCACCTAACTGCACCTTATACCCCTCAACTTCGTATTTTCTCATTTAACTGATAATATGATCAAAATTTGCTTAAATTGACATAACATTTCATTAATACAAATAATTGAGTCTTAATAATTGTAAATTACACATAATCGAAAATTGGGATGTTACAGCATGGGCTCCACCACGCCTATACTTCGTCCGCGAAGTCATGCTGCGCTAAACAAACTTGGGTACTTAGTCTTCATTTCTTCTTCCGATTCCCAAGTGTGATTAGCTCCCTTATGATGCTTCCACTTGACCAGCACCATTCTAATTTCTTTGCTACGTAGTTTCTTGACTTTTGTCTCCAAAATGCATTCCGGTTCATCAACAAACCTTAGCCGTTCGTCAATCTTAATGTCCGAGTGATCAGTCCATGGTTCCCTCTCGGGCACCAGACTCTTCCTTAAGTACCCAACGTGAAATACCGGGTGAACACCTGATAATTCTTCCGGCAAGTCCAAATGATAGGACTGATTCCCAACTCTTTCTAGTATTTTGAATGGTCCTATGAATCGAGGTGATAGCTTTCCTCGCTTTACGAATCTTGTAACTCCTTTCATTGGGGATACCTTCAAGTATACCCATTCATCTTTCTGAAATTCTATCGCTTTGTGCCGGCGATCGTGGTAATTCTTTTGCCGATCTTGAGCTGTTTTCATGTACTGCCGTACGAGTTGGATCTTTTCATTGGTTTCTTGTAGCAAAGCAGGACCGGCTATTGGAGTTTCTCCTGTTTCCCTCCAACAGGTTGGAGTCCTACATTTTCTTCCGTATAGAAACTCGAACGGTGCCATCTTGATAGTGGAATGGTAACTATTGTTGTAGGAGAATTCAACCAATGGGAGGTGATCGTCCCAGTTACCACCCAAATCCATGACACAGGCTCTGAGCATGTCTTCGAGGGTTAAAATTGTTCTTTCACTTTGACCATCAGATTGAGGTCTATATGCAGTACTCATTGCGATACGAGTACCAAGACCCTGTTGTAGAGCAGCCCAGAAGTTGGAAGTGAATCTACTATCTCGGTCAGAGACAATAGACTTAGGCACACCATGCCTAATGACGATTTCGTTAACGTAGATCTGGGCAAGACGGTCGAGTGAATAAGTTTCTCGGGTTGGAATGAAGTGTGCAGATTTTGTTAATCGGTCAACGATGACCCAAATGGCATCATGTTGACGACGTGTTTTGGGAAGTTTTGTTACGTAATCCATAGTAATATGGTCCCACTTCCATTCAGGGATAGGAAGAGGTTGCATACTACCATAGGGTTGTTGGTGCTCGGCTTTGACTAGACGACATGTTCTGCACCTTTCAACATACTGACCGACATCTCTTTTCAATCCTGGCCACCAGAAGTCGGCTTTTAAGTCGTTGTACATTTTTGTGCTACCAGGATGAATTGAGAATTTAGATTGATGAGCCTCCTCGAGAATTACATCTCTCATGTTCCCGTACTTGGGAACCCACACTCTGCCATACACACCCTTTAGTCCAGTTCCATCATCTTGCATTAATGGCAACTGAATTCTGATATCTTCGTCTTTAACATTCTCTTCTTTTAGGGCCTGCAACTGAGCAGCCCTTACATCGTCTATGATAGTGGACGTCAGTATTGTGGAAGTCAAGGCATAGCAGTATGCCTTGCAGTACGCTTTCCTGCTTAGGGCATCGGCCACTACGTTGGCCTTCCCTGGATGATAGAGAATCTCACAGTCGTAATCTTTTATCAGCTCCATTGACCTTCTTTGCCTCATATTCAAGTCCTTCTGACTGAATATATACTTTAAACTCTTGTGATCGGTGTAGAGCTGACACTTGGTTCCGTACAAATAGTGTCTCCATAACTTGAGAGCGAAAGTCACAGCAGTTAGCTCTAGATCATGAGTAGAGTAGTCTTTCTCATGCGGTTTGAGTTGTCTAGAAGCATAAGCTATGACGTTTCCTCTTTGCATTAGTACCGCACCCAAACCCGTGCCTGATGCATCTGTATAGACAACAAAGTCTTCGTTCCCTTCAGGCAGGGCTAACACAGGTGCTTCACTTAGCAGATTCTTCAAGTTGTCAAAGGCCGTTTGTTGTTCTTCTTCCCAAAAGAAGGTCGCGTTCTTGCGAGTAAGCTTTGTTAGCGGAACGGCGATCTTTGAGAAGTCTTTGATGAATCGGCGGTAGTAACCAGCCAATCCCAGAAAACTCCGAATCTCTGAGGCGTTGCGGGGTGATTCCCAGTTCTGGATAGCTTCAATCTTTGCAGGATCAACAGCAATCCCAGCACCAGATATCACGTGCCCCAAGAATTGGATCTGAATTAAATTTTGAGTAAGTACAAGCTAACAACGAGTTTATGATTAAGTATAAGGATCATGAAATTGTTTGGAATGTTGAGACGTACCTGCCTCAACCAGAATTCACACTTCGAGAATTTGGCATAAAGTCGCTCTTTGCGTAGCAACTCTAGTAATTCTCTCAGATGTGTAGCATGATCCTCTTTGGTCTTTGAATATATGAGAATGTCATCGATGAACACGATGACCGATTTGTCGAGCATTGGCCGGCAGACTCGATTCATGAGATCCATGAAAGCGGCCGGCGCATTAGTAAGACCGAACGGCATTACCAGAAACTCGTAGTGTCCGTAACGAGTTCTGAAAGCCGTCTTTGGAATGTCATCAGGGTGTATTTTGAGTTGGTGATAACCCGAACGAAGATCAATTTTCGAGAAGTAACTTGCGCCTTGTAACTGGTCGAAGAGATCATCAATCCGGGGCAACGGGTATTTGTTCTTGATTGTGACTTTATTGAGTTCTCGATAGTCGATGCACATTCGCAATGTGCCATCTTTCTTCTTAACGAACAACACAGGAGCGCCCCATGGAGAAGAACTTGGGTGTATGAAACCCTTGTCGAGCAACTCCTGTAACTGCTTCATCATTTCCTGCATTTCTGCAGGAGCTAGACGGTACGGAGCTTTTGCTATTGGAGCAGCTCCAGGGATGAGATCAATGCGGAATTCCACTAGACGGTCAGGTGGCAATCCCGAGATATCTTCTGGAAAGACATCTGGAAATTCGGAAATGACGGGAACGGTGGAAGGAGATTGAACTTCAGCCTTTGCATCGACAGCGTAGGCTAAGTATGCAGAACAACCCTTGGCAACGTGCTTTCGGGCTTTTGCAATTGAAATGAGGCATAGGTCGCCTTTGTGTCTGTCACCATAGATACAAATATCTCGGCCCTCGGGAGTGGTAATCTTGATCATTCTTTTCTTACATACGATCTAGGCCTCATTGTGAACTAACCAGTCCATGCCTACTATGATATCGAATTCCCCGAACTCCATGGGAATTAGATCTATGTTGAACACTACATCTTCTACAAGTAAAGTGCAATTCCTATATACCTTGTCTGCTTTAACTAACATATTGCTAGCAGTCTCTATATCAAGTACAAATTGCAGTTTGGAAGTAGGCATATTAAATTGACGAGCAAATGTAGTGGAGACAAACGAACGATTTGCTCCAGAGTCAAACAGTACACGTGCAGGAATTGAATTTACATAAAACGTACCAGTGACCACCTCCGGGTCATCCTTTGCTTCTTCAGCTGTGATATGGAACGCCCTTGTTGGAGCCCTTTGAGATTGATCCCTGCGAGCCGTGGAAGCTACAGAAGATCTTGCTGTTGATTGTGGAGCATTCTGATCTCGTGGGGGTTTCGGGCAGTCCCTTGAGAAATGGCCAAGTCTGTGGCAGTTGTAGCACGCATCGTCCTTTCGTGGACAATGTTCCCAATGATGGCCCTTCTGCCCACAGCAGAAGCAATACATGTCTTGAGCTTTGCACTCCCCAGAGTGCGATTTCCGGCACCTCCTGCAGTCTCTCATTTCAGAACTGGCCGAAAAGGCCCTTCCCTTTTTGGGTGATGATGATTGTTGATGGGATTGAGAAGAGAATCGGGAAGATCCAGACTCCCGCTGCCTTTTTGGCGGCGACGGTTGAGTCGGTGATGCGGCAGCTGAACCGATGACATAACCGGATAACAGGACAATCTGCTCCACATTCCGAGCAGCCTC
Source organism: Centrapalus pauciflorus (assembly GCA_020465985.1). NCBI lineage: Eukaryota > Viridiplantae > Streptophyta > Magnoliopsida > Asterales > Asteraceae > Centrapalus > Centrapalus pauciflorus. The sequence goes on from JAANYP010009250.1 coordinate 365,231, forward strand.
GAGTAATCCAGCAAACGTTGTATACCGAACCCCACTCATGGTTCGGCGTATCTCATAGTCTAGTCCGGCCTCAAACCGGGCTATCTTTCTCTCTTCTGTGTCAACTTGATGTGGTGCGAACAGGCTTAGTCGGGTGAACTCAACGGCATATTGTGTAACCGTTTTCGTTCCCTGAGTTAAGTTCAAGAACTTTGCCTCGAGACGTCGCTTCTCGTCGGCTGGACAGTATTGTTGAGAGAATACTTCCTTGAATTCATTCCAGGACATGTGTGACACTACCTCCATCGTCAGCACATGTGTCATGGCGTCCCACCACATAACAGCGTCCCTTGCAAACATAGCGGTTGCAAAGCGGACCATGTCTTTATCAGCACAGTCGCTGATTCTGAAAGTTCTTTCCGTGGTGGTGATCCATTCCAATGCTGTAACAGCATCTCCGGCTCCATCAAAAGTAACAGCTCCGTTACTTTTGAAGTCCTTAAACCTGCAACCCCTTGATCTGTTAGAAGACCCAGTGTCTTGTCTTTCCTCCTGGTCATCTTGTTGCTGTTCCTTGTTCTTTCGTTTGTCAGCCTTTCGTTTTGCCTCGGCCTCATCTCTGGCCCTTAACTGATCAGCAAATGACTGAGCCTGCTCAGCCATTCGTTTGGATTGTAGCTCATTGTTTTGTTCCATGAGAGCTTGCATCATCTGGAACATTTGCTGAGGAGTCATATCGTCTCCTGACATGTTCTGAAATATAACAACTTATATTTAGAACATTTATTTGTAAGTCCTAAGTGTACAGTTACCCTTTGTGTTTCCCCGTGTGCATGTCAATCCTATCTTAGTTCAGATCATTACTTAGAAGTTCATTCTAATATCATAACCTAAGTTTGAGTCCAACTCCTCGCGGACACTTGAAACCTCAAACTAATGCTCTGATACCAAACTGTGACGTCCTTGTTGGATTAATGATATAATTGTAATCTCCAGGATCGACTAACAACCCAATGAGTATCATAATAATTGAAATTGAATACTTAAATTAGAATTAGCAAATCCACACTAAAGCAATGAAAGTACATGTCTACAGTGATTAAGTCTAACTATTACATCAACATAATTGTTTTAGAAGTAATGAATCCCAGCCCAAAGCTATTACATTCAAGTACCAATAGCTTCTATAGTCTTCGGGATATTGATTTGATATGCTTAAGTGGAAGGTCCAGCTACACTTTTGCCTTTGCCTGAAAACAATGTGAGTCAACAGTAAGCTAAATGCTTAGTGAGAAAACAGATTATGCATACAACAAATATTTCTTTACATGCAATGCTTAACCATGGGCAGTGTAAGCCCCATGTATGTGAAAACGGCAGTGAAAGCCTCAATGTGTAAGTAAACCATGCAGTGCTAGCATGGGGTGGCAGTTCAATATGCTGATCGGGGATGTGCCGAACCTGATGGGATACGAGTGGGATGATCAGTCCCCGACAGTGGCCTGCTGTCAGCCCCAGTCCAGGTCGCATCAGATTATGAAGTAATGATCATGCAGTGCAAGCATGATGTAAATAGATGCACTTTCAAATGAACGCAAGCTACATGTGTGTTACATGTCAAGTACGAGTGTGCATCATAACAACAAATCATTTCATGAGTGCCAAATGAAGTATATGAACAATGTGAACATGCCATTGAATGTATAAACATGAATGTAAAAACAATAAATGTTCGAATGATAATCTGCAACTCACAGTGATTGGGTTTGTGACTTGATCCTGAATCAATGTGTGTTTTGATAACACCACAATGATCTGTAAAGTAGGTGTAATAGTGATGTAATGTCAGTAATTGCTTAAAAATTGTATTCTTGAAATTTAAATGAAATTCTAACTGAATTCGGACCACATCCGAATTCGGATGATCCGAAATAGGTGTATGGTCCGAAATAAGCGTGGTCCGAAATGGGTATGTGTCCGAAATAGATTGGGGTCCGGATTGTATTTGGTCCGAAATTGGTGGATCCGAATTGGGTAGGTCCGAAGTCACTATCAATCCGAATTGGGGAGAGGTCCGAAATTACTATTGGTCCGAATTTGTGAACAGGGCCCGAATTCGGATGATCCGAATTCGGTCCACACTGATCCGAGTTCATACTTAGAAATTCTCCAACATTTTCCAGAAATTATGTTTTGACCATTTTTGCATGTTTTTGTGTCTAAGATTGCAGATAATGAACTTAAATACACTATATCAACTTATAATATGTCATAATGTACCAAAATCTCCACATTTTTGTCCATTTTTCCACAAATTCGAAGAACACACACACTAAAACACACACAAATTCCAAAAATCATACTTTGACATTGAATCTGATTCTGAAATTTGGTACACTACATTGACAACCTTCGATTTTAACATTGCAACAACAATATACAACATGCATTATCATTTGCATCACAAATATTAGAAATCGGTTCTCATAAAAACCGAACAAATACTTCAAAAATCCGTAAGTTTGAGTAATTGTTACCTCAAATCGTTTGTTGTAGCAGTTATAGTTCCTAAAATGTCACTTGAATCCAACTTTCTACACCTTAATTTGATGATTCCTTGTGTTTCTTGAAGTGGAGCCGAGAGAGAGAGAGTAGAGAGATCGAAAGAGTTAGAGAGAGAAAGTGAGAGACGGTAGAGAGAGAGTGAGATTTGTTGAAAATGAAGGATTTCCTTCTTTTATTTGCCACTTTCACCTAACTGCACCTTATACCCCTCAACTTCGTATTTTCTCATTTAACTGATAATATGATCAAAATTTGCTTAAATTGACATAACATTTCATTAATACAAATAATTGAGTCTTAATAATTGTAAATTACACATAATCGAAAATTGGGATGTTACATATTCTATGGTTAACTCCATACTGTTTAACGAGTTTAGAAAAATGTTGCTTATTAAAATGTGATCCTCCATCACTGATGATAGCCCTCGGAATACCATGTCGTGCCAAAATATTTTTTTTAACAAATTTGCACACCACCCGGTTATCATTAGTGCGTGTAGCTTCTGCTTCCTCCCATTTGGAAACAAAATCTACTTCAACTAAGATGTACTTGTATCCAAATGATTAAGGGAATGGTCCCATAAAATCAATGCCCATACATCAAATATTTTGACAATTAATATCGTCAGTCACGAGTGCAGAACTGATGGTCGATTCGGCAAGTCGGTGGGTTGACTCGGCGAGTCACCAAGAACACTAGCATAAATCTTCAAAAATTCTTAAGTGTTGGATCCGAATTCAGTTGGGACCCGAACTTAGATGGGACCAAACTCGAATAAGTACCAAACTCGGATGAGACCCAAATTCGGATGGGTCAAAGTAATTCGGATGGATCCGAAATCCGGCCGAGGATCCGTAATTTGGACCTTGACTCGGCGTGTCATCTGGACCGACTCGGCGAGTCGCCTGCAGTTCATGTGTAATTCGGATGGGGTTTTAAAGACCCAAATTTATGGATAATTAATTACACTTTTGGGATATCTTTTGTGCTATATTAAGGTATATAATGAAGAGTTATTTGGGAATAATAACATACCAAATGATGAGATTTAAACGTGAGTTTCGGATGACGATTTCGAACGTTGTAATACTTTTAATTGTACAAATTGATGCACGAACATGTATGTGATATGTTTTCCTTATGGAAATGTAACAAGTCCCTTGTGGTGTTGTTTAACCCACAGTGGGGTACTTTGTGAATCCGGTCGAAATCCCGTGGAGAAATAAAATAAACTGAAATTAACTAACGCACCCACTGTGAGTATCTTTGATATTTACATGTCTGCATTTGCTTTATGTTTGCTTTGCCTTCTGAGGCATGTTTTTTTCACTTTCATTTGGCACTCCACTAACTTGCGTATATGTTGATGCACATTCTTACTTGTTGCATGTCCGTTTCTTTGTTTTGCATCTTATTGATGGACCTGCGGGTCACATCTGAATTCTGATGTTACTGTGCTATATGACCAAGAGTTTGACACCTCTGTGGTCGAGATAGGCAGTAGGTCATCCCCGATGTTATGTTTGCCTCAGATGGTTGGTTTTTCTTATGCCGAGTGTCATCTCGAAGGATCTGCGGCTCGGGTTTGCGTATTTTGAGTACGTTGGGAGTATATGGTATGTGTTGTCGGTGTTACTCTTGGGGGGCATCATAAGGATTTGTGGAATGTGTAAAATCATTGGTATTCACTAAGCTTTGCATACCCCTCAGTTGTTGAATTTTTACAGGAAAAGGAAAATCCGCTGCGGGACCTTCTAGTTAGGTCGTTTGTTGAAGTCTTGAAGATATCTACTACTCAGCTTGGTCATTTGAAAATGGGATTATGGTTGTAATATGTTATGGGTGATGTAATAATATATTGAGTATGTATACTTAGTAATGAAACCTTGTAGCACCGTATGGTGTTTGACACAATTGTAATATTTTTATTTATGTACTTTTATGCTTCCGCACTTTAATTAAGTATTCAGATCATTTTGAAATCATGTGATTGGTGTTTAAATCCTGCGTATAATTTAATGATGGTTATTATGGCAAGGGTGTCATAGGGAATGGTATCAGAGCAGTAGTTTGAGATTCAAGTGTCCGTGAGGTCTTGGTCTCAAACATTAAGTGATGATATGTAGTGGTTTAAGTAATGATCTGAACTAAGATAGGTTATGATCTAGTAGTCATAGGAGAGTGACTTTCATAGGTGACAATGAGTGGTATCTTTAAATAAATGACATGTTACTAAGCAAGTTATATGTTTTAGATTTCAGAACATGTCTGGAGGAGGAATGATAGCACGAGAAACGAGGGAAATGATGCTATCAATGATGGCAGAACAAAACAGAAACGAGAAACGAGGGAAATGATGCTATCAATGATGAAAGAAATTATGTTGTGGATGACATAAACATTTGAAATAAAGGGAAACATAAAGACAATGGCAAGGAAAAGATTGATTATGAAATCGGAATTGATGAGAATTACATGAAATATGTAATTAGATCATTCAAGTACTGGCAACCACCAACATTTTTTGGATCTTTGAGAATGGAGAAATCAGAAATATGGATTACAATTATGGAACAGATTTTTACGGAGATGAATTGTAAGGATGAGTACAAGGTCTGTTTAGCTAAGGATCAATTGATTGGACAAGCCAAGAAATGGTGGAACTGTTGGGAAAAAGAATTAGGATCAGAGTTGATTACTTCCTTTAGATGGGAACAATTCAAATTGTTGTTTTGTAGGCTATATGGTGAGCCTGATATTGTACCTCATGTTGATCATGAAGAAAGAGCTATCGGAAAGATCGCAAATTTTGAAGGAGATGAACTAAATGGACCATATTTGATGTCAAGGACAAACAAACCTAATAGATGTAAAAGATGTCGACATTGTAAACAATTTGGACATAAGGATGACAAATGTCCAAGGAAGGCCAATGCTTGTTATAATTGTGGAAAAGTGGGCCATTTTAGCAGAACTTGCAGATTTCGACCAAAGAACTAACATGTACTACATTACATGATGAAATTATGAATGAAAAGTTTAACAAAGGAGATGAGATCTCTGAGATTATGGTTATAACTTTTGAGCATTAATTTACGGGATTAGAAGAGTACTTTAAAGTTTTTATATGTAATATTACATTGAAGTTTTATGATTCTCAAGTTAACATGAACTTGAGTAATATGAAATTTTATTACTAATATAAGTATAATTATGTTCGTGAATGAGAACACTCGATTATATATAAGTAGGCATTAGATGAATAGCCAAGATGGTTGAAGCTTTGAAATGGACAAGATGCTATAGATATCATGGAATTTATGAACAAGTTTAGAAGTTGTAATAAAGTTTAAGTTTGACCATAATGGGTTAAAGAATTGGAACTAATTGTATTAGTATAATATATGATATGTTTGAAGGATTGACAACAATTAGTCATGGTTATCATAAAGCAAATGACATCAAGCTTTATTTAGGGAAGCTGTATGATAAATTGTGTCGTTATTTTTTAAGGTTAAAAAGGTTGTGGTTAAGAACAACAGGATTCTAACTATTCGTGAGAATTTTTATGTAGTTGGATTCAAAGAGACTGTCTCAATATTGGTTTATATAAATATTATATGAGGGAAATAATTCTAGGAATTATGGGGAAAGCATACGAAGGTATGATAATACATGGAAGATACACGTTAATTTTAAAAGAGAAATTGAAATATACAATGCGAGATGTGAAGTAAGAAATGTATGTGAAGTATAATTAATCGAAAAGGGGGATATAACACTTAATGAAATGGTGATTTAATCAACCATAAAAAGTTTAAAGAGATTTTGGACACTAACGAATTATGCTTATAATGCAAAGAAAAGTCTAGTACTACGATTTAGAATCTAAGAAAGACCCGGAGGTTGTCATGAGTATTGTTTGATTTTTGTGACGACCGATTATTTGTATCTACTACTTTTTTTCAACAATGTTAATGATGTGGTCTAAGTTGTCCATTGTGAATGAGATTGAAACTGCTAAGTAACACCATAGTTAAAGTAGATCACGTGTATCCTAATTGTACTATAGTGATTGAAGAGGTAGTCTTCAATCTTTAATTGATTCCAATAGAGATCGGTTAATTGATACGATAAGTGGAATAAACTGGTTGCGTATATGTGAAGAGACCCATGTAGGTAGCAATAATGGTTTAATAAAGATAATTACGCCGGAGGGGCAACAGATTTATATATACGGGGATAGGAGAAGTGGGGATCAATGTCTATTGATGATTGTTAGGTCCCGAAAGCTGATTGCTTAGGGCTATGAGTTTTGTTTGGTATATGCTATTGAAGCCAAGACTGGAGAGAAAACTGTGGCCGATGCGCCTATTGTCCCAAAAATTTTCTATATGTGTTCCTGGAAGACTTGTCTGGTGTGCCACCTGAAAGACAAGGGAAATTCTATGTTGACTTGATTCCTGGAGCTTCTCCAATAGCTTGTTATTCGTATCATCTTGCACCTACCGAAATGTAAGAGATGATGAAGTAACTTTAGGAGTTGCGAGATAAGAGTTTCGTTAGATTGAGTTCTTTGCCATGGGGAGCCCGATATTGTTTATGAAACAAAAGGTGTCACAACGAGAATGTGCATAGATTAATGTGATTTGAACAAACTGACTATAACAAATAAGTATCCGCTGCCAGGAAATTGATGATAATTGATCAGTTGCATGGGATTGGTTATTATTCAAAGATTGATTTATGTTCGGGGTATCACTAGTTAAAAATTTGAAAGGAGAAAATACTGAAAACGATTTTCAGGGATAGTTATGAGCACTACGAGTATCTGGTTATGACATTTTGATTAACTAACACCCCAACTATTTTATGGACATTATGAATAGGGATTTGTAGACCGATAATTGATCAATCGGTAATTGTAGTCATTGACAATATTGTTGGAGTACTCTAAGTTTAAAGAAGAGCAGGATATACACCTGAGAAAGTTGTTGGAACTATTGAGAATTTGGAAGCCGTCTCACACTTCTACGTAAATAAGAAGTTTTCTATGATTGGTAGACTGAAGACAACTTGATTAATTGGGTATGTTTTATACCCACGCGTGAAAGTTATTCGCTGGAAGAACTTGCACAAATTTACAGGGACGAGGCCTAAATATGGCTACGAGTAAAGCTTAACAACAACCGATAGAAGATCAGAATCAATTGACTATTTTCACATTGGAATATATGATTAGATCATGTATTTTGGATTTAAGTATCAACTGAAAAGATCAATTGTTTTGATGTAAATGACTGGGTTTATTTGAAGGTGTCACCTATGAGAGGTGTTACACGTTTTGTTAAAAGAGGCAAGTTAGCTCCGAGATTCGTCGGACCATTTAGAATAATAGAGAAAGTTGGAAATCAGTCGTATCGTTTGGAGTTGCCTAAAGAAATGTCAGGTATACATCCGGTGTTCCATGTTGGGAACCTTAGAAAATCATTTACTACTGGTAACGAGGATTGGGCTGACCATACTGAGCTGCAAATTGACGAAAGGCTCCGATACGTGGAGGAGCCGGAGTGTGTTTTAGATACCAAAGTGAAGAAGTTACGGAGCAAAGAAATCAAAATGGTGCTTGAACGTTGGAAGCATCATAAGGGAGCAAATCATACGTGGGAAAGTAAGACAGAGATGATGAAGAAATATCCACAACTTTTTGGATCCAAGTAACTTCGAGGACGAAGTTTGAGTGTGGTGGAGCCCATGCTGTAACATCCTTAGATCTAAATTATCGTAATCCAGATTAATTAGTTGGATAATTTGTAATTTGTATAATTAAGTTGCATTACGAAAGATGATTATGTATCCGGATATTTAAAAGTTGGTTGCTATTTTAAGAAATTAAGAAATTTGAGAATTTTGAATTATTTTTATGGAGTATTATGATTTATAAATGTTAGTAATGATAAAACTAAGATAAAATCGGTATTAAGTGAAATCAGATAAGTTGAGGGCTATATGTGCCAAAAGTCGAAAGTTATTAAATAAAAGACTCTTGTCTTTTATTCGGCTCATTTCAACTTCAAAGCTCTCAATCTCTCTCACTCTCTCTCTAAAATCTCTACTGAATTTGGGATTTGACGAGCCAAATTCGTGGATTTAATTTAGAAACTTACAAGAAACAAACAAGATCAAGGTAAGAACATAGTTCCTAAATTTGAGGTTATATTTTGAGAGTTGATAATTCAAAAATCATATTTTAATATGAGAAATCGTGGTTGTTGTTTGTTAAATCAGTGGGAAATCATTTCTGGAACATCACTGAAGCATTAGAAACAAGAATCGTTGGTTAATTCGTCCAAAAAGGTAATAAATCTGACTTTTTGTGAGTTTTTGTATTCTTGAGGTTTTTCCTCATTTTTGGTCCAATCTGGACGAATTTGAGTGTTAATGATATGGAAAATGATGTAGAAACATTCAATATATGTTTATATAACGATATTTTCTATTGCATGTGGTTAGAAATCGAAATTGGAAATTTTTAAGTAAAACCCGAAAGTCACGAATGCAGAACTGATGGTCGACTCGGCGAGTCGGTGGGTCGACTCGGCGAGTCACTAAGAACACTTGCATAAATCTTCAAAAATTCGTAAGTGTTGGATCCGAATTCGGTTGGGACCCGAACTTAGATGGGACCGAACTCGAATAAGAACCGAACTCGGATAAGACCCGAATTCGGATGGGTGAAAGTAATTCGGATGGATCCAAAATCCTGCCGAGGATCCGTATTTCGGACCTCGACTCGGCGAGTCATCTGGACCGACTCGGCGAGTCGCCTGCAGTTCATGTGTAATTCGGATGGGGTTTTAAAGACCCGAATTTATAGATAATTAATTACACTTTTGGGATATCTTTTGAACTATATTAAGGTACATAATGAAGGGTTATTAGGGAATAATAACACACCAAATGATGAGATTTAAACGTGAGTTACGGATGACGGTTTCGAACGTCGTAATACTTTTAATTGTACAAATTGATGCTCGAACATGTATGTGATATGTTTTCCTTATGGAAATGTAACGAGTCCCTTGTGGTGTTGTTTAACACACAGTGGGGTACTTTGTGAATCCGGTCGAAATCCCGAGGAGAATGAAAATAAACTGAAATTAACTAACGCACCCACTGTGAGTACCTTAGATTTTCACATGTCTGCATTTGCTTTATGTTGGCTTTGCCTGCTGAGGCATGTTTTTTCACTTTCATTTGGCACTCTACTAACTTGCGTATATGTTGATGCACATTCTTACTTGTTGCATGTCCATTTTTTTGTTGCGCATCTTATTGATGGACCTGCGGGTCACATCTGTATTTTGATGTTACTGTGCTATATGACCAAGAATTTGTCACCTCTGTGGTGTAGATAGGAAGTAGGTCATCCCCGATGTTATGTTTGCCTCAGATGGTTGGTTTTTCTTATGCCGAGTGTCATCTCGAAGGAGCTGCGGCTCGGGTTTACGTACTTTGAGTATGTGGGGAGTATACGGTATGTGTTGCCGGTGTTACTCGTGGGGAGCATCATAAGGATTTGTGGATTGTATAAAAATCATTGTTATTCACTAAGCTTTTCATACCCCTCAGTTGTTGAATTTTTACAAGTAAAGGGAAATCCGCTGTGGGACATTCTAGTTAGGTCGTTTGTTGAAGTCTTGAAGATATCTACTACTCAGCTTGGTAATTTGGAAATGGGATTATGGTTGTAATATATTATGGGTGATGTAATAATATATGGAGTGTCTAGACTTAGTAATGAAACCTTGTAGCACCGTAGGGTATTTGCAATTGTAATATTTGTATTTATGTACTTTAATTCTTCCGCACTTTAATTAAGTATTCAGATCATTTTGAAATCATGTGACTGGTGTTTAAATCCTGGGTGTAATGTAATGATGGTTATTGTGGCAAGGGTATCACGTTGTAGGCATCCTTAAATATTGTGGGCCTGAAAAACCCACAATGCAATATTCGGTGTCAAGTTTTCTTTGCGCTGAAACGGCCACCGCATGCTTATGCATGGCAGTGTTTAAGAATATCTTCGTGTTACGAGTTAGGGACACATCGTCTCATAATTCGATCTGCTCCCATTTTAGATAAAGCAGGCTCATCCTAAATGTATTGCCTTGCTTGAGCATAGAATTATTTTCTCTGTTGTGAGTTCCAGTGATCTGGCATTCTTCCTGTTACGAAATAGTTAACTAGATTCGCAAACCAGTTAATGTTAGATACAGATAACAATTGTTCATCAGGGAAGGAGTCCCTGATTTGATCAATTGAGTTTGTTGAGATTAATTGAAGCCTTGATAAATGATCGGCAACAACATTTTCTGTGCCTTTTTTATCTTTAATTTCTAAATCAAATTCTTGTAATAGAAGGATCCACCGAATCAAAATACACTTGGCATCCTTCTTTGCCAATAAATGTCTTAAAGCACTGTGGTCAGAGTACACAGTTACTTTTGCCCCCCAAATATATCATCTGAATTTATCTAGGGTAAACACTACAGCTAATAACTCTTTTTCCGTAGTGGTGTAATTGAACAATGCCTCATTAAAGGCTTTACTTGCGTAGTAAATGACCACTAGCTTTTTCTCAAATCTTTGCCTTAAAACAGCACCAACTGCGTAATCACTTGCATCGCACATGATCTCAAATGGTTGAGACCAATCCGGAGATTGCAGATTGGCGCTTCAGTTAATTTTGATTTAAGCTTCTCAAATGCATTCACACAAGCATCATCAAAATTAAACTCGGCATCTTTTGATAGAAGATTGCATAACGGCCTTGAGATTTCACTGAAATGTTTAATGAATCGCCGATAAAAACCAGCGTGGCCTAAGAATGATCTTATTCCTTTAACGTTGTTAGGGGTGGAAGTGAGTAAATTAATTGAACTTTTGCAATATCTACCTCCATTCCTCTCTCGGACACAATGTGACCTAGGACTACCCCTTCTTTTACCATAAAATGGCTAATCTCCCATCTTAACACTAAGTTGGTTTCAGTGAATCTCTTTAGGACTTTTTCTAAGTGTCCCAGACAATCTTCAAATGTTTTATCGAATATGGAAAAATCTTCCATAAATATTTCAAGAGAACCACCCACCAAATCTGAAAAGATAGCCATCAAACATCGCTGAAATGTGGCGGGTGCATTACATAGTCCAAAGGGCATCCTTCGGTAGCCAAAGTGCCATATGGACAACTAAATGTATTTTCTCTTGATCCTCTGGATGGATTGGGATTTGATTATAACTAGAATATCCGTCCAGGAAACAGTAAAACTTCTGTCCTGCTAATTTTTCCACTATTTGATCAATAAATGGTAGCCGAAAATGATCTTTTGAAGTAGTAGCATTAAGATTTCTATAATCTATACAAACTTTCCACCCAGTTACAGGGCGAGTAGTTATCTTCTCTCCTTCTTCAGTATTAATGACTGTAATTCTCGATTTCTTGGGCACAGTTTAGGTTAGACTTACCCACTTACTATAAGATATATGATATATAATTCCGGAGCCAACAATTTTAATACTTCCTTCTTAACTACCTCTCTCAAATTAGAATTCAAACTCCTTTGTGCATGCCGAGCTGGTTTAGCTTCTGGATCAGTAATGATTCGCTGCATACACAAAGTGGGACTGATTCCTTTTAAATCAGCTACCGTGCACCCTACTGCTTCTTTATATTTGATTAATACTTGTAGTAGAGCTTTCTCTTGCTCTTCAATCAGATATGATGAAATTATGAAAGGTAAAGTGTCATTCTGACCTGGAAAAGCATATTTCAAATGAGATGGCAGCTCATTCAATTCTAGAACAGGTGGTTGCTCTATTGAAGGTTTGGCTTACTTAGGTCAATCAGTAGGTAATTTTTCAGTCGTATGGGTCCACAGTGGTTGTTTTGACTCTAGTGAGGATTCCATGAGTAGTTCTAACTCATCACACTCAATATGATTTAACTTGGCTAGCTCATTCTCAGCAAAGAGTAACTCAGTAGCATCTTTGGTGTTGACTAACGAACTATGCTGCTGCGCCAGTTCGTCCACCATGTCTCTAAGATAACATTCTGAATCAATAGTAAAGACACTTAAAGCATTAAATACATTCAGTCTTAATTTCGTATTACCAAAGGCAATATCCACCGCTCCCGTCCTATAATTAGTTTGCGCATTAATCGTGGTTAAGAAAGGTCTGCCTAGGATAATATCCGGTTGATTTTCTCCTATTGAACTTTCGGTGTCCAATACTAGGAAGTCAACTAGATAGTAAAAATCTTCAACTTTTACTATGACATCTGATAAAATACCTCTTGGGCACTTGGTTCACCGATCTGTCAGTTGTAAGATAATATCAGTTGTTTGTAACTGACCTAGATCGTGTTTATCAAACAAGTTTCCAGGTAAAATATTAACACTAGCTCCAAGATCAAGCAGTGCCTTTTTAATCTGCACATTGCCTACTGTCACTGGAATCAATGGTGATCTAGGATCTTTCAGCTTAGGAGGTAGAGAACTAGAAACTACTGCACTCAATTGTTCAGTTAGATTGATCTGCTTTGGGAGCTAGACTTTATACTTTATTTTTTGAGTACAGAGATCTTTTAGAAATCTGGCATAAGATGGAACATGTTGAATGACCTTTATCAGAGGAATATTGATCTTAACTTGATTGAATAAATCCCAAAGATCCTCTGGTTGTGGGCCTGTTTTGATGTATGGAGAAGATTTTGGATATTCTAAAGCAGCGGGATAAGGCAGAGGAATTGAAGTGTCCTGACTCTTATCCGCCTCCCCAACTATGGGCGTTGGAATATCTTCCTTAATTGGCTCTTTAAAAGAAACCTTCTTAGGAACCTCCTTCTTCTTTGGATCCTCTTTCTCCTCATACACGACTTCAGTGTCGGTATCTTCTTCTGCCTCTTTCTCTTTAAGCATCTCTATTTTATTGTCTACCTCTCTTCCACTCCTTAATGTGGTTATCTTAGCTACTTCATTAACTTCGTTAATCTCATGTTTCTTATCTTTGTTATGATGATGAGCGTGTGAAGGATTGGGAACAATATTGCTAGGAAGCTTCCCCTCCTCACGCCTAGTGAGCGATTCAGCAATCTGACCCATCTGGCGAGTTAACATTCAGCAAACTCTATAAATTGCACATAAGTCATTTTTGTTTCCACTTGGAATTGTGGTTGATCATGATGATTTGACTTATAATATCGCTCATCCTTAGCTGCTGAAGTTGAACCATATTGATATTCTCTCTTTGGTGGTTCATATCTTTGTTTGGATTGATGATCGGTAGGCTGATCATTTTTCCATTGAAAGTTAGGATGGTTTCACCATCCCGGATTGTACGTTTTTGAAATGGATTATCCCTCTCTCGATGAGCTCTAAATCCGTAAACTTCATTAGCAAATTTCTCAGTGGATTGCACTTGAAAACATGCATCAGAATGATGTGATGGATCTCCGCATGTAACAAAAGTAATTGATACACTAGGGTTTGAATAACCCTTCATCAATTGATCCAATTTTCTTTCCTAATTCTGAAATCTCACTTTTGACCTCACGTTTCCAGGCATTATCTATGCCCATCACTTGAACTCCTATACTATTTTCAGAACCAGCTTGGAATTTAAGACCTTTACCTTGTTGATTAAGCGACTCCCAAGCTTCATCTTCTTCTTTACCTAAAAATGTGCCTCCTGTGGTAGCTATAATCATATTACGACTTTCTTGACTCACGACATCAAAGAATGTTTTGATAAGCATCCATTTGGGTACCTCGAGGTGTGGACAAGCTCTCAGTAATTCGTTCATACGATCGAACGCTTCGTAGAATTGTTTGCCCGGTTTTTGTTTAAATTCGTTAATTTCCTTACTTTTCTCAGTTGTTTTGCTAATGGGGTAATATTCATTAAGGAATTCTCGTTTCATTTGATCCCATGTTGTAATGCTATTGGTTGGTAAGGATACGAACCAATTCTTCGCTTTCTCTTTTAACGAGAAAGGAAATAATCAAAGTTTTAAACCGTCGGTGGTTATACCTCGTACATGGTTTGCTTTACTGTTGGTACACCCTGTGTGATGATAGCAGTCTAAGTGATCTAACATTTTGGTTCATGTAATATTCAAAGTATTGGGTAATTAACGAATATTTGATATATATGTTTATATATGTTTGATAGTTATTGATTGTATGGTTGAACTTAATGTAATGAATTACAGGAAGTTCAAACATAAAAGATCAAAGATAAAATCAAACATAAGTTAAAAACATAAGTTTCAAATATAGGTTAAATATGTGAAAGTCGAATTTAGATTAAATTTGAATTCACTAGTCAATTAGATTCAAATCTAAGTCAGATTCGAATGTGTTCCTAGGCAGATTCGAGAGTGTCATGTGGGCAAACTCGAGTGGGCCTTGGGCCTGATTCGAGTTTGGCCCATGACAAACTCGAAAGGTCATCTAAAATTAGGGATAGACTCGAATTATTAGGTGACTTTTGCAGAATTCGTGAGGGATTAAGCAAATAGGCGATCTCGAGTTTATCAGCTAATTGAGTGTTCTTTCGGAGAGAATCTTCTAGTAGGTGCGTTCGTGTTCGTTCGTACAGCTTGTTGATAGTCTCCGTGTTCCGAGTAAGAGTTGTTTCCGTCAACCCGTTAATGAGGATTCCGCACTCGTTGACGGTCTCGTGTCTAGATAGATCTGTGTAGTGTGTAGACCTTACATTTACATATAGCTGTGAACTCAGCTAGATGTTCATAGGATTCCTCACTTGGCATCCCTCAAAAGATCGGAAAAATTTGGAATAATTGAGGACGAACTTCGAGTTCGTTCTCGCTTTCGGGATAACGAATTGGAGACGGGTCAGGCACATCACCTGGGCGGTAATGCGACTCAACCGTACCTCTCGGTTGATCACCCGTTCTAGCAACTATGTGCTCAGGTTGTCAGGATCTAAAAATTATGAAAATTATGAATAACCAAGATTAACTGATTTGAATTTATCAGAGTATAAATCAATAATCTTGCTTTGAATCAAAGTTTATTTAAGAAGTTTGCGGAATAACACTTAATTATTTTGACAAAAACTTTCAGAATCAATAATAGCATAAAACATAAGAAGTAATCAAGACTGTTTGTATTGCTGAATTCAATGATTACAATCACCTCTAATCTGTTTTGATTAGACGAAGAACACAAACTGTTCTTAGGGTTTTACAACCTTAGAGGCTTATGAAAACTCTATCAATAAAGCAATTACAGACTCAAAATATGCAGAAAACTCTTATACAATAGAAAGACCTATTCTATGTATTTATATTGCTTTATGGACGTGTTTCCTTGAAGGACTATGACTTCTCTGATAGTAGATATGCTGGAATCTTCTTGTAGATATCTTCCCTGAAAATCAGCACATTCTGTTTATGAAACTGTTGAGCAGCTTGAATGACTTGACAGCATGAACGGAGCAGCTTGAGTTGTTTTGCTCTGGCAGATTGAACTTTTACACTGGCAGCTCGAGTTTCTTCAACTAGCAGCATGAATTTTGTACTTACACAGTAATTCTACTAACAGTATGAGAAGTCTAACTAACAGCTTGAGTATACTTAAACTATTTCCCAACAATCTCCCCCTAACTTAAATTCTTTATACAAGACTTTAAGTTCTATACAAATAAGGAAATGAAAAACTAAACTGTTATTTACAAACCAAGGCTTTCAAAAACTTACAACTGTGCAAGCTTCTGATCTACAGCCTTCAAAAATTCTCTCTTCATCTCTTCTTTATCACAAAAATATGAACTTCCTTGATCTGTGTCCCTTTCTTCTCAGCATCTTCTACTTCTTTTCTTGCAAATTCAGCATCAGCAACTGAACTTAGATCTCTGATGAGTTGTTTTACTTGTGGAAGATCAGATCTAACTTGAGAAACAGATCCTATGTGGTACATCTTAATCAGCTCATCCCTGGTTAGCTTATGAACCATCTGCCAGAATGTATCAAACTCCTCTTCTGGTCCAGATTCTCTCCTTATCACAAACTTGACCCTTAAATTCCTTTCATCCAATGACTTAGCAAACCAGTAGTTGATTTCTGGCTTTGTGAAGTCATGTTGATCAATCAACTTTTCTATCTCCATAGCTTTTTGCAAATGGTGCTGAAAGATCACCCTCTTAACAGATGATGGAACAGAAACAGTAGGTTGATCAGTAGGAGCAGGTGCATTGGCAGCTTCAGTTTGGACTTGTTTTGTTGATGGTTGGACTGATTGGGACGGTTGAACTGTTGGTACTGGCTGAACTTCTGAAGAGACTCTTGTTTTCTTTCTTTTCTCCATTTCTTTGTCATGTATTTCCTGCAGCCTTTCAGTGGTCATAGACTGAGCAATTTTCTTTGGAATATCTGCTGCAACGGCAAAATTGATTAAGAATCTTCTCTTCTCAGCCTTGGTATGCCCAGTTGGCATCTTCCTCTTCCTTTCACCTTGCTTTACCACAAACCCTCTTAGGTAATCTACTAAGGTTTCATCATCTTGCATTGGGGCATGGGTTTGCTGGTCTAAGGCCTTATCTTGTTCTTCTGCTAATTTTCTTGCAATCTCAGCATCAAAGGCAATCTGGGCTTCTCTGGAAGAAAATTTGTGCTTTGGAGACTCAATGAGAATACCCTTGCCCTTATCTTTTGTAGCAGAAGATGTAGGTTGGACTGAACTGGATGGAGCTTGACTACCTTCTCTTATAACAACTCCAGTTGCTCTTGTAGAAGCAGCTTGAGTTTCTAGGCTAACAGCTTGAGAAGCTGTTGGGACTGCTAGCCTAGAAGATGGAGCTGTTGATGCTGCTTGGACTGTTGGAGTTGGAGCTGCTTGGACTGGTTGAGGAACTTCCTGATTCTCCCCCTTTTTGGAAGCATTGGTTTGGTCAGAAGGACCTACAACCTTTGCCACATGGGTTTGAATCAACTGCTCTAGTTTGATGAGCTTATTTCCACAAAGAGTAAACCCTTTGTGTAGATTAGCCAGTTTCTGATTGTGAGCAGCTTCTGCCTGTTTGAGTGCATGAATTTGTGCCCCCTGTGCAGCAATGATGGACATTTGGTATTCCAACATTGTTACAACAGGTTTCAGCTTTGGATCCGTTAAGAGCATCAGTTGCAGGCTAGTCTCAAGATCAGATAACACCAGGGGTGTTTGTGGTCTATCACTGACATTAACACCAGAAGTAGAAACCTCTGGGCCCCTCTTTTCTTGGGACTGGGGACTTCCAGCTCGTGTTTGCACACTTGCTGTTGCCATGGGTGTGGTCTTAGAGATGTTGGCCCTGTCCTGTGCCTCTTGTGCAGAGACATCAGTAGTGCCAGCCACAGAACCCATATGAACAGTCTCAGAAGAGATGTTCACCTCCTGATTGAGGTTGGGAGTGTCCTCAATTGGTTCCCTTTGGATATTCTGTGCAGAAGGATCCTCCTGCACAGGGATATATGGCTCTTGTCTAAGGGAGGAGGAGGAAGGAGCTCCTCGTCCCCTTTTCCTTTTATATAAGTATTGTAGTGGGCCTTTGGGCTGTTCAAAAGGATCAGAGGGAATATGTGTATCATGAGGAGTGGGTTGGGGTCCTGGGGTTGAAGCAGTAATGTTGGGATGTGTCTGCTCAGGCCCCTCTCCTCTGTTTCTTGTGATGATGTTCATCATTGCAGAGGGCAATGGAGCATCAATACTAACAAAATTGGCACTTGGCTTTATCAGCCTTTTGATTGAAGATAGTGAGTGCCTATGGGAAACATATATCCTCTTATGTAAATTTGAAGTAGTGCAGGTGTGTGCAATTATTTTTGCCAAAAATCGAGGATACATCAAAAATTTCCAATGCTTCAAGGAATGATGCCTTAACATTCCTTGAAAGATCATATTTGAAAAATTGAACTGTTGGCCAGTAGAAAAGCACACTAAGGCAGTGGCAATATTTGAAGAAAATTCGGACCAACCAGTTCTTTTGGGGCTTAAACATTGCTGAATAATATGCACAAGGTATTTCCATTTAGGAGAAAAGTGTGCTTTCAAGAAAGTAAAAGAATCAGCAGGGCCCCTATATCCGATATTTTGAAGACCAAAGTGTAAAGCAGTAAGAGATAGGTCTTTTATGCCTGTGGCATCTTGAAGATGCAGATGATGTCTGATGGACTCCTCGGTGATATTGATGGTAGTACCATCGATTTTAGAAGTCAGGGTAGGCACTCCATTGATGGTTTGAACATAGGCATGATTCCAGAATTGCTCAATATGAGATATGTATATAGTGGGGTTGATATTGAGGGCATAGTGGATATGGGAGTGCCTGAGGAAGTCCATCATCTCATGGAACGGTTCAAGGTCAGTGTGTTTCAGGGTGTATGGGAGGCAGTTGTGTTCTTTTACGAACTCCATTGATCAAGAAACGACGGTTTAGGGTTTAGGGTTTGAAGAGAATGTGTGTATCGTTCAGAGAGAAAGCAGAAGGCCGTGGAAGAAGAATATGTAACTGGTAGTTACAACTGAACGAAACTGGGACCTTTAAAGGTTTCGAATAGGTTAGGTCCCGCGCACACATTTGGAAAATTACCTAAATACCCTGCACACTTTGACAGATCAAGTGAAAATAACTAGCAGTCCGAGAAAATGAACTAGCAGCATGAGAAAAGACTCATGCTGTTAGTGTAAATTTGTGCAAATTTTCAATGGAACAGTGTCTCCCCCTTAAATTAGCATATTGAGTTGATAATAATAAAAATCAATTAATCCATGTTTACCATACCAATGTTTGATATTAGGAAAGTGAACCTTCCTACATCAAAAGGTTTGGTAAATAGATCAGCTAGCTGATCATCAGTATGTATTTTGGTAACTTGGATAAACTTCTTTTCATTACAATCTCTGATGAAGTGAAATCTGATTTCTATATGCTTGGTTTTTGGGAATTTCACTGGGTTTTGCACAATGCTAATGGCACTTGAATTGTCAATATAAATAGGAGTGGATAAGAAATTCATACCATAGTCTCTTAGCTGATTTTGAATCCACATCACCTGGGAGCAGCAGCTTGCAGCTGCTACGTATTCTGCTTCAGTGGATGATGTGGAGACAGTTGTTTGTTTCTTGCATTGCCAAAAGACCAGTCTTGCTCCTAAGTATTGACATCCACCAGTTGTGGATTTTCTGTCAATGTTGCAACCACCATAGTCACTGTCAGAATATGCAGTTAGTTCAAAAGGAGAGTCTTTGGGATACCAGAGGCCTAAATGTGGTTGGCCTTTAAGGTATCTGAAAATTCTCTTAACAGCAACCAAGTGAGAATCCTTTGGTGAACATTGAAACCTGGCACACACACAAACAGCAAACATTATATCAGGTCTAGAAGATGTTAGATACATGAGAGATCCAATAAGGGATCTGTATAGATGAATGTCCACATCTATGCCATCTTTGTCTGTATGAAGCTGTTTATGAGGATCCATTGGAGTGCTTGCAACCTTTGTGTCTTGATAGCCAAACTTTTCCAGTATGTCTTTGACATACTTTGATTGACTTATGAATAGACCAGTAGGCTTCTGTTTGACCTGCAGCCCTAGAAAGAATGTGAGTTCCCCCATTGAACTCATTTGAAACTTTTTGTGCATTAGGGCCTCAAAATCTTTGCACATCCTATCATTAGTTGAGCCAAAGATGATGTCATCAACATAGATCTGGACAAGAAGAATCTCAGTCTTGATGGATTTAGTGAAAAGTGTTTTGTCCAGAGTGCCTCTCTTGAAGTCATTCTGTAGAAGATATGAGGACAGTGTGTCATACCATGCTCTGGGGGCTTGGTGAAGACCATAGAGGGTTTTGTCTAGCTTGTACACCTTGTCTGGATACTTGTAGTCTTCAAAACCAGGAGGTTGACACACATATACTTCTTCTTCAATTTTCCCATACAAGAAAGCAGACTTAACATCCATTTGGTACACTTTAAAGCCTTTGAAACTTGCATATGCTAGAAATAGTCTGATGGCTTCAATTCTTGCTACTGGAGCAAAAACATCATCATAATCTATTCCCTCTTCTTGAGTGTACCCTTGGGCTACTAGTCTTGCTTTGTTTTTTATGACTATCCCCCTCTCATCCTTCTTGTTTCTGAACACCCATCTTGTACCTATTGCTCTCTTACCTTTAGGATGATCCACCAGAGTCCATACATTCTGAATTTTAAACTGTAAAAGCTCTTCTTGCATAGCTTCAATCCAGGATGAATCTTTTAGTGCTTCTGATGCCTTTTTAGGTTCTAGTTGAGACATGAAGCAGGCATGTTCAAAAGCAGCTAGGCTGAATTCTGGAACTGCTTGTTCAGCAGCAGCAGTCTCATTGTGGACCATCTTCCTTGTTTGAACAGGAGTGCTTGGATCACCCAGTATTTGATTGAGAGGGTGATACTTATGAACTCTTAGTGTGGGCTCTCTCTCTGTTTGGAAGGACGTTCCAAGGTTTGTGTCATCTCCATCAGAAGCAGTGAATGGTTCACTTTGTGGAACAGCTTGAGTTTCTAGGCTAACAGCTTGAGAAGCTGTTGGGACTGCTAGCCTAGAAACTGGAGCTGTTTCCTTTTGTGTTTGAGCTGTGTTGTCAGGACTTGGGAATGGCACTTCAGTGTCTGGATTTGCATCATGTTGAGTGCTCAAGATCCCTGGAGGATCACATGACAGAAGTGGTAGAGTGGTGAAATCATCCCAACTTGTTGAATCTGCAGCAGTCTGAAACTTTGTGCCAACAGCATGAGAAATTGTATTGGCAGCATGAGAATTTGTGTTGGCAGCTTCAACCCTGTATGCATCAGCTTCTGCAGTAAACTCAGCAAAGCTCAGAGAATTTGTTAGTG
>JAANYP010009251.1:0-18717 GCA_020465985.1 Centrapalus pauciflorus
TAGTCTTAGAATCACATAAAACCATAACTGCTCAAAATGGGTCTTTAAAAGCTGATAACGCTAGCCTAAATGACATTAAGCAAGATCTTAAGGACAAGCTTAAAGCTGATGCTCAAGATGTCATAGTTCTAAAAGACAAGCTAAGTGAGCAATGTGTTAGATTAGAACTAATGTATGAGCATGTAGAGGCCTTGACCAAAGATCTTAAGACAAAATAAGTAGAGCTAGCTGAAACTAAGGTGAAGGTTGCCGAGGCGAATAGTAAGCTAGAGAAGTTTAGGAATTCAAGCCTGAACCTAGGGAAAGTTTAGATGCTCAACGCCAATCTAAAAAGCCTGTAGGTCTAGGATTTCATGAAATTCCTCCTCCTTTTAATGCAAACTACGTGCCTCAACCTCAGGAGAAAACTGATAAATCAGTAGACTTAGAGGACATACCTACACCTATATCTGAGCCTGTATTAGAAAATACATCTAAGGTGACTGATACAGTCGTCAAGGTTAAGAAAGTCAAATTTGTGGCTTCCTCCAGTGAAACACCTGCTGGAAAACATAAAATCGATTTTAATGATCAGGACAATGAACCAGTTGCAATAGATGTACAAAAGGACCAAGACACAAGTGAGACACCTAAGTCTAAGGGCACACACAAGAAGTCCATAGACAAGATTTCCTGCTTTAGATGTCATGAGAAGGGGCATGTTGCTTCTAACTGTCCGCTTAGGAAAACCGAAGTTACACCTAAGACAGGGAAGCCAACACCTGTTAAGCCCTCAACAAATCTCGCGAGCACTAGTAGTTCTCAGAGTACCGAGAAAACTGTGCAGGCCGCACCAAGACAAGTTGTGAAACAAACACCGGTAAAGGTTGGACCAAAAGAAGTGGTTAGGACAAATTCACCGAATAGAGTCGTAAATGAATCTAGGTCTGGACCTCAACAACAATATAGGAGCACAACACCTAGCAGAGCATACACTCCGGTTACGTCACACACTCCTATTAGGCATCACACACCGGTAAGAGCTCCGGGATCACAATCTGAAATGCAATATAATCGGAATTATTCTTGAGCTCCACAACAAATGCCTACTCA
Organism: Centrapalus pauciflorus; assembly: GCA_020465985.1. Taxonomy (NCBI): domain Eukaryota; kingdom Viridiplantae; phylum Streptophyta; class Magnoliopsida; order Asterales; family Asteraceae; genus Centrapalus; species Centrapalus pauciflorus. The sequence goes on from JAANYP010009251.1 coordinate 1,093, forward strand.
AAGGCAAAGAGTGAATTTACATCACTCGGCACCACAACAAACTCATGTTCAACGACCCAAGTCACCTGAAAGGCGAGATGGGTATTTGAAAGAGTTTAAGTATGTGGACGAGAATGGTATAACCAAGTCAGTTATGGCTTGGGTTCCCCGTGATAACTAACCTATTTTCTTTCATGTGCAGGAGATTACCACAGGTCCAAACAACAAATGGTTCGTCGACAATGGATGCTCCAGGCACATGACAGGGGAAAGAGGTCTCCTTACAGACTTTAAGGGTGGGAATCGGGGATTCGTATCATTCGCGGGAAATAAAGGAGGAAACAGCACGGGTACTGGAGTGGTCACTAATGGGACGATCAAGTTGGACCAAGTTTATCACGTTGATAAACTGGTTCACAATCTCATTAGTGTATCTCAAATCTGTGACAAGAAGAATTCATTGTTGTTCACTGACACTGAAGCGGTAGTGCTAAAACTGGGTTTCAAAATTCCTGAAGAGTGGATGATGCGGGCACCAAGAAAGAATGACTTGTACATGCTTGATATGAACAAGCCGGAGACTTCGAAGGGGCCAATCTGTCTGTTATCCAAAGCTTCGGAGACGGAATCAGTGTTGTGGCACAGACGCATGGCACATTTGCACCTAAGGAAAATGAATTATATAACAAAAAATGGGTTGGTGCAAGGTGTGCCTATGAAAAGCTTTCAGTTCGAGGACAAGTGTCTACCATGCAAGAAGGGCAAACAACATAAGAAGACACACAAGTCCAAGACTCAAAATTCCATAACCTCTACATTCGATTTGTTGCATATGGATCTCTTCGGACCAATCAACAAAAGGAGTATAGGAGGTAGTTGGTATTGTTTGGTTATAACTGACGATTACTCACGATTTTCTTGGGTTTTCTTTCTAGGTACAAAGGACGAGACGACTTCCAAGCTCATCGGGTTCTTAGACCAAGTGGAGAATTCCTACGGAACACGGGTTAAAAGGATACGTAGTGATAATGGAACTGAGTTCAAAAACACTGTACTTGGTGTATATTGCCTCTCAAAGAGCATAGTGCATCAATTTAGTGCACCATATGAGCCTCAACAAAATGGGGTGGCCGAACGTAAAAACAGGACATTGATTGAGGCAGCTAGGACTATGCTTTCGGATTCAAAGCTTCCTACCATGTTTTGGGGGGAGGCAGTGAATACCGCATGTCATATTTTAAACCGAGTCCTAACTGTCAAATCTTTGAACAAAACCTGTTATGGTTTGAATAAACGGCCACCTAATTTAACTGGCTTCGAACCGCTTGGGGTACCATGCACTCTTTTGCGAACAAAACATAAACGTAAGTTTGGTGAAAAGGCTGACGAAGGATACTTCCTAGGTTATGTGCCGAACTCACCAAACAAACGGGTTTTTAATAAAACAAATGGTACAGTGGAAATTGTGTATAACATTGAAGTCACAAGTTATACACATGAACCCCAAACAGGTCCGGAATGGATATTTGACTATGATAAATTATTTGAGTCATTTAACATTCCTTTGGATGAAAATGCAGGTACAATCGAAAAGGACATGGCGACGTTGCATCTGAATGACGAAGGTCATACCTTTCTGAGGACTACATTTCAATCCGCATCCGAGCCTACTGCGACTGAAGAAGGATCTCCAGAAGTTACTAATCTAGAGGCACCTTACTGAGAATCAGACTCAGACAACAAATTCCAACTCTGAGGAAACTGTCCACGAGGAGGAAAATGTGGAATCTGAGGCTGTTCCCCCATTAGGTGAAATAGGATCTAACTTAGGAGATAATCTGAGAGTTGACAAAATAGAGACCTCTAGGATCAACAAGAACCATCCTATAGAAAGCATCATAGGAAATCCAAACGAGGGTGTGAGGACTAGGAGTAGTTTAAATAACAACACTGTGTTGTTGTCGATGATAAACGACTCCGAAGCATATCATACATGTCTCTATTCTTGTTTCATTTCGCAAGTAGAGCCTAAGAATGTGCAAATGGCACTAAAGGATAACTCCTGGGTTGAAGCGATGCAGGAAGAACTTTCGCAGTTTAGGAAACTAGAAGTGTGGGAGTTAGTTCCATTACCTCGAGGGGAAATTGCCATAGGAACCAAATCGGTTTTTAAGTGTAAAAGAGACGATCGGGGTATAGTCACTCGCAACAAGGCTACGCTAGTTGTAAAGGGTTTCAACAAAGAGGAGGGAATCAATTACAATGAGGTGTTTGCACCAGTAGCTAGGCTGGAAGCCATTAGGTTGTTTCTGGCTTTTGAATCCTTCAAGGGCTTTAAGGTATATCAATTAGATGTTAAGAGTGCTTTCCTCTATGGGAAAGTGAAGGAACTGGTGTACGTAGAACAGCCGCCCGGATTTACAGATCCAAAATATCATGATAGAGTATATCGTTTAGATAAGGCTCTATATGGATTGCATCAAGCACCAAGGGCGTGGTACGAGACTCTATCCAACCATTTATTAGAGAACGGGTTTGAAAGGGGTAGGATAGATAGTATGCTGTTCGTTAAAAGAAAGGGAGAACACTTCAACTTGGTACAAGTGTACGTAGATGATATCATTTTTGGATCATTAGACGAACAAATGTGCAAAGATTTCGAGAAGGTGATGAAGTCGAAATTCGAGATGAGTGCAATGGGAGAGTTAAATTTCTTTTTGGGGTTACAAGTTGACCAGAAGAAGGATGGTATGTTTATCCATCAGACGAAGTATGTCAATGACATATTGGAATGTTTCGGGATGGAAGGAACGAAACTGACTGCCCAATTCAGCACGCCGATTCAAGTGAATCACAATCTCAGACCGGGTACTGAAAGTGATACCGATGTGGATCCGACATTATATCGGGCCATGATTGGATCACTTATGTATTTAACTGCTTCAAGACCTGACATCATGTTTGCTGTCTGTATTTGTGCTAGGTTTCAAGCTAATCCGAAGGAGATGCACATGAAAGCTGTGAAGCGGATTCTACGATACCTCAAGTCGAAACCGAAGCTGGGACTTTGGTATCACGCGAAGGGAGATCTAGAGTTGGAGGCGTTCACGGATTCTGACTACGGAGGATGCAGCTTGACGCGCAAATCAACAACTGGAGGTTGTCAATTCCTAGGAGGGAGACTGGTATCCTGGCAATGCAAGAAACAGACGTCGGTAGCCGTGTCAACGTGCGAGGCCGAGTATGTTGCTGCTGGTAGTTGCTGCTCACATGTTCTGTGGATACAACAACAATTGCGGGATTACGGTTTGGCTTACACTCAAACTCCTATTAGGATAGATAACCAATCTACAATTGCTATAACAAATAATTCAGTTAAACACAACAAAACAAAGCACATAGACATTAGGCATCATTTTATTCGTGATTGTGCTGAAAAGAACTTAATCAAGTTGGTAAAAGTGGCAACAGAGGATAATAATGCTGATTTATTTACCAAAGCCTTTGATAAGTCACGGTTTGAATATTTAATTCAACTAAATGGAATGCGCAACCCAGAGTAATTTGACCTTAGTAGTAGTTTATTTCCTTTTATAGCTGTAGTATTTCTTTCTTTTTAAAGTAAGTCTGCTAATTTAGGAAAGTTTCTATTTTTAGTAAGTTAGTAGGTTTTATTGCTATTTCTTATGAAAAAAAAGGAGAGAAAACCATAAAAATTCAAAAAAAAAAAAGAGAATATCAGAAAAGGAGTTAAGTCTTAGATGCATAGGTTCAAAGTGACGAAAATTAGCACAATCGTTACAAACTATAAGTGTTTAGGCTTTCACACATAATGCACCTAAAATTCTAAGTGTTATACTTTATTTTAGTTTGATGTGTTGGTAAGCATAAGACATATAGGGAGTCTCAAGGCTAATAAAATATTCAAGAAAAAGTCAAACGTGTCACTAACTTAGATGTATGACCAATCGGTCTTAATTTTTATGTACAAGACATACAAACTTTGAGTCTAAATGAGGTATGCAAACTTTCTGGGGATGTATAGTAACATCAAATACATCTTAAAATGGAAAGAATAGAAAAATCATATAAAATTAAGAGTCAAAAACATGTAACTCTGTTGTACGTAACTACAGACCTGTTGCCTCTGTTTAGATTCGGGTTAGCAAGATAAGTCGCTTTGTTGTACGTCGGTACAGACCTGTCACCGCTGTCTTGCTAGCTTTAAGAATAAACCTTAAGTCAAACTAAGACACTTTGTTGTATTAAAATACAGACCTGTGTCCGATGTTTGTCTTTTAAAGAAAGTTTGCAAATACCAACAAGTTAGAATCTTTGTCTGCATGCCTTGATCATAAAAGTATGTCTATGTCTGAGTCACGTAAGATAATTTCATGATAAATAAAAATGCCAAGGGATATTCCAAAATGTAGCATGTTTAAAGGTGTAAATACGAACAATCGGCTAAATGGGTATTTCACGACAAACAATCAAAGGAATCAAAAATTCCTAAGTGTGAAAGTTTAAGTTATGAAAGTGTGTATCTGATACCGCTATCTGATTGAACCTTTCTTTGACTATGCTCATCAAAAAATATTTTGTTTAGCGTTTAGCATAGATTGTAAGTTGTAATAAATGCAGTTTAAGTCTAAGTTAAATTTTTGGGCAAAATTTTAAAAATTTTATTTTTACTTATTTTTATTTTATTTCATTTTATCTTAGTTTATTTTATCTTAGTTTATTTTATTTTATTTTATTTTATCTTATTTTTATTTTTATTCTTCTTAGGAAAAAGGTCAAAAATAACTAAGGGTGCATTCACAGTTGAATAAAATAAACACTGCGTGAAAATCTTGTGCTTAGGGTAAAGGATTTGGCATAGTTTATTCCGTTACACAATATCGTTGAAAAGGTTGAAAAAGTTGAATTTATTTCAAAATTTTTGAAATTTTCTAAGTGTTTGGGGTAATTCGAGTTTAGGTCAAACTCGAAATCGGCTGATCTCGAATCTGTCACTAGATTAGAATCTGTCATTAGACTCGAAGGTAGGTGTTATAAATAGGTTAACAGTAATTGTCATTATTCTATCTTTTTTCGAATCTGTTCCTCGAATCTATCTGGCGATCTCGAATCTATTTCTCTCGAGTCTACCGTTTTCACTAAAAAACACTATTCGTCGAGTTTCTTGCTTGTGTGTTCGATTCTACTGATACATCTAGGTATAAACAATTGGGTTGTACAAGATTCAAGTAGTTTTATACACCATTTAAGTCAAAATCACCAATTTTTGATGGTTTGATGGTCGAAATCGTGTTTTTCAAAATTACAAAGTTTGGACTGGTAAAAAGTCAAATTAAAGGCAAATATCTGTGATTAGAACCTAGTTGGACTAATGTATGTGATTTTCTAAGTTCAAAATGGTTAAAATCATAGTGTTTGGTGATGATGTGGGCCGACGAGTTCGAATCTGTTCCTGACCAGTCTCGAGTTTGTCAGTAAACTCGAGAAGGTCATTAGATTCGAGTGTGACATCAAACTCGAAAAGAGGTTTCTTCGAATCTGTTTATTCGAATCTGTCACTTTGTTTGAATTATTCAATTTAAATTTAATTAAACTTGTAGAAATTCATTTGTGTTGGATTTTGTACTTAAACAAGTTCAAAATAAAACAAATTTGAATTTAAGCAATTTTATTGATTTTTAATAATTCTAATAGTTTATCTATTGTGCAGATATGGCTGATCGAGTATTCGTGCCTAAGCATAATATGGTCATTCCCCCCGACCATCATATCCCTGAGGCGCAGGGTTTCCGTCAGATGATGGATTTCCTTGTGGAATCTAGGATTGCGTTTGCATTGTCCCATAACATTCAGATCATTATTCCATATGTACGGCAGTTTTACGAGCACTTACAAGTTGACTGTTCTGTCACTCCAACAGTTCTGAGAACAAGGATAGCAGGACAGCCATTGGTGTTTTCTGCTGATATGCTACGTCAGGTTCTTCAGCTGGGATCCCAAGAGGAAGAAAATGGTCCTATACACTTTCCCTTAAGTATTAGGCAAGCAGCTTTTCTGAGGATGGGTTACAGCTTGGATGTTACTAAAACATCGTATATGAAGAGTGGGCTAATAGGTCAATGGAGATTTTTGGCGCATGTGTTTATGGTCTGTTTTGCGGCCAAGAAAGCCGGATTCGATTATATTGTCTCGAAGATCCAATCCGGGATGATCTCTTTAGTTTATAATCGGCGCTTCAGCTTTTCTGAAATGTTTTTCTCAGAATTTGTTCACCAAATCACGGCTCCGGAGCAGCTACGATTTCTCCTATATCCTCGTTTCATAATGATGCTCATTCGGCACTTCTTGCCGAATTTGCCGCAGCAAAATGAGATTCAGAGTGTAGCGGTGATTGACAAAAGGATTTTTGCTGACTGTTCTGCGCATAGAGGAAGGTTGGCAGTTCCAGTCGAACGACCATTGTTTGGGGCAGTTATAGACAGGAACTTTGAAGCACCGGATAATGCCAACTGGGCAGGTGAAGTAGAGGTTCAACTTCGACAGCCACAACAACAGCAGCAACAACCGCGTGCTCAGCAACATTGGAGACGCCAAAGATCTACCGCGAGTCAAACTCAGGCAACTAGGCCTTCTACAAGTCAACAGCAAGAGGTACAAGAGGCAGGGCCATCAAGTACACCAGCAGAACCTATTCCGACATCCGATCAGTTGTGTCAAACGCTGCATGAGATATGGGAAGCGGGTCCTAATGCAAATGAAGAAATAACTGTTGAGCTTATTGATCGATTGTTACAGCCTCCGGAAGGAGAAGATGATGTGCTTCGGGAAGTAGATGAATATCAACCTCCTCAAACCGGTAATGACATGTCATCGTCAGCTACCGAGTCTGAAGATATGGAGGAGATAGAGGTTGAACTTCCAGAGTCCGACACAGCAGAACCAACAGTTCAGATAGGAACTTATGGGTCGAGATTGGTAGTAAATGAAGAAGCTTCAAGGCGGAGAGCATCACGAGAGGCTGATGACTCTGATTTCGAAGAAGAAGACGTTGCTCCATTAGTGACGAGGCAAAGGGCTAAGCGTCATCGCTTTATGCAAGGAGCTACTTCTGCTTAAGTAGCACAGCCTGAAACAGTCCAACCTCCACCTACTCAATCCACCATACCACCATCACCACCACATGCTGAACCGTACATCCCATCACCCATCATTCCAACTCCAATTCAATCCATCCCATCCACCTCATCCACCTCATCCACATACGCAGAAAATCAAAGGTTTTTGCAGCTAAAAGATAGAGTTGACTTCCAACAGATCCAGATCTTAGGCCTAACGACGGCAATCGGTGAGATTCAGAAGCACAATGCAAATCTGGATAACGAGAATGCCGATCTGAAAAAGATAGTGGACAAAGTACAGGAAGAAAATTTGGAGCTGAAAACTTTTGTCGCTGATCAAGCAGCTGAACTAAGATCGATGCGCTCCCTGGTTGAGCAATTAATGAAAAATATAAAGGCTCAGGGGGAGACATCCTGCCGTGATCAAGTGGAGCGGCCGAGGGATGATGATAATGATGAAGATGACCACGTCAATGATCCCAGCACGGAAAGACAGAATTAGCCAGTAGATTTTTCTGCTGCTCAGGATGCTCAGTCTCAGGGGGAGCCGAGTCAATCAGGAGCTAAAGAAGGAGAGGCCAGTTCGTCCAAACCTACAGAGTCTGAGATAAATGAGATGATTGATGCACTTATGGATCTCGACGACGACCCGATGGACTTGGGCTTTGACTTTGAGGATGATATGGAGGAACTAGAAGAGGGAGAATTTGTTCCTGAAGACATAACGGATTGGAAGTCCAATGATGAGGTTTATGCTGACGAAGATGATGAAGCCAATGAGATCACCGTTCAGCAAAATCCAATCACTGATACGTATGTGATAGAAGGAAATGATGTTGTTAACATAGAAGTAGTCAATGTTGCTTTAAATGTTGATTCATCAATAGAAGAGCCTGCCAGAGAGCTGACCAATGAAGAGAAAAGAAAGCTATGGTTCAGGGCAGAGCAGAAGGAGTTAGAGCTGAAGAAGAAGATGAGGGTGCCGGGTACTGGAAAGCTGTCAGGAAGCATATTAAGCTGGTTCTTTGATTGGGAACTGCAGCTATTCATAATCAAAAGAAAAGATGGGCTCCAGTACCTCAGAAGATCTCTGAAATTATTCAACTCATTGCCGAAGATTGAGATAAAAGCGTTAGCTTGGAAAGAACTAATCAATATCGGCAAGGACCCTTACGCAGATATAATTGCCAAAATCATAAGAAAAGAAGGAAGGTCGAGGAAGTTTGAACGCCTTAATCCGAGGATAGGAAAACGAGTAATGGATCATTCTACAATTGATCCTCTAACTGGGCGTCCATGGTTGAAGATACAGTACAGACCAGTGAGATGTCTGAGGAAGGTACCACTCAAGCCTATGCCACCAAACGTCATGAAAAACCTAAACTGGTGGTATGTTGAGAGTGAAATGGGAGAAGCGGTGATGGAAAATTTTGAAGAAAAGGTGATTCTTAGAATATATGATCCTCTTCACCTGGTAAACCTTTCTAGAGATGACCTTCAAATACTACATGCTCATAAGATCTCAAGCGACACTCATATGGATGGTGAGGCTAGAAAGTATGAGAATGTAGTTAAAGTGTGTATTGAGCAGGGTTTGTATGCTGGAAGCAGTTTGAATAAATAATAAACAAGGTACTTAATCAAATGTGTGAATTATTAGAAGCTATCGTCAAGGGGGAGTCTGTTAGTACATCCTGTGTGACGAAAGCAGTCTAAGTGATCAAACATTGTGGTTTAGCAAGTGTTTGATATATATATATATGTTTATATAGGTTTGATAATTATTATTGTTTGTGTGTTTGAACTTAATGTAACATATTCCAAGAAGTTCAAACATAAAGATCAAAGATAAAATCAAACATAAGTTAAAAAAACATAAGTTTCATATACAAGTTAGTCAGATTCGAAGTCTATAAGGATTGGCATTCGAATCTATGTCAGATTCGAATGTGATCCTAGGTAGATTCGAATGTTCATTAGTAGGCAGATTCGAGAATGTCAGTGAGGACAAACTCGAATGGGCCTTGGGCCGGATTCGAGTATGGTCTATGACAGACTCGAATTAGCCTCTATAATTAGGGATAGACTCGAAATATTATTAGATTTTTTGCAGAATTCGAGAGTGATTAAGCAAAGAGCGATTTCAAGTTTATCATCAGTGTTAGCATTGTTTCGGAGAGAATCTTCTAGTAGGTGCGTTCTTGTGTAGTTCGTGCAGCTCGTTGATAGTCTCCGTGTTTCTGGTGAGTGTTGTTACCGTCTACCCGATAACGAGGATTCCGCACTCGTTGACGGTTCCGCCTCTAGATAGATTTGTGTTAAGTAGACCTTACAAAATTCATTTCTAAACCTTGATTAAAAACAACATTTAAGTTGTTAAAAATGCAAATTTCAGAAAAAAGCTTTAACTCGAAGGTTTTTTAACATTAAAATCCAAGTTTTTGTTTGTGTGGATTGTTTTGAACCATGAAATTTCAGATTCATGTTCACATTCATACAACGAAACATACCACACATTTAATTTCAGTTTTATGAACAACAAGTTCTGAACACCATGAACATTCAAATACGTAAAATATACGAACTCATATATCTCAAAACTGAAATGAACTTTGTACAAATACAATAAGCAAATAACAACTAAAACATTTACTCACAATCTGATGAAAAGATATCTTTATTCAGTCGATGATGTTTGTGGGTTTTCGGTTTCTTAAAGGTTAAGAAATGTATTTGGAGAAGATGATGAATAGGCGTGTATCCGAAAAATTGAATTTGAAATCGAAATTTCAAATTTATAGATTGTATCCTAAACCGGCCCATATTTGAATACAAAAAAAAAAAAAAACAGCCCAACTTCAACTCTCATTTATTAACCCAATTATTTAACCCATATTATCTTTTCAACAAACATTGTGACTAAACAAATAAAAACAACAAAACAAAAATAAAAAAATTAAAACAAAATAAACAAAAACAAAAAAATCTGATAAAAAAAGTAAAAACAGATTTAAACAAAAGTAACAAACAATTGAAAATACACATAACCAAAAATTAACAAAAACAGAGAGAAAAAAAAATAAACTCATAAAAAATTATAAACTAAACTAAAAAAAAATTAAAATTCTCCCCCTTTAATTTCTGAATGCTGCTCCCCCTCAAATGTGTATCATATTTCTCAGCTTAGCTCCCCCTACAAAATATCAGATAAATTGTATCAGATTTTCTCAAAAACAGATAAATTCATTTTGTGCTCCCCCTGCACATGACAATCCAGATCTTGTTAAATTCCAAATAATATTGAACTTTTAAGATTCAAGAATTTAACATCAGATTAAAATCAATAAAAAAATGTAGATTTAAAATTATAAATTGAAACTACTGAATTATTAAATCTTAACGATTCAACATACCTAATTTGTATACCATAAAATTAAACCTTTTTTCATCTAACGCTTTGGTAAACAAATCAGCTAGTTGATATTCAGTAGGCACAAAATATAATTTTATATTTTCATTTTCTACATGATCCTTTATAAAATGGCACCGAATGTTAATGTGTTTTGTTTTTGAATGTTGCACCGGATTTGATGCAATAGCTATTGCGCTTTGAGAATCATAGTAGATGGGTATTTTCTTTGGTGTAAACCCGTAATCATCCACAACACCTGAGAACAGCAAGAAGATACAGCAACGTATTCTGCTTCAGCTGTAGACAATGAGACACAATGTTGTTTCTTGGATGACCAGCATACGGGTTTGTCACTGCTCCAGACGTACTTTTTCTATCCATCTTATCACCTGCGTGATCAGCGTCAGAAAAAGCAGTTAGATTAAATGAAGATTCTCTGGGATACCACAAACCTAATGCTTTATCTTTGGAAAAGTCTAAAACTAGGTTATGTTCATTACGAAGTTTGTTTTCCAAAGAATGAGCATTTTTCTTTTCAGCCTTCAATGATTTTTCAAACTTTTTAAGCATATAGGCCATATGAGTTAGTTTCTCTTCTAGCACACAAGATTCATCAAAATCAGAGTCAGAGTTACAATGTACCTCCGGTTTGTTTGAACCATCTGATCTGTCTGACTCAGAATCTTCATTTTCCTCGACATCTGTTTTTCCAGTTGCCATTAACGCAACTTCTTCTGTCTCTTCCTCCTCAGATTCTTGTTTTTCTTCATCCTCTTCATCAGTTAAACCAACCCATACTTCATCTTCAGCTATCATGGCTGATTCACTCAATTCTGACTCATTGAGAACCTCTGATTTCAGGCAAATATGAGCATCCTCATCCAGAATATCTTCATCTTCAGATAACTGCAACCAGTGGTCATCCTCTTCCATAAGAGCTTTTCCAGACTCCTTTTCTTTGGCTAAGAGTGCCTTCCTAGTATAGTAGTCAGAGTTTTTGACTACTAGAAGTCTAAATTCACGAGCATAATGACCTGGTTTTCCACAGTTGTAACATTTCTGTTCTGAATCTTTCTTTGCTGACTTGTCTGATTTTCATACTTGTTAGTCTTTCTTCCACTGCTTTCTCCAGATTTTTCATATTTGTGCTTCTTCTCAATTTTCCTCGAGCCTGTCTTGTAGCGCATCTTATTGTTGGTTGGCTTTCTGTAGAACTTCTTTTGAAAAGCTTTTGTTAGCAGTGCCATCTGCTTTTTCATTTCTTCGATCTTAGAATCTGCAGATGAATCGGAGGATTCTGATTCGGAAGATGTACTGCTGACTACCACTCTTTTCTCCTTTTTCAACTTGTATTTGTACTTCTTCTCTGCCAGTAGAGCCAATGGGTCAGCAGTTTCTTTCTTAGTTTTATTCTTTCCTGATAATTTCCTCAACACAACCTCTTGGTAGTTGTTGAGGTTCTCAAATATTATATGAAAATTCATTTCTTCAATTTCCTTTGTCTGCTGGATAATCATAGCATATTTCTCCCATTCAGGGTTCAGAACGTTTAGGAACTTGACATTTATGTCCAGATTGGACTTTGTCACTCCATTTCGTTTCATTTCACTTACCAAACTCACAAACCTTAGGTAAGTGTTTTCCAGTAGTTCTCCTTCACGAGCTCTGAAATTTTCAAACGTCATCAGGTTGTTTCTAGCTCTGTTTGTTGCAGCTCTGTCCGATCCCCTCATCAGTTTACACACTTCATCCCATATTGATTTGGCAGTTTTTGTGTTTGTGAGGCATGTGAAGATATCATTGGGGATGGATATCAGAAGTAATTTCCTGGCAGTTTTATCCCATAGTTTTCTTTTCTTTTGAGCCTCAGTCAGGTTGGTAACCTCGAATGTCCTTGGTGGAATCGAGGGATTACCGGTTGGTACTCCATGGATTGTTTCCATGAATGTGGCTGGTCCTTCTGTTAAGGATTTCAACATCTCTTCTGATAGATCATGAAAGCTGATGAATTCTAGAAACCTCTCCCTCCATTGAACGTATTCTCCCCTGTATAGAATTGGGGGTTTGGTTTCTGATCCCATTGCTAGAGCGTCCTTTGACATTTTGACTGATATTTTAGAAACTTTCCAAGATCTGATGAACTTTGATTGAAATTGAAATGTTGAACAACTGTTGAAAGTTGATCAACTTTTGAAACAAAGATTAGTATCAAATGATCAACTGTAATCTACAACAAAGTAACTTGTTAGTAGTAATAATCAACTTGAATTAAACACTGAATAAACTTGATGTTTTGTAAAATTCGATTGATGTATTGCCAAAAAATCGAATAATACTTGTATGAAACTCGAATTACCCTTCTGTAAAACTCGAATGAGCTTTCTGTAAAACTCGAATGATGTATGGTGAAACTCGAATAAAGCTAAGTAAAACTCAAATGAGTTTTGTATGAAACTCGAATGAGTTTGTTGTGAAACACGAATGGGTTTGGTATGAAACTCGAATGAGTTTGGTATGAAACTCGAATGAGTTTGGTATGAAACTCGAAATAGTCTTAGTGAAACTCGAATTAGGTTGAAAAATTTGAGTTTGACTGAAACTCGATTAACTTTTATGTGAAACTCGAATTGGTCTATTGTGAAACTCGAATTTACTTGTGAAAAACTTGAATGGAATTCAAATTCTTAATGAACTCGAATTAAATTCGAATTTTCTTGTGTAAAACTCGAATGAATTTAAGAGTAAACTCGAATGAAGTTAAGAGTAAACTCGAATTTACTATGATTCAACTCGATTGACACTGTTTGTCAACTCGATATACACCGTTGTCAACTCGATTGACACTGTTTGTCAACTCGAATGATACTATTGTCAACACGAATTTCACATGTATTCAACTCGAATGGCACATAAGATACGTGTACTTCGAGTTTCTTAATATTTCAGATTTTTCAAGTCTGAAATTCAAATTAGTTCGAAAAATTTGCCCATTTTCACACAAATTGAAATCGAAGGTGAAGATTTTGATTACAAACTGTTAGGCACAAAAAGGCCTCAGTCAAACCTGTTCTACATCCGAGGGGGAGATTTTATAATCAAACCTGTTGATGCATTTGAAGGTTGAATTTAAGGCCTGTTATATGCCTTATTGAAACCTGAAAATGATTCGCAATATCAGTCTAAAGCTGTTCTATATGTTGCATGTGTTGCAACTAAGACAGTTTGTCCAAACTGCTCTATCTGCTGAACAGGCTGGACATAAACTGTCTACGCTGCTCTACACTGTTGAGCAGCTTGGGCATTTTTAAAGTGTTCTCTTCTTTGTGAACAGAACCTGTTCTTTGTGAACAGGCTAAACACTTTATGGAATTTGTTTCCAAGTCATCATGTATTGTTTTTGACTACAAGATCAATTTACAAAGTCGAAGACAAAGTGGAAAACAGAACTGCTCAGCCTGCCCACGCTGTTCTGTAACATGAAGACAAAAGGATATTTGAAAAAGGGTGACAGACCATTTTCTTATATCAAAATAGGCCTTTACAGGGAAGAAAGACGCAAAGTTGACATTCCTAAATTAGTTAAAGGCAATGCAACAGTAGACAAAGTAAAAAGACAAAAGTTCTGCACATATGAAGACAAGTCTGCTTTTCAGAAAGGTGCAGAAAAGGTTATGTTGTCTTTTCAACAAGACTTTTCCTTTTCATTCTGTCCAATGAAGATGTTTCTCTGAGATCCTCTAAGTGAGTATAAAAGGAAGCTTCTAAGGTCAGAAAGAAAGGTGAAGAAAGCTAAGTGCTTAAACCAAGAGTGAACGTGCAAGTGTGATCTTCATGCATGCAAGTCTTCTGTAAAACAGCATCTGTGTGTCTAAGCTGTTTTACCTAAGCTGTTCCTTAAGTCTTGTAAACACAGTGAGTGCTTCTTAGTGAGTGTATTCAATGTATACTAGTTCGAGTCTGTCTTAGACTAGTAAGCATACTATTGTATCTGTCATCTCAGCTTGAACTATTCCGCATTCAAGCTTGTTTGTAATTAACAAATTGTTGATAATACATACAAACATTGAGAAAAGAGTGTGTAGTTTTTAAATTGCTGTATTCACCCCCCTCTACAGCTTATAACTATATACTTTGGGAACCTCTCGGGACCTACAACTGGTATCAGAGCATTTTAGAGTGTGTGTCATTCTAGATCTCTCATTCTCCCAAGTTTCCATGGACAACAGTGCTGCAAATTCTTCTTACTATGACAATGGCTCTATGGGCAAGCCTCCAAAATTTAATCATCAAAACTTCTCTGGTTGGAAGTGCAGAATGATGCTCTACTTAGAGAATCTGGATGTACAACTGCCGGAGATAGTGATGGAGGGTCCCTATGTGCCAACCTCTGTTACTACTATAACTCCAGCGGTTGAAGGAGCTGCCCCTGAAATCCGGACCTTTGAGAAAGCTAAAGCTCAATGGTCTGATGAAGACAAGAGATTGGTGGCTCTGGATGCAAAGGCCAGAAACAACCTGGTCATTTCTCTCCCTGATGATGTGTTCAAGCATGTGGAGAAAATGAAGACAGCAAAGGAGATGTGGGATACTTTGTGTACCGTCTATGATGGACCCACAATCACACTGGACAACAGGATCAACAATCTTGTTAGACAGTATGAACTCTTCTTTGCTAAACCAAAGGAGACTCTCACTGAAACCTACACCAGGTTCACTGCTCTAGTGAATGATCTCAAAGCTGTTGGGATCACCAAGGACAGTCTTACCCTGGTGAACAAATTTCTGGACATTTTACCTGAAGAATGGAACTACTTCTCAACAATCCTAAGGAACTCAGGTACTATCAGAAGTATGGATCTAGTCAATCTGTATGGATCCTTACTGAATGATGAACAGTCAAGGCAACAAAAGAGAAATGCCTTGGAAATGTCCAGAAGAGGTGCAGGCTTTGTGGCCAGTGTGAGACAGCCTGTAAATCAGGTGAGTGATGTGTTCATTCAACCTGATCAACAGGATGATGAAAAGGAGGAGGTGTCAGACGAAGAAGATGCTGCAGATCTTGCTGAACAAGATGATGAGCAAATGATAGCCATGCTTGTCAAAAGGTTCAACAAGAAAAGGTTTGGAAGAAATATGCTGCAAGGAGGTTCAAGTGTTGGCAAAAAGAAGGCATTTGACAAATCCAAAGCTGAGTGCTTCAAGTGTGGCAAAACTGGTCACATAGCTGCTGACTGTGTGTCAAAAGCTGTTGGTCAGTCATCCAAACCCAACAAGACTAACAAGGATGATGGCTATAGGGTTAAGTACCTTATGGCCATGGCTAAGCTGAGGAAATTGGAAAACACTGTGTCTTCCAATCGCCAAAAGGGACTCATGGCAGAGACATGTGACTGGGAGGAATCTGATTCATCATCTGATGAAGAAGATAATCAATGTCTGATGGCCAACACTGATGTCCCATCAACAAGCAGTTTCAAACAGGATATTGCTGAAGCTGAAGTCTTCAGCAGCTTAGAGAACTGGAATCCTACAATGATGTATAAGGTACAAAATTTTGTGGCTTACAGTTCTGAAGAAAAAGTTAAAATGTTTGAATATATGCTTGTTGATCTCAAAGCTGCTGTTGAGAAGCATGATGCTTTATTATCTGAAATCTCTAAGCTTAAAGCTGATCTTAAAACTAAATCCAGTAAACTGGACAGTTTCCATAAGTTGGAAACTGAGCTTGATGAATTAAAACACGTCAACTCCATTTTACTGGAAGGAAAGAGAGAAACAGATATAAAGCATGCCAAGCTTCAAAAGATAGTTGACTCTTGGTGCCAATCTGCACAAAAAGTCAGCCATTGCATAAGTCAACAGATTCCTGCACAAATCCAAGCCTATCTTGGAGGGGATCTTGACACAACAGCTTCCATTGTTGAGATAAGTAATTTGAAAGAAGATTTATCCACTCTTGGTGAACTTCCAAATACATTCATTCAAAATGTGAATGGTAAACTAATCTCAACAAACAGGTTTGTCAGGCCTCAAAATACTGACAGCTTGTGTGAACTCAGCTCAAAAGCTGATGTTGGAGTTTGTTCTCCAAAACAGCCTGCTAAGTGCTTTGCTAGCTCACACAAGCAAAAGAAAGGAAAACATGTTCAAACTGAAGCTGTGGATGCTAAACCTGTTGACAAAACAGGTTCTGAGTCCAAAGCTGTTGGTAAAAAGCATGTTAATCCTTTTGATGCTAAACATTTTGAAAATAAGTTTTCAAAAAGTAAGCAGCATGTTTTCAACAAGGGTAAGTCTCATGTTGAAAACAAAACTGCTGTGATTTCAAATAAGTTTTTAAATCATAGTGGTAAATTGGTTTTAAATGAAAATAAGTTTTTCAAAACCAAACACAGTGAGTATGCTGATAGGCAGCATAAATCACAATCCAGTAGGGGCAAAGGCAAAAACCATTGCTCAAACTGAGACAAATGGGAATAAGTTTCCCAAACCTGTGGAAGCTCAAAAGCCAATCAAGCTTCCTGTCTTTGACATCTGTCTCCCAAAAAGAGGAAAGAAGAGACAGTCAAAGCTGTGGCTATTGAACCCTCCACACAAGCTGTTGATTCAACAAAGAAGACTAAACCTGCTGAAAGAATCAACAAAAACAGCTCAGAATGTGTTTCTGAAGGATCTTCTTCCAAAAATACTAAAAAGAGAAAATGTTACAAATGTGGGAAGAAGACACATCTGGCCAAGGACTGTCCTGAATCTGAGGACATGAGGTCTGTTGCCTCTGCTGTTTCCCTCACAGCTGTCACAAGCAGTGGTGGAAATGTCACAGTCACGAAGGATGGTATACAAGCTGATACCATTCAGATAGGGAATATTAGTGTGGACATTTCAAATCCATCAACAAATGTTGATGAAGTAGGAGAACTCATCTCTGTGATGAGTTCCCCTAAAAATGACTAATAATTCTCTTATCACTCTGCAGGAAAAACAACCTTCCCAGGTTTGGTACTTGGACAGTGGCTGCTCAGGGCACATGACAGGTTGTAAAGAATTGCTGAGTGAACTCAGGCCTGAAAAAGGGCCAAAAGTCACCTTTGGTGA
>JAANYP010009252.1:0-29861 GCA_020465985.1 Centrapalus pauciflorus
ATCATGGGTTTCTCGAATCTGTCATTAGATTCGAGATGACCATGATATTCGAATCTGTCCATTAGACTCGAAATGGGACTCTTCGAATCTGTCCATTACACTCGAATATGGACACTTCGAATCTGTTGCTTTCGAATCTGTACTTTATTTACTTTGTTTAATTTAAATTTTATTAAACTTGTGGAAATTTAATTGTGTTAGATTTTGTATTTAAATTTTGAATTTAAACAAGTTTATTGATTTTTAATGAGTCTAACAGTTTTATTTATTGTGCAGATATGGCAGTTCGCGCCTTTGTTCCTAAGCATAATATGGTCCTTAATCCAGAAAATAATATCCCTGAGGCGCAGGGTTTTCGTGAAGTTTTGGACTTCCTAGCTGAGTCTAGGATTAGCTATGCTTTGTATCATAACATTCCAATTGTAATTTCATATGTACGCCAATTTTATGATCATTTACAGGTGGACTGTACTGTCACCCCGACAGTTATCAGAACCAGAATTGCTGGCCAGCCTCTAGTCTTCTCAGCAGATATGTTGCGCCTAGTGCTACAGTTGGGTTCACAGGAACAAGAAGACGGGCCTATAGACTTCCCATTGAGTATTAGGCAAGCCGCGTTTCTGAGAATGGGCTATAGTCTGGACGTTACGAAATCATCATATATGAAAAGTGGATTGATAGGGCAATGGCGATTTCTGGTCCACGTGTTCATGGTTTGTTTTGCGCCAAAGAAGGCTGGTTTTGATTACATCGTCTCAAAGATCCAATCAGGGGTGATTGCGATGGTGTATAATAGGAAGTTCAGCTTCTCGCAGTTGTTTTTCTCGGAATTCATCCATCAGATTACAGCTCCTGAAAGAGAAAGATTCCTTCTGTATCCAAGATTTGTGATGATGTTGATAAGGCACTTCTTGCCAAACTTGCCACAATCAGATGACACTTTGAGCGTCAATGTTATGGATAAACGCATATTTGCTGATTGTTCCTCACATCGCGGAAGGTTAGCGGTTCTGGTGGCGCGTCCATTATTTGGAGCAATTGTAGACAGGGAATTTCAAGCCCCAGGTGATGCCAACTGGGCAGGGGTAGTTGATATTCAACCGCAGCAACAGCAACAGCAACCGCAACGCCAACAACAGCCGCGTGCTAGGCCGCGTGATCCACGACGCCAACAGCAACAACCTGCTAGTCAAATTCAGGCATCCAGGCCTTCAACAAGTGAACAACCACAGGCACAAGAAGCAGGGACTTCAGGTGCAGTCCCCGAATCTGAGCAGATTGCTCAGACCTTGGAGGAAATATGGTCCTCTGGTCCTAATGCAAATGAAGATGTGGCAGCAGCATTAGTGGGTGAGCTGCTTAGTCCGCCTGGAGATGAAGATGATATATTTCGTGATGTTGACGAATATCAACCAGAAAGGGCAGCTGACGCATTAATATCTTCAGAATCCGAATCAGATTCAGAGGAAGTTCCTGCAGCTGCAGTTCCTGAAGTTCAAATTGGAACTTATGGTTCGCGATTGATTGTCAATGAAGGTGGTCCGAGGAGGCGAGAGGCCAGGGAATTGGAGGAGTCAGATTTTGAAGAAGATGAGACTGCTCAGTTGGTGACAAGGCAACGGGCCAAACGTCACAGGTTTATGCAGGGGACTTCATCAGAGTCTGATGCACAACCTCAGCCTCAAACCCAAACCCAACCCCAAGTTACAGCTCCACCATCACCGCCACCTCAGCAACATGAACCCTACATTCCCCAACCATTCAATCCTGCTCCCATTCAGTCCATCCCTTCTACATCAGCAGCCTATACCGACAATCAACGAATCATGCAACTCAAGAGTCGTGTCGACTTTCAGAACGTTCAAATCATAACTCTCACAAAAGCAGTCGGTGAACTCCAAGAGCATAACTCTAATCTTGATAAGGAGAATGCAGAACTGAGAAAGATTGTTGAAAGTGTTAGAGACGAAAACACGGAGATTAAATCATTTGTTGCTGATCAATCGTCTGAAATCCGAGCAATGCGGTCCCTCCTAGAGCAACTTATGAAAAATCTACAAACTCAGGGGGAGACGAGTTGTAAAGATCAGGAAGTACAGCGAAAAGATGATGATAATGAAGGCAATGATCCCGGTGCGAATAAAGAGATTGAGTCTGTAGATTTTCCTGCAGCTCAAGTTATACAAGTTCAGGGGGAGCCTAGTCAAGGCGAAGGACAAAGGGGTGAAGCTAGTTCATCTAAACAGCCTTCAGACTTTGAGATCAGTGAGATGATTGAAGCACTCATGGATCTTGATGATGATACACTGGATGGAGGATTTGATTATGAAGATGAAGAGCTTGAAGAAGGAGAGTTTATTCCGGAAGAGATAGTAGATTGGCAACCTGAAGATGAAGTAGTAGCTGATGAGGATGATGAAGCTGACGAAATAGTTGTACAGCAGAATCCTATCACTGACACTTATATGATAGATGGAGATAGAATTGTCGATGTTGACATAGTGAATGCTTGCCTTGAATCCTAAGTCATCGACTGAAGAACCAGCAAGAGAGCTAAGTAACGAAGAAAAAAGGAAGCTATGGTTCAGAGCCGAAGAGAAGGAGTTAGCAATTAGGAGATCAATGAAAGTGCCTGGTACAGGGAAGCTATCCGAGCGAATTTTAAGTTGGTTCTTTGACAGAGATCTTCAACTTTTTATAATTAAAAGAAAAGACGGGCTTCAGTACTTAAGGCGAACATTGAAAGCATTCAACACCCTTCCAAAGATTGAAATCACAGCGCTTGCATGGAAAGATCTGATAAATATTGGTGATGATCCTTATGCGAATGTAATTGAAAGAATAATAAGAAAGGAGGGGAGATCTAGGAAGTTTGAACGGTTGAGTCCAAGGGTCGGAAGAAGAGTCGAGGATAAGTCACGTATAGATCCTCTTACAGGCCGACCTTGGATGAGGATTCAGTACAAACCAGTGAAATGCCTGAGGAAGGTACCTCTGAAGAAAATGCCACAGAATGTTTTGCGAAATCTACATTGGTGGTATGCTGATACAGAGACCGGGGAAGCAGTCATGGAAGATTTTGAAGAAAAGGTCATCCTTAAAGTCTATGACCCGCTTCACCTGGTGAACCTATCTAAAGAAGACCTGCAGATTTTGTATAACTGTAAGATTTCCAGTGACGCACATATGGATACTGAAGCTAGTAAGTATGAAAATGTGGTCAAGGTATGTGTTGAAAAAGGTCTGTATGCTGGTAGTGTTTTGAATCAATAATAAACCATGTTCTCAAATCAAATGTGTGAATTATTAGAAGCTATCGTCAAGGGGGAGTCTGTTGGTACATCCCGTGTGACGATAGCAGTCTAAGTTGTCTTACATTGTGATTTAGCATATGTTTGGTATATATATATTATGTATGATTGATGATTATCAGTGTTTGTATGTTTGAACTTGATGTAACGTATTACAAGAAGTTCAAACATAAAGCTCAAAGATAAAATCAGTCATAAGGTAATATCATAAGTTTCAAACACTTAGTTGTATATGTCAAAGGCTAGATTCGAATTGCATAAGAGGATACATTCGAATCTGTGATAGATTCGAGTGAGACCTTAGATTCGAATATAGGATAGATTCGAGACTGTCATGTTGGACAGACTCGAATGGGCCTTGGGCCAGATTCGAGTCCGACCCACATCAGATTCGAATCAGGGTCTATAATTAGGGATAGACTCGAATGATTAGAACACTTTTTGCAGAATTCGTGAGGAATTAAGCAAGAGGCGATCTCGAGTTTATCAGCTAGGTGAGTGCCGTTTCGGAGAGAATTAGTACGTAGGATCATTCGTGTGTCGTTCGTTCAGCGTCTAATAGTCTCCGTGTTCCGTTGGTTGAGAGTTGTCCGTCTAACCGTCAACGAGGATTCCGCACTCGTTCACAGATCCGCGTCTAGATAGATCTTGCAGTCGTAGACCTTACAGTAAGGTTCAACTTGAGGATCCCGTAATGTTTATAGGGGGAGCAGAGACCGCTGAGGGGTCAAAATTTCAGGGGTCAGGGGAACAGAGACAGGAGGCTCAGGAATACCTCTTAATAGAAGATGAGCCCATGGTCGAGGGTCCAGCTCCACTGGATCCAATGACAGCTATGGTAGAATTCGAGGAACCTCACGAGAAAGTTGAAATCATCTTGGTTTCTTATTCAGATTCCGATATCGACGAAGACGAACCCTTACTTATTCCTAAGCCTGAACCTGAATCTCCAACGAAAAAATCTTCATCCTCTTCCTTTGACTTCCTGAATTCTCCACCACCAGCCCATCAAGAAGAAATCCTTTCATCAATCCAAGCTCCCCAGTCACAAAAAGAATCCCATATTGTCCTTAGCCCTCCAAGATCCCCAAGCCCTCCTCCAGTCCAACAAACCGAACATCCAGGGCCTTCCCAAACTAAAAGGGTCGATTGCTTCGATGAAACTCCAGAAGGCCCTGGTATATTCAGAAAGGATGACATCTTCTGGGTTGGTCGGTACACAAAAGGCGAAGTTCAGAAACTGCCTCAAGAAGAAAAAGAGAAAATTCGACAAGAACGGAGGGGGACAATCATAAAGCTTCTTGAAGCCAAAAAGGATGAAATTGAAGACCCCCCCGTTCAAGGTCTTAAAGATTTCTTGCGGAAGTTTCCCCCGGAGCAGTTTCAGAACCCCTACCTTAAAGAAAGATTTAAAATGGTATTCAGAAAGAAGCCTGGATCCTTCAGCAGACGCCTACTTATGGAACTTACAAATGTTACCAAAGCTGAACATGCCGAATACTACCAACTGATGCTCCGGGAAAGAAGGTCAAAGGTGTTAAAATCAAAGATTAAGAAACTCAAATCAATAACCATGTGCAAAAGAGCCAAAGTCTTCTATCCCTCCTACCAAGTAGAAAGAGAAGATGGGACGGGAGATGACATCTTCGAATATGACCTAGACTTCATAAGTGCGGATGATGTTGAGTTTCTGCACAACTGCCTGAAACACCGCATCAAGAAACGGATGACCCATATGACAGCTGTAGGTGCCCTGGTACGAAGCATGAACCGCCGCTCGATCATAATGTGCCTAAGAGACTTCCAGATGGCGATCGAGAGCGCGATGGTTAAGGTGGGCCTACGAGCACCGGAACAGGACAGCTTTCTTCTTGCCCACCACCCGGCTTACAGAGTTGTACTTACTGGAGATCCGGGTGTCATTTTTGTCAACTACAAGGGATACAAAAGGTATATGCGCTTTGAGGATCTTCCTTGTTACTCCGATGGTACACTTCGATTGGTTCGAGCTGCTCTTACACAGAAAGTACAAGATTATGACGCTCAAGCAGATCCTGAACAAAGATGCACACCAAAGGGGATACAGGATACCCTCAGCGGCATAGACTTCCTGAACGAACGGCTTCATACGAGACAAGTGACTAGACGCTTCAACGTCATCCTTGGACTCCGAGAATCAACGGACCATGCCAGAGTTCCAGGACCTCCTAAATGATCGAAAAGGGGGAGATTGTTAGATATTTTCGATCATAGGGAGTTGTTTTGTAATAATTATTATCTTAGTATTTAGTCTTGTATTTATTTCCTTGTAGTTTATTTCTTTGTAATAGTCAAGGGGCCAAAGTTGCCAATATGTAATTCTTAATTAAAGGAGCCTAGAAATAGGCTCCTAGGGTTTCTTTATGAAAAGACGGTTGACATTTGAGAAAACACAGCCGCCACTTTGCATTCATATTCTCCCAACATTCTCTTTGTCTTTCTTCTTCATTACACAATTATTGAGCATTGATTCTTCTTGTGTTTGATAAGAAACATTAAAGGTGCTGAAATATATACGGGAATACATATTACAACTATAAATAAAAACTAAGCCACACTTTCGCAGGGATCGCTATTGCACTTAGCACATGCAATAAGCCTTTTAAACCCCTAGGTGATCCCTAATGGACGAGTGGAGTCTCGTGAGGGTTTTCAGTGAACACACCCACAAATTTTAACGGGTTGCCTCCCGGTTAGTGCTAAGTTTAATGTCTTTAGCCGGACGTTTACCTATTCCATCATGGTGGTTTGGAGAATTTTTCACCTACGTTACCCGGATATGAACGTGAATGTCTCCTCAAGATCAATGCTCCATGGGCGGCATCATAGATAATATTACTAGGCTCAGTGCATTTTTCCTCCTCAACAATTTGTCTAATTAATTGCTCGGTTAAGTTGCCCACGGTGTTTGCGAGAGTTTCAATGCAATCGGAGTTAGCCTTAGTAGTCTTAGGGTTTTCCTCTACTTCTAATCTTTGACTCCTGCTCTCCTCTTCTTGTGATCCTGTAAGATCAGAAGAAGTTATCATAGGTAAGGTTTCACTTGGCCCAAGAATTGCATACTTAAGATGAGAAGGGAGAGTTTTGAGTTCAGAGTTAGGAGGATTCTCCAAAGATGGTTTCAATGGTGGATTGAAGTAAATTGGAAGTGACTCGACTTTGTGCGTCCATGGAGATTCCTTTTTCTCAAATGAACTCATTACCGCCATATGAATCACCTGGATCTCTTTTAAGTTTGCAAGGTCATACCTGTCAAAACAAAAATAATGCTTTAAAGCATCATCAGTAAGCATACATGGCATAAATGTGTGCATAGTATCATTAATTGTATCTACCATATAACACTCACTTTCCATTGGTGCATTTATCAAGGAATTAAAGACATTTAACCTCAATTTCCTATTACCGAAAGTGATGTCCATTGCCCAAGATCGGCAATTAATTTGTGCATTCACTGTTGCCAAGAAAGGGCGACCTAAGATGATTGTAGGTTGACAATCTTTAACAGTAGTCTCTGTATCTAAGACCAAAAAGTCAACAGGATAGTAAAAATCCTCTACCTTAACAATCACATCGGCCAACACACCCCGAGGAATTTTGATAGACCGGTCTGCTAACTGTAAGACTACATCAGTTTGTTGTAGCATACCAAGATCGTATCTATTAAACACATTCCCTGGAAGTATATTTACACTAGCTCCTAAATCAAGAAGAGCCTTTTTTATTTGAATGTTGCCCATTGTGATTGATATTAAAGGCGTTCCAGGATCTTTGAGTTTAGGTGGAAGAGAATTCGATAAAATGGCACTAGCATGTTCCGTCAATTCAATTTTCTTCGGCATTGAAGCTTGAAGTTTGTACTTTTGAATGCATAAATCTTTTAAAAATTTGGCATATGACGGAACTTGCTGTATCAATTTGATAAGGGGAACATTAACTTTGACTTGATTGAATATTTCCCACATATCTTCAGCCTTTGGTCCTCTCTTCCCGAATGGAAAGGAGGCCGGTTTCTCTAAAGCTGAGGGGAAGGGTACTAGAGAAGAACTTGTACCCCCCTCCCCAACTTTAGGTGCCACTTTATCACATTCTTTATCATTCTTTTTATCTTGTGTTTTTGTTGGCTTTGGTTCATCGTATACTACTTCACAGTCATCATCAGTATCTTTAGGATTAGGCATATGTACCTTATTATCCACTTTCTTACCACTACGTAAAGTGATTACCTCATTCAGTTGTTCCTTACCAGCTCGCTGATGTGAAGGATTTACCGTTGTGGTGCTCGGAAGGCTTCCCTCATCTCTTTTACTCAGTTTCTCTGCTAATTGACCCACTTGCTTCTCCAGTGCTGCAATAGACTTGGAATTTGCACTCGTCTCTTGATGTGTTTGGGTCGTCTTTTTATCAAGGAATGTTAAGAACTCCATGATCTTATCAAGCTTTTGCTCCACACTACTCTCATCTCCTCTATCTTGGTTCCCACTCTGACCTGAACTCTGTCCATGAAACTGTTGTTGTGGCCATTGCTGGTATTGCTGTCGGTTTTGGTTAGCAAAACCACCCCCATCGTATCGTGGCTTAGCATTATAAGGCTCATCATTCTTCCAACGAAAGTTTGGATGATCTCTCCACCCTGGATTATTGGTATTAGAATATGGATCATACTTTCGTTGAAATCCTTGTTCCTCATTGACTTGTTCATTCGATGGAGCATTGAATTGAAGACAATCGTCCCCTTTGTGAGACGGGTCTCCACATAATGAGCACGAATCTTGCACCTGCAAGACAGAAACACTACCTTTCCCCATATTTTGAATTATGAAGTCAAGCTTCTTATGAGTATCAGATATAGATGTATTAACTTCATTTTTCCAATTTAGATCTAATCCTGAAGCAGCATGAAGTGTGGCAGCAGGCTTCTGTCGAGTGGATGAGGCTTGAGTTTTTAAATCCTGATACAATGTTTCTAATAATCTCCAAGCATCCTCACCCTCTCGACTTAAGAAGCCACCTCCACTAGCAGCATTAATCATTTGTCTGCTAAAAACATCTACCCCATCAAAAAATGTTTTCACTAATTGCCAACGAGGAATAGCATGATGCGGGCATGATCGTAGCATTTCTTTGAGACGATCAAATGCTTCATGAAATTCTTCGCCTGGTAATTGTGAAAAATTGTTAATTTGTTTTCGAACCTCACTAGTTTTACTGATGGGATAGTACTCATGTAAAAATTGTTTTTGCATATCATTCCACGTAGTAATGCTACCCGCGGGAAGTGATGCAAACCATTGACTTGCTCTATCTTTTAAAGAAAAAGGGAAAAGACGTAACATGAGATCATTCCTTGTCATACCTCTGATTTGATTGAGATTGCACATTCTGAGAAATTCGTAGAGGTGTTAATATGGCTCTCCACTAGCAGTACCCCTATAGATTGGTAAATTGCTCACAACTTGGGGTCGAATATCTATAGTCAGATTATCTCCTTCCGGGTAAACTATGGGTGATGGATCATCATAAGTATCCGGCTGGAAATAAGATGCAACTGGACGTCCTTGAGGGCCTATTATGTTATCGTTTCGATCTCCCATTCTGACACTAGTTGATATTCCTTCGTCCAGAGGCTTTTCTTCAAGGAACAATGGTCCTTGTCGCTACTTTTTAGAATCTCCTTGCTCCCTCAATGATTTACGAATACTACGAACTGTTCTCTCCAACTCTGGTGCGTATTGTAGTGGGGAATCACGTCCACAATGACGTGTGTGCATGTAATGATATATAACCTGAAAACAAGAAAAATAAAGAAAGCAAAAGCAAGTAAACTAATACTACGAAAGATGAAAACTAATATTTTTGGATTTTTTAATTTTATACGTAAAAAAATTATAAAAAAAAAAACAAACAAAATCGCTTTCCTATAAGCGCACTAGTTCCCCGGCAACGGCGCCAAAATTTGATCGAGATGTCGTCAACTCGTCAGAGCTTTATCAGTATTAATCTGAACAATAATGTCGTAATTGTTCTTATGAATCTTTTCAGATTCAGTAAGTTTTTCAATCAGATCAGACTTTGAAAAATGTTCATATGTCATTTTAAAATTGCTTGAAATTGAATCTTCCAAGATCTTTTATGGAAAAACTGAGTGAATTTTGATAAAACTTTGAAAACTATATCAGTAAATGATAACTTTTGAAAAATCAGCTCTGCAATGACTTTTTGACATTGAAATTTCAGCTTTTCTGCAGAAAATTGCCCGTAACTTTTTTTTCTGGAGTGGAATTTGGCCTCGATTTGACGTATGGTAGGCCTTGTAACGATGTTCCAATCAAAAGTTATGACCAATTTAAGCAGCAAAGGTCATATAGTCAAAGCTCGAATGATGATTTATGAAACTCGAATGATATGGGATGAAACTCGGATGACTAACCCTGAAACTCGAATGATACTTTCTGAAACTTGATAGACACTATCTCAAACTCGATAAAAGAATGAATCAAAGTCGAATAGTGAACACTGATCGAGATGTCGTCAACTCGTCAAAAATAAACTCCAAATAACCTAAGTAGTTAGGGTAAGAGGGATCGAATCCACGAGGAACATGTGGTTATAGTTGCAGCGAAAACACAAATCTAAATACTTTACTTGAGCGAATAATGAAACTTAACAATGAACATTAATAAATAAATGCAAACTTAAACAAGAATCGATAACTAGAAAGACTTTGGAACACAATAACACCAAACACTTAGGTTGTGAATATATGAATGGATGGATTACCTCTGGGTTTTATCACATAGAAAAGTAATTATATTCTATCTTTCATTAGGTTATACTCAAGATCACATAGACATGACCTATTTGCACTATTATTAATGTACCTTGGGCACGAATTATGTTTTCATCATCACTCGTCTTAACTCCTATTCTAGTTTGAGCTCGGCATGAACGATATGATTGCAATAACTCGTCTTGCGATAATCAACAATATAAGCATGAACACAAAAACACAATTATATGATTAACTAATGAAAACCGCATGGAATGTATCAATGTTATATAACAAAAATACTTGACAAAACATAAAAACTTCACTATGGATTATCCCCAGAAGTAACCGTGATGAGATTAGCCCTCCATAGCCTTCAAAGATTGCATCTTGATTGGTGAAGAGATCTTCAAGGCGTTGGATTGCCGAATGGTTGAAGCGGAATCGATCTTGGCGTAGATTCGGTGTTAAGCGGAGCTCCGGCGAGTGATGGGGGTGAAAGAGAGGCTTTGGATGTGTGTGAGATATCTTTTGGACGTTCTATGGCATCCCTATTTATAGATAATTCCAAATCCCAACAGAATATATTGATGTTTATCCATTCTTTTTGAAAGATTCCGTCCGGACAGACTGATGGGGCTTTGGGCGGATTAGTCCGCTGGAGCTCTGACATTCTTCTGAAACTTTTTGCTCGGTGACAGATTGATCGCCTTTTGGCAGATTGATCCGCTGCTCCTTTTCAAGTCTTTTCACTCCAAACAACACCAATTTTAGCCATTTGCTTCCATCACCTAATTTAAATAAAATACTTATGAAAGTAGCATATATTCTATAAAAGATATGCATTTACATGTAAATTGAGCATGAAAACCTTAATGTAAAATGCATCGATCAAACACTGAAACTCGATGATTGAAGCAACAAACTCGAACAGTTAAGTAAGAAACTCGATTAATAAACTTTGAAACTCGATTAATGAATAGACAAACTCGAATGGTTAACACTAAAACTCGATTGAAGCTTACTATAACTCGATTGATGAATGAAATTTCTCGAATGGCATTATGTGAAAACGATAAACATATGCACACTCTCGAATAAAACTTGAATGACACTAAATTTTTCTAGAGTATTTCTTCAACAAAGTCGAATGTTTCTTATGAAAACTCGATTAAAGAAAGCTTCAAACTCGATCACAAAGTTTAAACTCGATCAAAGAAAGCACAACCTCGATTATCATACCCTTCAAACTCGAATGCTTACTAATAAAACTCGCATAACACTTTGGTTTTTACTATGCCCGAGCTTGATTAAAATCAAATGAAAATCAAGTTTAAAACCTCAATTTTTTAACAAAAAAATTCCACCAAATAATATCAAATTTTGATCGAGTATTCGTTTTTCACACAGAAACAACTTATGTGAAACAACTTTATCCAATTTTCGATTAAAAACCAAAAATTAACCAAAATACCTCAAGAACACAAACTTTTTTAAAAATTCTGAAAAATCAAAATTAAAATTTGTGTGTTTGGAGATATGATTTGAGGCTTATATCATCATAATCGAAATTAAAAACTCCACCTTTGATCACAATATCATTCCATATCATCCACCCAATAAAAACCCTTTGATGATTTTCTAATTTTCGAAAACAATGGAATGTAACAGTTCATGATAATTTTCGAAAATCAGATTAAAAATTCACTCAGCCATATTTGGCTCTGATACCAATTGCTAGTTTCAAATTCATGCACTTCATACACATCTAACACAATTCATATGAACAATAAGATCAACACATAAATCTCAATAAAATGATTTGTATAGATGAAAGAATATTACATTGAGGTTTCACTTTGTTCAACAATCCTTGTTCTTCTGATCAGCGTGTGTCTGGGTATCTATGAATTCGTATACAAACAGAAGCACTAACCTTCTATTTATACACAATAAACAAGTATTGTGTATTTACACATACAACCCCTATACTATTGAGTATTTACACTATAGCCACTGAACTTATACAATATAATTGTTTCATCTCTATTATTTATTCCCATCAAAAAAATTTTCATATTCATTTAGATACAAATAATATAAGGCTATTTGTAAAAAATTACATACATTCACACTTTCTAGCATCTTAAAAGTCATGTGAACGTGAAAAAATTTATATGCTTAGTGTGAACACACGTTCACAACTGTACAGTTCATGTGAACACACACGTTTCACATAGTTTTAGTGTATGTTTATGTGTGATTTTTTGCAAGTAGTTTTATATTATTGACTTAAACATGAACATGAAAAAAAATTTCAAAAAAAATGGTTTTAAGCGAGGTACCTCTGGTACTCCGCAAAACTAATGGTACTCATTTGAACCCATATATATATATATATATATATATATATATATATATATATATATATATATATATATATATATATATATATATATATATATATATATATATATATATATATATATATATATATATATAGAGAGAGAGAGAGAGAGAGAGAGAGAGAACCGGAGAGGTTATTTTAAGAACCTCAAATACGGTGAGAACTTAAGAAATTTTTAGAGCCCTTGTATCAAAAGGGTATTTTTAGAAGAAAAAATATTATCTTTCTCTCTCCACATTTTTTTATTGTATGCATCTCTTTCCTTTCATTTTCTATCATCTAGGTTTTTATCATCTCCCATTTTCTCTCTAGAATATGAGTCGCCGCCACTGTCATTACCGCCCGACTTCCGTCACCGAACACGATCACGAAGCCACGATCATGTCTTTCTTCCCCTTTATATCTCTCACGATTTTGGAAGCCGGATGATCAAGAATTGACGATTTGAAAGTCGGATGGTCAAGAAACAAAGATCTAGAAGCCTGACGGTCAAGAAAATGAAGATTATTTGTAAGATTTTAGATTTATAATGAATGTAATAGTTATTAGATGTTTTTTGTTAAAAAAAATTTTTGTTTACGATTCACAAGATTAATGGTTTTTTTTTTGTTTAAAAATGTGTTTTTGGTATATTTTATATCAGTTGCATACCAAGTGTTTGATAAAATATCTAAATAAATCTTCTTTTTTTGTTTCAGTTCGTCTACGACACACTATGTAGATTATCATATAATCTATGTAGATTATCATGTAATCTGCGTAGAATATATGATACTTGACATTCTACACGACATTCTACATCGATTACATGATAATATCTACGTAGATTACATGATAATCTACATAAAATATGTTCGTCGATACTCTACATAGAATATGACAGATTCCTTTTCCAATGGATTTTGAAGTTTAAAATCATTTTCAAACATGTTTTTTGTTTAAAAAAAAGATTTTTGTACATGATTCACAAGATTTGAATGTTTTTTTTTGTTAAAAAAAATGTGTTTTTGGTATTTTTTTTGTTAAAAAAATGTGTTTTGTGTATAATTTTTTTGTTAAAAAATGTTTTTTTTTGTTTCAGTTCGTCTGCGATACTCTACGTAGAATATATGATACTTGACATTCTATGCGATACTCTACATAGAATACTTGACATTCTACATAGATTACGTTCATCGGTTCGTTGAAGGTTCTGATTCCTAATGGTTGTGTATTTGATGGTTCAACGTATTTATGTATTATATCTAGATTTGTTTTGTATTTTTATAGATATATGATACTTTATATAGAATACATGATATTCTATACAGAATTGATTATAGCTAGTTTTGTATCTATATACAATTTTGTTATTGTTGTACTAGTAATTTGTTATTGTTGTATCTATATAGAATACATGATATTTTATACAGAATAGA
Organism: Centrapalus pauciflorus; assembly: GCA_020465985.1. NCBI lineage: Eukaryota > Viridiplantae > Streptophyta > Magnoliopsida > Asterales > Asteraceae > Centrapalus > Centrapalus pauciflorus. Next base: position 13,945 of record JAANYP010009252.1, read on the forward strand.
TTGTACCTAGTTTGTATCTATGTAAAATGTTGTTATTGTCGTACTAGTAAATTGTTATCGTTGTATCTATATAGAATACATGATATTTTACATAAATTATATGATAATCTACATAGAATATGTTCGCCGGTTAATTTGTTAAAATTGTGTTTTTAATGTATTTTACATAGAATACGCGATACTCTACATAGTTTATGAATAGTAACGTTAATCTACATAGATTATGAATAATAATTTGTTAAAACTGTGTTCTTACATATCATTCTCTGTAACATTCTACATAGATTATGAATATTAATTTGTTAAAATTGCGTTCTTACATATCATTCTATGTAACATTCTACATAGATTATGAATAGTAATGCTAATCTACATAGATTATAAATAGTAATTTGTTAAAATTGTGTTCTTACATATCATTCTATGTAACATTCTTCATATATTATGATTAGTAATGTTAATCCAAATAAAAAGATATACAAATGTATAACAAACATAAAAATAAATGAAATATATAAGAAACATAGCATTCTACATAGACAATGAATAGTAATGTTAATCTACATAAAAAAATATAGAATTATATAACATTCTATATAGACACATAACATTTCTATATAGAATACGTTAATTTTTAGCAATTAAATAATTTTCTATATAGAAAAAAATATTTTTTAACGTTTTTTTACTATAAAAATCAATTCTCATTAAAGAAAGAGAAAATGAAAATGAAAAAAGTAAGAGAGGGAAAGAGAAAAAACAGATTTTTTTTTTCAAAAATACCATTTGCACACATTTTCAAGATTCCACACTATCAAAGTTCTAAAAAACTACAAATGTCATTTGACAATTTGAGCCGTAGATCTTCTTGATCTAATGGTTCCAAATGGTTTTTAAATCCTCACAAATATTTTGGTTCTTAGAAGAACCCTTCCCTATATATATATATATATATATATATATATATATATATATATATAGGTTCAAAAGAGTCCCTTCAAAAATCCAGTGTACCAAGGGTACCCATCCAAAGCCACAAGATTAAATAAATCAATGGTTGTGATCAAAAAATGCTTTCCATGCGCGGTCCCCCCTTTTTTTTGGCTGGAAGGGTATTTTCGTAATTACAGCGACCATTCACATTACTTAATTCATCATTCACATTAATTGATCATTCACATTAGTTAATTGATCATTCACATTACTTAATTATTCATTCACAACACTTATTTGATCATTCACAAGAATTATTTGACTATTTACAATTCTTTTACACTTATTTGATCATTCACAATAATTATTTAACTAATTGATCATTCAAATTACTTAATTGATCATTCACATTACTTAATTGACCATTCACATTACTTAAATGATCATTCACATTACTTAATTAACATTTTACGTTACTTAAATGATCATTCACATTACTTAATTGATCATTCACCTTACTTAAATGATCATTCACATTGCTTATTTGACCATTCATATTGGTAAAATAATATCAGCACAACATGTGAATATGAGCATTGTCAACTACTAACAAACAGTAACAAGATTAATGACAAACAGTAACAATGGCCATTCATGTAACACTCAAATTCTCAAATCTATCAAACATTAATAACATCAACCAATGTGAATGATCATTCAGCTAATGTGAATGGCCATTCACATTAGGAAATTTACCATTCACATTGGTTGTACCATATCAGCACAGCATGTATGCTGTGCATCGTCAACTACTAACAACCAGTATCAAGATTAATGACAAACAGTAACAATGGTCATTCATGTAACGCTTAAATTCTCAAATCTATCAATCATTAATAACATCAACCAATGTAAATGATCATTCAGCTAATGTGAATGGTCATTCACATTAGGAAATTTACAATTCACATTGGTTGTACCATATCAGCACAGCATGTATGCTGTGCATCGTCAACTACTAACAAGCAGTAACAAGATTAATGACAAACAGTAACAATGGTCATTCATGTAACGCTCAAATTCTCAAATCTATCAAACATTAATAACATCAACCAATGTGAATGATCATTCAGCTAATGTGAATTACCATTCACATTAGTAAATTTCACCATTCACATTGGTGAAATAATATCAGCACCTTACATTAGTCCTGTTAATTGTCAACTACGTTTTGTGAATGATCAATCTTCTAATGTGAATGGTCATTCACATTAGGTAAATGTCCATTCACATTTGATGAATGACGAGAACAGCAATGTCAGACTTCATCTTCTACATACCATCAATGTTAAGTAATGTGAATGATCAATTAAATAATGTGAATGATCATTTAAGTAATGTGAATGGTCAATTAAGTAATGTGAATGATTAATTAAGTAATGTGAATGATCATTTAAGTAATGTGAATGGTCAATTAAGTAATGTGAATGGTCAATTAACTAATGTGAATGATCAAATAAGTGTACAAGAAGTATAAAAAGTTAAATAAGTGTTGTGAATGATCAATTGACTAATGTGAATGATCAATTAATGTGAATGATGAATTTAAGCAATGTGAATAGTCGCTGCAATTACGAAAATACCCTTGCCTATTCATGGACGCTGGATACGCAGGATTTCATGAGGGACGCTGTGGAACCAAATTATATATATATATATATATATATATATATATATATATATATATATATATATATATATATATATATATAGATTTGGGTTCAAATGAGTACCACTAGTTTTGCGGAGTACCGGAGGTACCTCGCTTAAAATTATTTTTTTTTAAATTTTTTTTCATAATTATGTTTAAATTAATAATATAAGACTACTTGCAAAAAATCACACAATAACACACACTATAACTATGTGAAACGTGCAAGTTCACATGAACTGCACTGTTGTGAACGTATGTTCACAGCTAAGCATGTTCACATGAATTTTTCCACGTTCACATGACTTTTAAGAGGCTACGAAGTGTGAATGCGTGTAATTCTTTTACAAATATGCTTATATTATTTGTATCCAAATGAGTATGAAAAATTTTTTTTTAAAAAAAAACTTTTTTTCGGAGCATGTTCACATCTTAAACCCGTGTGTTCACAGGTACTCACGGTACTCTGCATTGTTTAGGTACTCACACGAACCATATTCTATATATATATATATATATATATATATATATATATATATATATATATATATATATATATATATATATATATATATATATATATATATATATATAACGAGAACACAAAACGTCATATGGCGTGACCACGTTGCACCTGAAAAGATGAATACAATTTATAGTTTTAGAATAAAATAAAATAAAAGATAAATACAATTTATTTTTTCTAATATCTATAAACATTATCTAATTATGTTATTTACCATCATTATCTATTTGACATTTGATAATTTTTAGCTAATTTAAATCTAAACTTAAAAAGCCTTAAATTATATAATTTATCTATAAACTTCAAATAAAATATTAAAATAAATAAGATTTTATTATAAATGAAAAAAATACAATATTATTAAATAACATCTAAAAAAGATAAATACACTTTATTATGTCTAATTAAAAAACCTATTATGTGTTATAAATTTTTTAAAATATAATAAAAATAAATAAAGATCACAAAAAATATTAGATATGAATAAGTAATATGTAAACATAATACAATATTAATAAAATCATATTTTATAACATTTTATTTATCGTAATAAAATATATATAAACATTAAGTGTTATGTAAAATTGAGACTTTAATTTATATCTATTAAATACATACAAATTTAAAACAAATTATATTTTAAAAATTATTTAAAAAGTAACTACTATTCATTATTAATTATGACAAATTTGAAATGCAATGCTATTATTATATTTTTTTAATAACATTTAAGATTTATATGTTTCAATTTTATATTTACGTAAACTTTATATAACCAATTATTTATTAAAATTTATCCACGTAATACGTGGTTACATAAACTAGTTAAAATATAAAATAAGATATGATATATTAGTAGATATCAAAATTAAAATGCGATGGTTGTTAATTATATTAATTAAATTATTATTATTATTATTATTATTATTATTATTATTATTATTATATGAGGAGTAGAAATATAATGAATAAGATCATCATTTAGCAATTCGTGTAATGATTATTTTTACATTATGCAGCATATTTTTAAAAGCATTCGAGATTAAGAAAATCAAAAAACTTAATTAAGAAGTTCTAGTTTTGGATGCTTACTATATTTTAAAAAACACGGTTTACCAATTATTAAGGTTGATAGTTTTTCTGGAAAAAGACAAAAGAACATTTTCGTCCATGTGGTTTGATGGTTTACGTGGATTTAGTTCCTCAACCTTATGAATCCCAAATTTTGTCCCTATTTTGATAATTTGGCCCGACTTGAGTTCCTGAGCTGTTAAACTTAACGGTCCAATCATTAACTTTGTAAAATTTACCATTTTATCCTTTCAATTATGACATTTTTAGTCCCTATCGTTTTATTATTTCATGTTTATGGACCAAAATTTATTTATTTGTTATTATATTATTATTTTTATTTATGAATACAATTGTTTTATTTATAAATACAATTATTTTTCACTTATACTTACTATTGTTAGTATTTTACTTATAAATCTATTTTTTTATTAAGTATAAAATTTTATTTCTTTATTTATTAGTTTATATTCATCATAAAAATTAACATTATCTTTACTACTAATAAATTTAGATGCTTACAAGTTTTAATGCATGATGTACAATCTTTTAAAGCTAAATCTTGAATTTTAAGACATATGACCAAACCAAGCATGGTGTACAACTCTTCAATGCTTTCAAAATTTGAAACTGGTAATTTGCTTTTGAATTTCGGATTAGTGGTTTGGGAAGACAAAAGTTTCTCTCCCTGCCCACGCTTCCTCGTGCAGACTCTTCTTCTCCCAAAACAGCCCTTTTATTTCTTCAATGCAACCTCATAAACCCTAAACCGGCCACTACTATTGCTTCGAAGTTCTAGCATTCATTTTGCAAGGTAAAATCAGCTAAAATATGGTAGAGAGGATGACAAACCGGCAGTGAAGCAAGAATAACAGTAATGTATCGACCAAGAAAATCATCAGCTATGAAAGCACCAAGGAGAGGAAGAAGCGATGTCGTCCCTGTCCATGCGTTCACATTCTCAGCCGCCGTTGTCGTCGATAGTCCCCAGTATCCTGTTAGGTATGTGATCAAATTTGAACTAACGCCATAGTATGCAAATCTCTCTGCCACTACAACACCTGCATAAACCATCAAATAATTTAAAGATTTTTCTGAATGAAATTTTTTTTGACAGGCTTCACATTACCGATGCTAAAATACGCAACGCCATTGACGAAGTTGTTGAGCAGCGGAGTTTCTACTCCGGTGGATTAGTTGCAGGTGGCCCTGTCGTCCATGGCAGCGTTAAGCAAGCTGTTTTTCCACCACTATCAAAAGCACGGGTGGGTCATTTATTACCCAGGTCCCCTGCTCGCACGATGAGGACTAATGATGCTACTTCCAAATCGATGTCTCCGGCTGTTCACTCTCTCCATCTTCGATCAATAGATATGTTGTTTCATCTTTTGTTACAATCATAATCTTCAATTCTCCATTTTTGCCCGATCAATGTATGTTAATAATTTGTGTTCTCAACCCCATCACTACCTTGAATTGCATTCTTGCACATCCAACCTACATGGTTCTGCTCTCTAATACGGACCATGTCGATTGCAAATTCCTCCGGTGCCCAGTCGAGTAGATTGCAATACATGGTAAGTCTCATGTTTGATCTCTACAATTTATTGTGTTACCTTTACCCTTGAAATGAAAAATTAGTTGATTGTAAATTGAACCATGTTACCATAATTATTGAATTTACCTTCTATCAATAGGGCTTGACATGCATTTTCTGGTTTTGTTAATCTAGAACTTGATAGACCTCAAACTGCAGCACATATTTTTGCATTGACAAAGGATATTATGGACAGTTCAGTCGACCATCATCACATGGACTCACTCGAAGCCTGTCAAATTCTTTCAAAAGCTTATAGTGCAACGGGAAGGTAAAAGTAGTTCATGTTTGTAAATTTATGTTAGTTTAGGTTTTAGTTTCATAGAATAGAATAGCATGGTTTTTAATTGTCTTATTTGCTTCCGGTTTTGCAGCTATGCACTTGAAATAAACATCGAGGAGAAGGCGATTGATGCTTGGAGGTGGCACAAGCCGAATGCACAAGATGAACTGAATGAAGCCAGTGAGTTATGAAAAATAGTTATGGTTTTTGGGAGGTTTATGTCTTTTATGCAAAAAGTAAGCAAATATATCTGATACGCAAATGATGGGGACATTAAAATTTTTGTGATGTGAGTACCCTTCATCCTAGCTGATTGCATACGTGCTCTTTCCCTGCCACCACATGCATTAAATTCAAGTATAGTTTTCACAAACACAAAACATTTTAACTGACCCATTTGTGATGTGTGGATTTATAGTTTATGTGTACATGTGTATAGTTTATTTTGTTATTTTTTGTGCTTGAGTTATGGTGTTGGGGATGAGATTGGTTGTTGGATAGACTCACATTATGTTGATTTAACTGATCTAATTAAATCTTGTGGAGATGTGTGTGGTATCATCTTCCGCCTTGAGTGTACCATGTGTGATGATCTGGCTGCTCATTTATCATAAAACCGCATTTCTTGTGCTGGTATGTATTTTTGGTACATCTTCCTTTGACTTAATCTTGAGGTGCTCCTTGATTTTTTTTTGGCATATCATGCACGATTGAACAATAAATTTCATTCTTCTGTTTTGGTTGATTGGATTTCTGCCTAAACACAAGTTGTATTGGCTACAATGGCTTTTGGGCGAGGTTAAATTTGTGTATTCAGTTGTTAGGAATACAGTTATGTTTTTTGTGGACATTGAAGCACTGCAGTACACTATATGCTGCATCAGGTTTATGTAATGTAGCTTTCTGTTATACGCGTGCGCACACACACACACATCAATATGTAGTGTATCAGTCTCACTAAGTCTTCTTGTAATCTGAGTTTAAGTAGTTCTTAAAATATGGACTCAAGCTTATAGGTTTAGTTTTGAGTCAATAGCAACCATCAATAATTCTGTTAGAACTTATTTTTTTTACTTTTGCAAGTTAAAGCGCACTAACAAACAAATTTGATTCATTTGTGATTCTTTTTCTTTCTTAATGCGGGATTGCTGGTTACTGGCTATTGCATGAGACTGTTATGTGGCCTTTTAGGGTGGTATGCTACTTTTTTAATAGTGCAATGCCTTTGTTGTTTGGATAATTTTCTCCCAATGTATTGGCTAATAAATTTAGGAACATCAATATTAGGGTATAGATCGGAAGGATGTTAGGATTGTTTGCCATTTCAATATTCCCAAGTCAAATGGTATCCTTTTATCAAGAATCAGGTAGAGCATTGTGTGTTGAATATTTCGTGGATAGATCTTGCCGCCGCCGCTTTGTTTATTGAACAAACATGGTATTAAATTATTTTTTAAAATATCAGTTTCTATCTGTACATACATTAAAGGAGAACATTTTACGCCACTTAACGCTTTCTTCTTAAACTTCATATTTAATTTCCTGCCTTTTTTCATTAGACAAATCTATTAATTTTCTAAATCATTAACGTTTAAATAAATAAAGACAAAATAAATTTAGATTTGCTATTTAGCTTTTATAATTTTGATTAAAATTTTCCTAACTAATATAAAATCAGAAAAAAAAAGTATCATATCCAAATTTAAAATGTTGTCCTTATCTAGACTATTTAATAATGCAGTTAGTTCATAGTATTAAAAACAACTTATTATGCTTACATTACAACACCTTCATCCATATGGTTTGTTGCGGATTCTGCCTTGCTATTCTCTTGTCGCTCTTTTCTCCCAAAGTTATAGTTGATTATTGGTACGAGGTTCATGAAATAACTGAATAATATTTAATTAAAAAACAAAATAGGAACCTAAATCAAACCAATCAATGAATGATAATGATATTAGGTTAACGTGTGATCTTAACATGATAACTTTTCCAAGTAATGAGAAATGTACCCTCTTTCTTGGGCAAGTGAACTTCTTGTTTAAGCTCCACAGAAAAAGCCTCTATTAAAAGCACTGGGTGCTATTTGAATTCTAAGCACCAGGTGCTCTCTTTTTTCTACCATTTTTCCTGTCCTAAAAGAGGCTTTCTTTAAAATGTGTTGTTTTGTGTAAGAAATTAAGCTGACTCACATGATTCATTTTGTCTTGCTTAAGCTACCATGTTTTTACTTGCATGAATATACTTGATTCATGAAGATTCATTTTTATTAACACGAGCTACTTGATATGGGTGCATTGTTGAGATGCAATTCTTTTTTTGGTCATTGTTTTTGAGATTTATGACAAATTAACCACCTTCTCTTCCCGCCTCAAGCTCAGCTATGATTGCCGCCCTCGGCTGCAGCATAACTCTGTTAAGGTTGGTGATATTTGGATTTGTTTTCTGCACTTTCTTTAAAGGTCACCGCCCTTTGCTGCTACCTTACCATTTACTTTTTGTTCACATGTCTTTAAAGATTTATATTGTTGTTTTGAATCCCACTTGCTTAATTAGTGAGAATCTATCATGAAATTAGTAACATTATAATGAATAATTGACAAAAATATATTCTTTTTTGGTTAAAATTTACCGGTAAATCCTATATTTCTCTGAAACTTTTTACCATTTTAGTGATTAGTGATTGTCTATTGAACAGATCATTGTTCTCTGGTGCAAATGCAAATTTAAATGGTTTTTAGTTTCATATATGTTTAGTCAAATTGTTGTTGATTGTTGGATACAACTGCCCAGGTTTTATCTTTGAGTTTACAGGACTAATAAGTTATGAACAAATGAGTTGGTGACTGCAAATGGGTATCATTTCCACACTGATCGATCTTAACCATAAATTAGCCCACAATCTGCTCTCTTTCATTTGTTTGAGAAATTGGTGACTGCAAATGATTCCAATTCCAAGTTTGGCTGCTTAATCATTCCAAAGAAACAAGTCAGAGGTTCGAGAAATAGACCCTAATTATTGAATGTATATGAATATTATGTATGTTGACATTCTAAATGCAATGATTTAATAATGCTAATGCCTATGCACATTTTGAACAGACTTTTATCCCTGATGTTATTGCTCTCGATGGGTTCTCGATGAATATTCTAGATACAAATGGTAATGAATAGGATGTTTTCTTTCATTGTTGGAATCATGGGAACAACTAGATGTATGATGTACAATCTTTTAAAGCTAAATCTTGAATTTTAAGACATATGACCAAACCAAGCATGGTGTACAACTCTTCAATGCTTTCAAAATTTGAAACTGGTAATTTGCTTTTGAATTTCGGATTAGTGCTTTGGGAAGACAAAAGTTTCTCTCCCTGCCCACGCTTCCTCGTGCAGACTCTTCTTCTCCCAAAACAGCCCTTTTATTTCTTCAATGCAACCTCATAAACCCTAAACCGGCCACTACTATTGCTTCGAAGTTCTAGCATTCATTTTGCAAGGTAAAATCAGCTAAAATATGGTAGAGAGGATGACAAACCGGCAGTGAAGCAAGAATAACAGTAATGTATCGACCAAGAAAATCATCAGCTATGAAAGCACCAAGGAGAGGTAGAAGCGATGTCGTCCCTGTCCATGCGTTCACATTCTCAGCCGCCGTTGTCGTCGATAGTCACCAGTATCCTGTTAGGTATGTGATCAAATTTGAACTAACGCCATAGTATGCAAATCTCTCTGCCACTACAACACCTGCATAAACCATCAAATAATTTAAAGATTTTTCTGAATGAAATTTTTTTTGACAGGCTTCACATTACCGATGCTAAAATACGCAACGCCATTGACGAAGTTGTTGAGCAGCGGAGTTTCTACTCCGGTGGATTAGTTGCAGGTGGCCCTGTCGTCCATGGCAGCGTTAAGCAAGCTGTTTTTCCACCACTATCAAAAGCACGGGTGGGTCATTTATTACCCAGGTCCCCTGCTCGCACGATGAGGACTAATGATGCTACTTCCAAATCGATGTCTCCGGCTGTTCACTCTCTCCATCTTCGATCAATAGATATGTTGTTTCATCTTTTGTTACAATCATAATCTTCAATTCTCCATTTTTGCCCGATCAATGTATGTTAATAATTTGTGTTCTCAACCCCATCACTACCTTGAATTGCATTCTTGCACATCCAACCTACATGGTTCTGCTCTCTAATACGGACCATGTCGATTGCAAATTCCTCCGGTGCCCAGTCGAGTAGATTGCAATACATGGTAAGTCTCATGTTTGATCTCTACAATTTATTGTGTTACCTTTACCCTTGAAATGAAAAATTAGTTGATTGTAAATTGAACCATGTTACCATAATTATTGAATTTACCTTCTATCAATAGGGCTTGACATGCATTTTCTGGTTTTGTTAATCTAGAACTTGATAGACCTCAAACTGCAGCACATATTTTTGCATTGACAAAGGATATTATGGACAGTTCAGTCGACCATCATCACATGGACTCACTCGAAGCCTGTCAAATTCTTTCAAAAGCTTATAGTGCAACGGGAAGGTAAAAGTAGTTCATGTTTGTAAATTTATGTTAGTTTAGGTTTTAGTTTCATAGAATAGAATAGCATGGTTTTTAATTGTCTTATTTGCTTCCGGTTTTGCAGCTATGCACTTGAAATAAACATCGAGGAGAAGGCGATTGATGCTTGGAGGTGGCACAAGCCGAATGCACAAGATGAACTGAATGAAGCCAGTGAGTTATGAAAAATAGTTATGGTTTTTGGGAGGTTTATGTCTTTTATGCAAAAAGTAAGCAAATATATCTGATACGCAAATGATGGGGACATTAAAATTTTTGTGATGTGAGTACCCTTCATCCTAGCTGATTGCATACGTGCTCTTTCCCTGCCACCACATGCATTAAATTCAAGTATAGTTTTCACAAACACAAAACATTTTAACTGACCCATTTGTGATGTGTGGATTTATAGTTTATGTGTACATGTGTATAGTTTATTTTGTTATTTTTTGTGCTTGAGTTATGGTGTTGGGGATGAGATTGGTTGTTGGATAGACTCACATTATGTTGATTTAACTGATCTAATTAAATCTTGTGGAGATGTGTGTGGTATCATCTTCCGCCTTGAGTGTACCATGTGTGATGATCTGGCTGCTCATTTATCATAAAACCGCATTTCTTGTGCTGGTATGTATTTTTGGTACATCTTCCTTTGACTTAATCTTGAGGTGCTCCTTGATTTTTTTTTGGCATATCATGCACGATTGAACAATAAATTTCATTCTTCTGTTTTGGTTGATTGGATTTCTGCCTAAACACAAGTTGTATTGGCTACAATGGCTTTTGGGCGAGGTTAAATTTGTGTATTCAGTTGTTAGGAATACAGTTATGTTTTTTGTGGACATTGAAGCACTGCAGTGCACTATATGCTGCATCAGGTTTATGTAATGTAGCTTTCTGTTATACGCGCGCGCACACACACACACATCAATATGTAGTGTATCAGTCTCACTAAGTCTTCTTGTAATCTGAGTTTAAGTAGTTCTTAAAATATGGACTCAAGCTTATAGGTTTAGTTTTGAGTCAATAGCAACCATCATTAATTCTGTTAGAACTTATTTTTTTTACTTTTGCAAGTTAAAGCGCACTAACAAACAAATTTGATTCATTTGTGATTCTTTTTCTTTCTTAATGCGGGATTGCTGGTTACTGGCTGTTGCATGAGACTGTTATGTGGCCTTTTAGGGTGGTATGCTACTTTTTTAATAGTGCAATGCCTTTGTTGTTTGGATAATTTTCTCCCAATGTATTGGCTAATAAATTTAGGAACATCAATATTAGGGTATAGATCGGAAGGATGTTAGGATTGTTTGCCATTTCAATATTCCCAAGTCAAATGGTATCCTTTTATCAAGAATCAGGTAGAGCATTGTGTGTTGAATATTTCGTGGATAGATCTTGCCGCCGCCGCTTTGTTTATTGAACAAACATGGTATTAAATTATTTTTTAAAATATCAGTTTCTATCTGTACATACATTAAAGGAGAACATTTTACGCCACTTAACGTTTTCTTCTTAAACTTCATATTTAATTTCCTGCCTTTTTTCATTAGACAAATCTATTAATTTTCTAAATCATTAACGTTTAAATAAATAAAGGCAAAATAAATTTAGATTTGCTATTTAGCTTTTATAATTTTGATTAAAATTTTCCTAACTAATATAAAATCTGAAAAAAAAGTATCATATCCAAATTTAAAATGTTGTCCTTATCTAGACTATTTAATAATGCAGTTAGTTCATAGTATTAAAAACAACTTATTATGCTTACATTACAACACCTTCATCCATATGGTTTGTTGCGGATTCTGCCTTGCTATTCTCTTGTCGCTCTTTTCTCCCAAAGTTATAGTTGATTATTGGTACGAGGTTCATGAAATAACTGAATAATATTTAATTAAAAAACAAAATAGGAACCTAAATCAAACCAATCAATGAATGATAATGATATTAGGTTAACGTGTGATCTTAACATGATAACTTTTCCAAGTAATGAGAAATGTACCCTCTTTCTTGGGCAAGTGAACTTCTTGTTTAAGCTCCACAGAAAAAGCCTCTATTAAAAGCACTGGGTGCTATTTGAATTCTAAGCACCAGGTGCTCTCTTTTTCTACCATTTTTCCTGTCCTAAAAGAGGCTTTCTTTAAAATGTGTTGTTTTGTGTAAGAAATTAAGCTGACTCACATGATTCATTTTGTCTTGCTTAAGCTACCATGTTTTTACTTGCATGAATATACTTGATTCATGAAGATTCATTTTTATTAACACGAGCTACTTGATATGGGTGCATTGTTGAGATGCAATTCTTTTTTTGGTCATTGTTTTTGAGATTTATGACAAATTAACCACCTTCTCTTCCCGCCTCAAGCTCAGCTATGATTGCCGCCCTCGGCTGCAGCATAACTCTGTTAAGGTTGGTGATATTTGGATTTGTTTTCTGCACTTTCTTTAAAGGTCACCGCCCTTTGCTGCTACCTTACCATTTACTTTTTGTTCACATGTCTTTAAAGATTTATATTGTTGTTTTGAATCCCACTTGCTTAATTAGTGAGAACCTATCATGAAATTAGTAACATTATAATGAATAATTGACAAAAATATATTCTTTTTTGGTTAAAATTTACCGGTAAATCCTATATTTCTCTGAAACTTTTTACCATTTTAGTGATTAGTGATTGTCTATTAAACAGATCATTGGTCTCTGGTGCAAATGCAAATTTAAATGGTTTTTAGTTTCATATATGTTTAGTCAAATTGTTGTTGATTGTTGGATACAACTGCCCAGGTTTTATCTTTGAGTTTGCAGGACTAATAAGTTATGAACAAATGAGTTGGGGACTGCAAATGGGTATCATTTCCACACTGATCGATCTTAACCATAAATTAGCCCACAATCTGCTCTCTTTCATTTGTTTGAGAAATTGGTGACTGCAAATGATTCCAATTCCAAGTTTGGCTGCTTAATCATTCCAAAGAAACAAGTCAGAGGTTCGAGAAATAGACCCTAATTATTGAATGTATATGAATATTATGTATGTTGACATTCTAAATGCAATGATTTAATAATGCTAATGCCTATGCACATTTTGAACAGACTTTTATCCCTGATGTTATTGCTCTCGATGGGTTCTCGATGAATATTCTAGATACAAATGGTAATGAATAGGATGTTTTCTTTCGTTGTTGGAATCATGGGAACAACTAGATGTATGTTCTGCAAGGGCTCACATATTTTATTGTTTCAAATAACATGCAAACCGGTGGTGGTACAGGTGATTATTTTTTTAAAACAAGCAAGCCATTTAAGTTTGCCGTCAAGAAGGTGTTTCCTTTATTGTTACTGTCTTACATTGGCCTCTTGCTGATCTCTTTTCATGCATTTACCTGTGATGTCTTTTATTTTAAATGTTTAGTAATTTTTCTTTTAACGACATTTTATTGCATGGAACCAAAAGGAAAAATGGTCATTTGACTGAAAAAGAAACCAAGCACCTCATCAGGTATTACATTTAGTTTCTGTACAGTGTATATAACATATATTTCACTCAATAATATCGTCTCTTTTGAGTAAACATACATAGTCACTTCCAAATTTCAATCACATGATGGTATGTAACCATGATATTTTAAGGAGAATATTATGGTATTTGATTGTATACTGCATAAGCAGCAGCTAGCAGTGCAGGTATTCTATTGATGCAACCTCCAAGACCTTAAATCAAATACTCAGACATGTAGAGAAATTTGGGTATTCAATAATGTTTCTATTCATTTGACCTATGACTTGTTCATGTATTATTTGTGACGTGTATGTTGTTTATAGAACTTTTAAAATTTGTGCATTATATACGGTTGCTGTATTGTCATCTTAACTCATTGAATTCATCTTGAATTAACAAACATGTTGCCAATTGAAAATAAAATTTCGCTACCGCTGCTTTGCGCGGGTACACTACTAGTATGTTTTTAAAATTATAGGAGTTAGGGTTGTGCATAGTTCTGTTTTTTGTTGTATAAAATCCAAATTGAACCCAAAATATGTCATTTTTAAATCTAAAACCGAGTTTGTGCAGTTTGGTTTTTCTGTGATCTTTTTATTTTTCTATCTTTTTCCCCTAAACATTTTTAAATTAAAAGTAAAAATCTTAAATTTGTGGGGTTTTAAATTAAAGTATACTTTAAATCAAGCAAACTAATAATTAAGCTAATGTAATTTAATTTGAAAATTCTAATAATAAAACATAAATGAAGAATTTATTATGATTGTCAAATATAATAATTAAAGGGCTGATATGACATATAGGGAATATATAAAAATAAAGATAAAAGCATGAAAACTACATCAATTTACATTTGGTGTGATTCGACTTTTTTTGGTGCGGTGTTATGGGAAATCCAAACCGAACTGAATCTTGTAATTTTTCAGATAAAAAACCTAGCTTGCTCTTTTTTTGTTCGGTTTTATGATATTATAACGGTTTTCTTTGTTTTTGGTTTTTGGTGCTCCTAATACAAGTATATCAATCAACAACATCACTTCCTATAGTTTAAAAATAAAAAATCATTCGGGATGTGAAAAAAATCCAAACCAATCTAAAAACCAAATCGAAAAACTGAGACCAAAATTAAAATGTCAATTTGAATCTATATATTAGTAAAACCAAAAAACCCAAACCGCACCAATATATTTATATGTCGACGGTTGATTAGGTGAGAAGATAGCCGATGAAAATAGTGTGGAGAGGAAACTATCGACAATATCGCCTCTGCATAATCACAGCTGACAAAAACTAACATAAATCACATTTAAAATGTTAAGAATGATAGTATAATAATTAAAATTAATAAGGAATATAATTAAAGTTATGAATAAATTAGTAAAGAAAATATAAAATTAAAGCTAAAATAAAAAAAATTAAATTTATAAATAAAAATACTAACAATAGTAAATGTAAATAAAATATTAATAAATAAGTATATTTATAAATTAAATAAATGTATTTATAAGTAAAGTAAATATAACTATTAAAAAATAAAATAAAATAAGAAATAACTTTTTGAACTATAGGAAAATAATAAAATTATAGGGACTAAAAGCGTCATGGTTGAAAAGGGTAATAATGTCATTATTATAAAGTTAACTGTGTGAATGTTAAGTTTAACGGACTAGGAACTAAAAACAGATAAAACTAATAAAATAGAGATGAAATTTGGGATTACTAAGGCT